>QEPC01006427.1:106434-132832 GCA_003113815.1 Sphenodon punctatus
CTGTTGCCAAATCCTGCCGATTCGCCCTCCATAACATTGCTCGGATCCGCCCCTTTCTCTCTACCTCCTCAGCCAAAGCCCTTGTTCATGCCTTGGTTATCTCTTGCCTCGATTACTGCAACCTCCTCCTTGTTGGCCTCCCTCGCTCTCACCTGTCCCCTCCCTTATCGCAATCCAAAACTCTGCTGCCAAGGACATTCACTCTGCCCATCGCTTCGACCATGTGCAGCCTCTCCTCTTCTCTCTTCACTGGCTCCCCCTTCCTGAACATATCCTGTTTAGACTCCTGGTATTCATGTTCAAAACACTCCACAACCAAGCTCCCCCTTACCTCTCGGACCTAATCTCTCTAAGCACTCCTGCACATGCTCTCCGCTCTTTCTCGGTCCCCTCCCTCATTTCTCCTGCTCACCTAACTGCCTTCGACCCTTCTCCCTCGCTACCCCCCATACCTGGAACTCCCTCCCTACCCACATCTGCCTTGCCCCCTCCCTCCGCTCCTTCAAATCCCTCCTCAAGACTCACTTTTTCCTCACCGCTGTCTCTCCCACTGTCCCCTCTCCCTGTCTCCCACTCCTTGTCTTTTAGATTGTAAGCCACAGGCAGGGACCACGTCCATTTCCATGTTCTGTACAGCGCCAGGCACATGGCTGGCGTTATATAAATGTTTATAATAAATAATAATAATCGTCATTCAAAAATGATCTATGCCACAAATCAGTCGGCTTCAGCGCAAGTAGAGCGCCACCTGCACACTAGCCGCCTACCCTCATGCTTCAAACAACTCAGGTCCTCCGTGTACCAGGGAGATCTGTGCTGACAAAGCGGTGGGAGCAGACGCCTAGGTGCAACCATCATCCCACAAAGCGACCAGGTCATCAGCAGAGCAGTCGTCAAGGTCAGTGGGTATATCCCCTAAAGTGTTCTGGAAACCAACTGGACCCAACAATCTTTGGGGGCGGACCAAACTAGCTGGTCCACCACCCCAATGAGAGCAGAGGAGGGCAAGGATCTAGGCTGTCTGGAGGTAATAATCCAACCACAATAATCATGTTCTAACACCACCCCCAATAATCAGAACTCCGTAATAGAGATCTTGAAATTATGTAGCTTTCCTTAATAGAAACTTTTTCAAAAATATTCCACAATATTCCGATATGGTCCAGATGCGCCTGGAGCTGCAGAGCCACTGCCCGTTCAATAACCTTTCCTAAAAAGGGAAGATTAGAGACAGGACGGTAACTGGCGAGTGCGTCCACATCCAGCGAAGACTTCTTCAGCAGGGGGCGCACCACAGCCTCCTTAAGACTGGGCAACAACCTCCCCTGCTGAAGGAACGCGTTAACCACCCTCGCCCGAACCGACCCTAGTGTCTCCCTGGAAGCTTTTACCAACCAGGACGGGCATGGATCTAATTCACAACTTGTGGCTCGAACAGACCCCAAGACATCCACTGCATCGGCTGGCGTCACTTCCTGAAACTCCTCCCAGAAAGATCGACCAGACGGTGCCTCCATAACCTCACACTCCTCATCTACTGCATCCAACACGGTGTGATGGTGGTGGGTAGGGCGAGGGAGGTGCCGGCCCCTCTGGTGGGGCGGGGGGGCGGTCTGCCCTCACATAGCCTAGCAGGTTTGCAGTCTGGGGATGGTTTTGGATCTGGACCTCCGTCTGGATCGGCAGGTGGAGGCGGTGGCTAAAGCCGCCTTTCGCCAGCTGTATCTGGTACAGAGGCTGTATCTGGTCCGGGTCTGACCTGGCCACTCTTATTCACGCCTTCATCACCTCAAGGCTAGACTACTGCAACGCACTCTACGTGGGGCTTCCCTTGGTTCTGGTTCGGAGGCTGCAGCTGGTGCAGAATGTGGTGGCCCATCTCCTTACAGAGACGAGGCGGCGGGAGCATATAACACCTGTGATCCGCACTCTGCACTGGCTGCCTATAGCGTACCAAGGCAGAGTCAAGGTGTTGGTGTTGATCTATAAAGCCCTATACGGTCTGGGCCCCTCATACCTTGGGGACCGCCTTGCCTTCCACGCCTCAGGGTGATCCCTGCGGTCTGCCGGGGGCGCCTTCCTGGAGGTCCCCCGTGTGAAACGGGACCACAATGGAGAGGGCGTTCTCGGTGGCCGGACCGCGACTCTGGAACTCCCTCGCAGAGGAAGCTTGCCTGGCCCCGGGTCGGATGGCTTTTCACCAAGCCTGTAAGACCTGGCTCTTCGCCCAGGCCTTTGGAGGGGAAGGTCGGAGGGGAAGGAGTTCTTAATTTATATTTGATGCTTTTATGTGTTTTCTTGTTTTATCTGCTGTGAGCCACCCCGGGATGCCGTGGGCATGGGCGGCGGCCAATAAAGATAAATATATTTTTCCAGAAAATTTTCCAGTTCCAAAATGCATTGATTAATAAAATTAAATTAGTAACATAATTAGAACAACATTTTATTCTTAATTAAATATTTAAGTTCAGCTACTTCGGTCTACTGTAAAAACGTTTGAGATATTTATCCAACACATTAAATTAACATACTCAAAACTCAAAAAGTACACTAAGTACAAGTCAAATAAACCTGCTAAATCAAATTCCAATCAATTTAGGACATTGGAAAATTTTCCAGAAAGTTTTCCAATTCAAGGTTTGCCTGAAAACTCACATCACTGAGTAGTACTAGTAGTTAGTCCTGATATCTCGTCCTTATAGCTGAGATCCTCAGGCCTCAGCTAGAGAAAGAGAGCACTTGATGCAGTTGCCCATCCCCATGGAGAAGCATATAGCCATTGCCATCTGGAAGCTCGCCACTCCAGATTCCGGTCACACTGTTGCTCAGCAATTTGGCATTGAAACCTGTACAATGGCCATCATTCTTGTTGAGGTCTGCACGTGTCTGTGGAGGGTTCATGGGAGGGCTTCCCAAACTGCATAGGGGTGATCGATGGGAGCCATATCGCCATCATCTGCCCACCCCACAGCAAGGACAATTATTTCAACCAAAAGGAGTTCTTCTCAGTGATTCTCCAGGCCGTAGCAGACCACTGTGCCTGTTTAGTGGATGTGCTAGCGGGGTAGTCCAGGAAGAACCACGATACCTGCATCTTCCGTCAGTTCCCCTTCTTCAGCTGTGTGTACACCAGGGACTTTGGACTCATCATTTAAACTTGTATCAATGGGTGCTCATGCAGCCTTTTGTTCTGGGGGACACTGCCTATGCTCTGAAGCCCTGGGTCATGAAGACGTACAGCATTGCCCATATCCTGGAGCAAAGGTACTTTAATAGGCAGTTCAGCACTACTCTGTTGTGGAGCTGGCTTTTGGGCTTCTGAAGCAGTGCTGGAGATAGATTGCGGCCAGGGTCTATTTCCAGCTGAAGACCGCTCCCTTCCTCACCACTGCTGCCTCTGTTCTCCATAGTATCTGTGAGACCAGTGGGGCCACCTTGGAGAACCCCATCTAACTCCTCCCCGCCCCCCAATCTCTGTTAGCTCCAGTGAGTAAGTGTCCCTGTTCCAGGACCAGCACAACCAAACAGAGCAGGGGAGATCAGGGACATCTTGTACCAGAACATCTACGGGAATGCCAGCACCCATCAGCAGTAACAGTTTGTCAATTTAAGACATTTGACAATTTAATGATTCTTTTAAAAGCTTAATAAAGTCTTCATAGCAGGCCAGGCTGGGTGCATGACCCTGGCCCTTTAAGGAGGTTTAGTGATGGTCTGCGAGGTGTTGGAACTGAGGTGGCACAGGACAGCACCCTAATCTGCTTCAGTTGAACTAGTCCAGAGCTGGGCAACCAAAAGGCTAATGCAGGTCAGCTGGGCTGGGCGTGGCTTGGCAAGGACTCCTCCCCAGCACAATTATGGCCATTATTTTGCAGCTCTCTGTCTCTACAAGACTCCCCCCACTTTACTCACCTTTGGACAGGGGAGTCCTTTCTTGCACAACGCTGCCCACTCTGCAGACCTCCCCCTGTACTGGGTTCCATATTGTTGCCCAGGCCCTTGAGGTGATAGGTTCAGGCTTGAGGCCTGGGTAGCTATTCGCATATTTACACACGTTAACCATATATAGTGTGATGCATTAAGAGTGCTGTGTATTCATATATGGTGTGCAGTGGCATGGTGGAGAATAATGTGCTATATATAGGAGTTGTATTAGCTTAATTAGAAAGGATTTTAGGCTGTTAAAGTATACTGAAGTTCAAAGTAAAAACAGAATAGAAGAGTTCCTGAAGATTGCAATAGATTGAGAAAGAGATGGAAATGTTAAACTTTGGAAAACCTTGAGTAATAAAATTAGGGAACTTGGCCTAACTGGCATATGCCTTAAATGGTGGGCCGGATGGGTGAAGATGGAGTGATTAAGACAACCAGCTTAAAAAGGTCTTGTTGTTTTAGGATACATATACCACAGTAGCAAAGCCTGTATACCACAGAAGTTTAGTAATATTGTAGTAAGTTTCCATTGACGTATGTATGAACGTCAATTCAGTTTAGCTTTTTTATTGGATAGATTGAATACCTTTTCATTGGGACAGGTAATATCTTGGGTGGATATGGGAGGAGAATAGAAAGTTTTAAAAGCCTTAGGCTGAATGGAGGCGGCCACTTTTCTTCCTTTTCTTTGCTTAAACTTTACTTTCTTCCATCTTCTCTGGATCTGATCAACCTAGTCAACTTTCCATATCCAGTCAGGAGCTGGTCTTGAGGAATGGAGGGTAAATATAACTTAGCTTATTAAGGAATGCATAGAAGGCCAAGTGTAGTTTTTAAGCCAGTACCAGATAATCTTCCTGAATATTAGCAGCAGTTATATGAAAGATCAATTCTTGTAAGATTATATGTCCTCATTGTTTATGTCCCTGTAATCATAATATTCATTTAGGGAGTTGTTGAATACTCATGGGGACTCTATTTGATGCTCACAATAAATAAAACATCTGAATTTGAATTGTCCAATGTCTCTGTATTAAATTAGTTAATTAGTTAATTGTTAATTAGTTAATAATTCAGTAGTAAAGTCCCAAACATTCTAAACATAAATTGAGCCTCCAGAATAGTTGATCAATAGAACTGTTGGTAACAATATTCTGTATCCCCAATAAAGCTGCTCCCTGTAAAGTGCTCCCCCTGTGCATGGCTTCCACTGTGGAAGCTATTTACAGAGGTTCTGCCCCTATTCTCTCCCTTAATGTACGCCCCTCCCCTTGTGTATGCTCCCTCCCTCCCTGCTCCCCCAAAGGATTTCCCTCCCTGGGCTGAGGCTTGCTCTAAAAGTCCTCACAAGAGGACTACACTTGTCACTCTGTCCCACAGGGCTACTCTGCACAGGACACCACCATCTCCCCCACTCTGCAGAACACCCACCGTATCAGCCCAGAGCACACGTTTATCCCTCATTCCTTAGTGGAGTTAGGAAAGTCGAAGGGAGAGGCGCTGAAAGAAGATCAATTCCATCCCACGTGTAGCCTCCTGTCCCTGTCTCCGGGATAAACCTCTGCCCTCTTCCTGCACCTGGGACCATCCCAGGCAAACTTGTGTTCCAGCCCGTCATGCTCTTCCAATGGGGTGCCCCATTGGAGCCACAACCCAGACACCCCACCTTTTTGGAGGGGGAAGGGCAATTGCTGAAATCCATGCACTTTGTCGTTCTGAGTGGTTTTAGGGGGCAGGATCAGCCACCCGAAACATCACTGCAGGATATGCTAGCTCTGTTTAGCCATCTCGGTGTCCCTGACCCCAAGCCGAGGCGCCTGCTGTGAGGAATCAGATCAGGATGACCTTCAGCTCGTTCCCTTCTACAGGCCTTGCTCTCCTCCTCTCCCCACCAGATCAGCTCTAAACATGGCTGACCAGTCACTCACACTGTCCCTTGGGAGGTGCAGCTCCCTCTCTTTCTCCAGCACCAATAGGATCTAGCAAGCAGTGCCTGCTGGGAGTTGTAGTCGCCAGTATTCAAGACTGTTTGCTTTTAAACAGATTCTGCATTACACATAGAATGTTCACAAGCACTCCACACTCAGGGCATTTTTAAACGAGACAAGAAACGCGGCTGATCCTTTGATCAGCCGCGTTTCTTTGCGCTCGTTTAAATGGAAAACTTACAATTAAGCCGGCTCTTCCCCGCGTCAGATCGGACAGGCGATCCTGCCCCCTCCGACGCGGATCACCGCTGTGCCGGCTTCACGGCACACTTCCGGGATATTTTGACGAGTGCGCATGCGCAGAAGGGCACGCATGCGCATTGAGTCTTATTCTATGCCCACACCTTGGGACAGTGGAGGTGTCCCCTGGAGCCTTTAAGGTTGCCACCTGGTGATGTGGTATTACTACCGTAGGTCCAATGCTTCTGAGCATCAGACCCAGCGTAGAGAGAAAGGCGGGTGCCCGATCCCGCCTCTGAACGATCCCGCTTGTCAGCAGGATCGTCTAAAAGCGCCCTCAGGATGGTCTCCATAAGCCAACATTGAATTTTCAAGCTGTCCTAACTTAAAAACTACTAACTGGATTTACAAAAAGTAAACCAGAAGGCATCTCCTGGCAGCCTCCCTGAATTTTCTAAGAGGCTTACACTGCCTCTCTACCAACACAAAACCCCTTTACCCTGCTGAGAATGAGAGTCTAACTTCTGAAAAAACAGGCATCAAAGTGCAGTTTTCAAACTGCGATAGCCCAGCTTTTATCCAACTGATTTAGCTCAACTTTGGACAGCATGAACCGCTTACACCAGTGATCCTTCTCCACAAATGTCACGATCCTAACTTTAATCATGTCGATTTTATAATGAATAGAATGTTCGGGCTTTATAATGGAGCGTGCAACATGCCTTAACTATAGAGCAGTGCCTGCCACCCTATAATACTGGAGCCATACTTTCTTTAATTAACAAAAATGAAGTTCCAAAAGGAGTGAATATTGAGGTACAATAGAAATGAATCCTAGAAAGTTTCAAGGGATCAGAAGCCTTGGTGCCAATTCTCTCATCCCGTTCTTTTTCAGATAGAGAGCGCCAACGGGCAAAACTACTTTGGGGCTGAGAAGTAATGGGGAGTCCCAAATTACGGGCATGGATGTTTTGAAAGCCATGGGGATCATTGCAGTAAACTGGATATTGTGGTTAGGATTGGAGCTACGGTAGTAATACCACATCACCAGGTGGCAACCTTAAAGGCTCCAGGGGACACCTCCACTGTCCCAAGGTGTGGGCATAGAATAAGTTGGAGCGTACAAGAATAAAGATGGGTGTATTATCCACCAGCACAAAGACAATATAAATACCCCCATGAGGCAGAGGATGGGTTATGGTCATCCATACAAGAGTTATTAAAGCAGGAGGTATTAATAAAAACCCAAACAAGGAGGATCTGCGCATGCGTCGCAGCTAGCAGTCGGGAATCGCCTGGGCTCCGCTCTCCCCAGCTCTGATTAGAAGCCAAGCCTTAAAAAAATTAAAATAAACTCCCCGCTTTGAGTGGAGGATGGCCGGCAAGAACAAACCCCGGCAGAAGATGTCTCAAGCGAATGTTCTTGAGCGTTTCTGTCACAAAAACCGGGCCGCGGAGTTGAATCCTTCAGAGGAGCCCCGCAGCGACAAAAACAACATGGCGGCGACACCGGCGGCAGCGCGGGAACTGGTAAATGAGCAGGCCGCTCACAGCTCTGAAGAAGAAGAGGCAGAGGGACCGGGCACTCTAAAAAGCCTCCTCAAACAAATGAGGCAAGAAATCAAGAGTGAAATGAGGCAGATCAAGGAAGCAGTGCAAGAAGGTAATAGAAAAATGGAGGGGATGGCAAAAAGGGTGGAGGCTGCAGAAGGAAGGATTTCTGAACTTGAGGACCACTTTGTGGTCACGCAAGAACAGTTTAATAAATGGAAAGGGGAAACTGCCTCCCTTCTAGCCAAATGCGAAGACTTGGAAAACCGGTCACGTCGAGGGAATTTGAGAATAAATGGAGTTAAGGAGACAGAAGGGTCAGAGAGGATTAATGAGACTGTCTGGTCTATAATGAAGGAAAGCTTCCCAGAGGAGGGGCACTTCCACACTGCTATAATAGAAAGGGCCCATAGAACTGGGCGTCCTCCCCAAAAAGACTCTGACACCCCCCCGCCCAATCCTGGTTAAATTTATGAATGGCAGCATTAAAGAAGAGGTTCTGAGAGCAGCCAGAACCAAGAAGAAGCTGGTTTTCAAGCAGCAATCCATTAAAATATACCCAGACTACGCCGCAGAAACCATTTAAAAAAGGCTAAAATGGAGTAAATACTTTGGGATACTCAATGAGAGAAATCTCAGACCAAGATTACTGTTTCCAGCAAGAATGCTAATTTTTGAAAATGGGAAGAGAAAATTGTTTGAAAGCACTGAAGATCTGGAGATCTTTCTGGCAGCTCAGACAGGGTCTGTTTCACCTAGATAAGCAAGGTGAAAATCCACCTCTAATGTTGCTGCAGATCACTCCAGAGATAATTTGAAGATACCAAATCCTGATCTGAAATCAATTTCTAAAAAAAAAACCTGTCATGTTGTCTTGCTTATTTTAAGGCAAGAGTTTTCCCAAAGTAATGTCATAAGAAAGAAGATGCTTAGCTACCTGCTTAGAGCAATGGGAGCAACTAATATAGAAGTCTGGTCCAGAGACAATAGATGGACATTCCACAGCTTCTGTTAAAAAGATTTAAAAAGATTCAAAATCTAAAAACAACTTTCCAAATTGGTTTTGTATGAGCCAAGAGCTTTTTCCGTGGTTTGTTGGGCCAAAGGAGCTCTTATTCAGTTAAAAAAATTACAAGATGTCCATTGAAGCAAAATGGAGGTTGCAAGCAAGTTTCCAAAGAAACTTGCAAGAGATCTGAGCGGTTCCCAGGGCTCTCAGGCCAAATGAGCTCTTAAGCTGCTAAAAGAGTTGCAGGAGATCTATGAAGGCAAAATGGAGGTTGCAGGGCTTTCGTTGGAAGATTTTTTGCAAATATATTGTAATAACTTTGTTGTCTGAAAATAAGAGCTAAATGTCCAGGGGTGTATCAAGAGAAAAATGGAGAGTAAAACAACCAAAGGAAAATAGAGAAAATATCTAGGTGGGTTTTGACTGGGAAAAACTCCCAAACATATATGCTAGAAATTAAAAGACCTTATTAAAAGGTATGTCAAATAGGGAGGAAGGAAAGGTAGAAAACATGAGCATGAATATAAAGAAAACTGAGGAAGCAGGCAGCTTGGGGGTTTGGTAGCGAATGGGGTATGGTATTACAACTTTTATTGTTATGCCTTGTGTTTGTCCAAAGGAACCTTTAGCTCTTTAGCTAAATGCCTCAAGTAATGGGGTAGGCAATGGAGTAAAATGGGCTTCTGCACAAATGAAGGAAGCTGCTTAATGGCAAACTGGGCAACAGCTTGGGAGATCTCTGCTTAAGAGGTCTGGCATCGTTCTGAGTTTGGATGAACATAGGGTTAGATGTTGAAGTTTCTTTTAAAGGGTAATACAAGTGAGGTGAGTTCAGCATTAGGAGCACAAGGTAAAAGGAGTAACTGGACAGTCTTTTAGAAGGCAGTCATTTAAAGGGTGTTGATTGGTTCAATGGTTTGGTCAATGTTATGAGATGGTTTCCCTTGAATGTTAATATAAAATACAAGCTCCAACCAGTATGGACATAAGAAACATAGGGCACTCAATGATACAATATGAATCTGCAGGGACCTGCAGACAGGGATTGATTATGGCATGGTAATGGGACTTGCTATGCCCAGGGGAGAAATTTTCCAGAAACTTTATGGAATTTAGTTTGGCTAATAGGTATAAGTTGAATGTACATTATTATGTTGTGATGATAGACAGAGCTGGGGGTGGTGGTGGAGGGAAAGGCACACCTGGTCATTTCAGAGCCAGGTGTAGATTCGCGGAGGATCCCTACCGCATACAGGGGTAAGAGGATGGAAATAAGAGAAGGGAAGAAGGGTAAGGGGGGGAGGGGGGAGGTTGATTGGGTTCGAAGCCAAGGGGGACCCATTAAAGGTTACGTGACAAAGGAAGCAAGGGACTCTCATATTAGTAGGGGTTTAATACTCAGGGAGGTAGTCCCCATGGAAGAGGAGTACTATGAATTTCAGTTAGAGGTTAGGACATTTAGTCAGGTTCTGATAAATACAGAGAACTCGAAGGCTTTAAATTACAGCAGTTTGAATTTCAAAAACAACTCCAAATTAAAATATGGCTAGTTTTAAGACGGTCACAATAAATGTGAGAGGTTTAAATTCTCCGCAGAAGAGAAGAAGAGTAAGAGAATTTTTGGAAGAACAAGGGGCAGATATTTTTCTAATCCAGGAAACACATCTTCTTGACAAAGATGTCCCCAGATTTGCTAACTCAAAAATAGGAGGGCTATACGCGTCATGTGCTAAAAAAAAAAAAGCGGGGGTGATGATAGGCTTTAACAAGAGAAATAACTTTGAGCTAGAAAAAAGTATAAAAGACAAGGAGGGCAGATTTATTTGCATAATTGGAAAACTGCAAGGAAAAAGGATAACAGTAGCAAACATTTATGCACCTAATATAGGGAAAACAGCTTTTTTCAAAGAAACCTTTAAGAAAATTGCAGAAGTAGCCAAGGGTTGGATTACAATACAGGGGGATTTCAATGCCACCTTAACTGAGCTTGACCACTCCCGGAAAGGGAGTGATAGGAGTGAGTCTAAAGAAATTTCCAGGTTGTTGGAAAAATATGGCTGGGTAGACCTTTGGAGACTCCTGAATGGGGCAGAGAGAGACTATACTTACTTCTCTACATTGCATAATAGTTATACGAGGATTGATCATGTGCTGACCAGCAAAACTGATGCACATAGGGGTAAAAAAAGCTTTATAACTCCAGTTGTATTAGCAGACCACAATGCAGTCGTGACAATATTTAATGAGCCGGTGAATCAAGGCTCGAGATCATTTAATTGGACTTTAAATAGGGGTTTGCTGAGGGGAGATGGAAATATTGTGCAAATGCAGGAAGCTATTACAGAATTTTTCACTATCAACACAAACTCTGTTCAGTCCCCTGCAATTCTTTGGGAGGCAGCAAAGGCGGTGATTAGGGGCAACTTGATTGCCTTGCAAGTTAAAAATATCAAAGAAAAGAGACAAAAAAAGAAGGATTTATATGCTACTCTTCAAAGGTTAGAGGCGGAAAACAAAATTACCCCCTCGCAAACTCTGAAATTAGAAATAATTAAAAATAAGGAAGCAATTAATGCCATGGAACTAGAGTGGACAAAAGCGCAACTTAAAAAGATAAAATTCTTTTTCTATGAAAACAGTAACAGGGCGGGCAAGACATTGGCTAGACTTGTAAAGGCAAAACAAAGGAAAGCTCATATAGCTAAGGTGCTCGATAAGAATAATAAATGCTGCACGGAACTCCCTCAGATAATGCAGACCTTTTTAGACTTTTACAAGGGAATCTACTCCTCGCAAAACCCTAACGAGACAGATATGAGGAAATTTCTTGAGGGGATAGCGCTACCAAAACTTAATATGGATCAGGTTGATTTTCTAAATGCCCCCATTACAGATAAGGAGGTTAAGGAGGCAATTAGGGCCTCAACAAATAATAAAGCAGCGGGCCCAGATGGCTTTCCGAACGAATTCTATAAAATTTTTGAAAAAACCTTAGTGCCGCACCTGACTAAAGTATACAATAATATTCTTGAAGAAGGGGAGATGCCATCAAATTTCTATAAAGCGGTAATCACATTGATCCCTAAGCCAGGGAGAGATCCGGATCTCTGCGGCAGCTATCGACCTATTTCTTTACTGAATACGGATTTTTAAAAATTTTCCAAGATATTATCTGACAGATTAAAAGCTATAAGTGGCGAATTTATTCATATTAATCAAACGGGCTTCATCCCGGGAAGACAGGGTAGGGACAACATCAGGAAAGCTATTAATGTGATTTATGCGCTAAATAAGCAAAAGAAGCCCGCCATGGTCATCTCGGCCGATGCAGAGAAGGCCTTTGATTTCGTGGAGCCTAAATTCTTATTTGAAACCCTGGGGAAGATGGGGATCGAGGGAAATTTCATGAGATGGTTGAGGGCTATCTATAAGAATCCACAATCCAGTTTACTAATCAACGGAGAAATTTCAAATTCTTTCCATCTGCAGAGAGGGACTAGGCAGGGATGCCCCTTGTCGCCCCTTCTATTTAATATAGCTCTGGAAGTTTTGGCCTCAGCAATCAGACAAAATAAGAAAATAGAAGGGGTTAAAATTGGAGGACAAGAAACAAAACTCTCGTTATACACGGACGACTTATTAGTATATATAACAAAACCTGAGGAGACATTACCGGTATTATTAAAGCTGATGGATGATTTCGGAAAAATCTCTGGATACTCGATCAATAAAGAAAAATCCTTTGCGTTAGTTTTTGGAGAGGGGGCTGCGCAGGAGGAACATCTTAAAAAGTTGTCACCATTCCCAATTAGCGAATCAGGATTAAAATACCTAGGGGTAATGTTAACAAAAAACTTAAGAAATTTATATACGGCAAATTTCGTGCCACTACTCAAAAAACTAAAAGAGGAGGTGCAGCCCTGGAAAAAATTGATGACATCTTGGTTGGGGAAGATTAATCTATACAAAATGATTGTTCTCCCTAAATTACTGTATAAATTGATGGCTATCCCGATCCAGCTCCCAAGCTCCTTTTTCAGATCAAGCGATGATCTATTGAGGGACATAGTGTGGAACGGAAAAAAAACCAGAATTAAAAAACAGGTTTTGTTTCAACTAAAAGAGAAAGGGGGGTTAAATGTCCCCGATATAAAATTGTATCATATGGCGGCATCGGTGGTGGGGCTATATGATTGGTACCATGAGACCAGGGCGCCTGAATGGGCCACTCTGGAAAGGGAAATACTGGGGGTACAGACGTTAAAAGATTTGATAGTAGATAGGGGCAAAGTGCCCAGAGAAATAAGGACAGATCATCCCTTTATAGGGAACATGATCAGGAAATGGGAAATAATTAAGAAAAAAATGGGAATAATAGGGGATATTTCCCCACTTACAGCAATTGACTCTAAACAAATAAGGGAAAGTAATATAGCCCCGGGGATTAGAGCAGCCCTAAATAAAAGGGGTATCGCTACGATGGAGCATTTATTTCAGGGTGGAGCTTTTTTAACCCCTCAAGGTTTGACGGATCTGATGCAAGAGGAAGTTAACTTATTTCAGTACCTGCAGTTAAAGGCAATGGTCACTTCGCCACTGAACAGGGCAAGTATAATGAGAGAACTGCAAAAAATAGAGAAGATCCTCTTTAAAATAAATAAAGCACCTGGTAGATTAGGCAGAATCTACAGAGAACTTAAAGAGGTATTTTATGCCCCCTCAGCAGACTACATAAAAAAATGGAGCAAAGATTTAAACATTCCTTTAGCCCAGGAGGAGGAAAAGAAAATATGGCAACACATGAATAAATGTGTTTTCTCCCTTGAGGTCAGGGAGATACAGGTAAAATTAACCACCCGATATTATTTAACTCCAGAGAGAATGAAATTTGTGGATCCAGGTGGGGGAGGAACATGTTGGAGAGGTTGCGGGGAGACGGGAACGTATATACACTGTTGGTGGTTCTGTGGGAAGGTGCGGCTCTTCTGGAGTGAGGTTTGGACAATAGTCAACAAAGTTGCAGGGATGGTGGTGCCGTTCAGGCCAGAAATTGCCCTTCTGGGCTTATATCCCAACACGAGCTGCATAAAGAGGTGTCAGGACTCATGTAAAATCATCTTTTTAGCAGCTATAAACATTATAACTAGGCACTGGCGCTCGGTGGAAGACCTCGCTGTGGGTGAGCTGTCCCAAAGAATCCTGTATATGCATACCATGGAAGAGTTACATGCGGATATCCACAACAGGAAGCAAGGTTTTGAGGACACCTGGGCCCCCATCATCAAAGCCTTGGACAAAGAGACTGGGTCAAGAAATAAATAAATAAATAGAAAATAAAATGCTTTAAGCACTGCTGGCTGTAATTGTGAGGCTTGGAATTTTGACTGTATTACCTTCTTGTGATGTTTTTTCTTCTGTAGGATGACACACATTTAAGACTCTGAGAAGGAACCTGTACTCTCGGTAAAATGTTCTCTGTATAAAGTATAGTATAAAATTTAGTAGAATTGATATATTTTTAAATGACCAATGTAGTTTAATAATTTTCTAAATGTATGCTGAAGATTGTATATGGTCGGTTTTCTTGTATTTTGATTTTACAAATAAAAGTCACATAAAAAGAAAAAAAAAGAAAAAAAAAACAACCCCAAACTACAAACAATTCCCCCATTTGGCCTGTTAGGAAAACAGTTGGCAAAACTTGGAGGTGAACTATTAATTACAGAGCTCTAAATAAATTTAGACCATTGACAGCACCCGTGATGGTGAAATTCCCAGAGGTAATGTCGGCTGTAACCAGCGGAGTCAAGTATTTCACGGTGTTGGATTTATCTAATGCCTTCTTTGCTATTCCTCTACACCTGGAATCATGGTATAAATTTGCCTTTACATATTGTGTCAGGCAGTATACCTTTGTGCAGGTGCCATAGGGCTTCCTTAATGCTTCTGCCATGTGCCGTGCTCATGTTGTTAAAATGTGGAATGAGCTGCGGGACCCTGCCCATGTTTTTTTTATGTGGAAGACATTTTACTGTGGACTACCACCCGGGAAGAACATTTGGAATTACGCAGAAGTCCTGGGCTTAATTCAAAAGACAGGGTTTAAGATCAATTTATACAAGGCACAGTTACCTATTGAACTTACTTACCTGGGGTCAGTTTTGGGGTAGAAAGGAACAACCCCTGACAAACAGCAGGTGGAGTTAATCTGTAAGGTACTAGAACCAAATGACATTATGGCTTTAAAGTCTTGGCTGGGTTTGACAGAGAAGCTCCAAAACCAAATTGAAAATTATGCCATAATAGTCCAGCCACTGTAACAACTATTTAAAAAGGACGTGCCATGGACTTGGGAAACAAGACAGCTTTATGAGGCTAAAACAGGCAGTTGCCATTGCACCAGTCCTACCCTACCTACAAGAGAAACATTTTGTACTGCAATTGGCCACCTTGGCCAAGGGCTTGGGGCCATCCTAAGGGTGCGTTTAAATGAGCAAGGTTTGAGGAGGGGTCCGTGGCCACCGAGTGGCACAGTCATGGAGAACCCATGCATGCAGAGTGAGTGGGGAACAATTCTAATGGGTAGCTCCCAGGGTAGTTACTGTGCCCACTCAGGCAGCCTCCACACACTCCTGCCACAACAGACTGACCTTGCAAAGAACTCCTCTCCCCCACCAATCCTGGCAACAACCCCCAGTCCAAGCCCTGCCCAACTGCCCACCCTCTGTCATGACACACAGCCCCAGACACCATGGAAACAGCTGCAGCCAGTAACTCCTTCCTGCCCATGATCCCAGAAGCCAGCGCAGCCACTGGCAGTCCTGGCCAACAACAGAGGCACATACTGAGCAGGACACACAGGACGCTGCCTTCTCAACTGCTGTTCTCCATGGCGTTGGCTCTTCTCTTGTGCATTGCGAGAGGGGCTTGCTGTGCTTTGAGCCAACATGGTGGTGTATTTTGTGCGCATGTCCTTTAAGAGCTCCTGGTATGTGCCATGAGCAGGACTGGCGGCATCGGGGCTACAGACCTATCTGCTGGTGTGGGCGGGAACCCCAGTTCATACAGGCAGGAGATGCATAGTCATCCGTCCCCACACACTTTTTTTTGCTTCCCCTCCATGGGGCACTCCAGGTTTTTTGGCAGCACCCCAAATGTGGCCATGAGTGGGTGCTGCGCAGGTCATGGGAACATACATCCCCCCCACACCACCTTCAAACGGACACTTGGCTGAGCAGTTAATGGGTGGTCATGCGTGGTAGCATCTTGTTTAAAAACATCCTAAGTCAGGAGCAAAGAGCTGGACTGAAGCCTGTGCCTCTTGTGTCCTGACAGGGATGGAAGATACATTTACACCCTGTGAGAAGAAAACCTTAGCTTTAGTTTGGGCGTTGGAAAAATGAGATTACAGGGACAGCCCTCATGATACGGAGAACTGCCCACTCCCCAAGTACATAGTGCCTGGGAAGGTAAGAGACAGCACACTGTCTAGCCCTAGGCTGGCAAAGTGGATCTAATAATTCTAACATGGGAGGTAGAAATCCAAACAGGGGTGACATTAGTTCCGTATGCCATACTGGCTGAAAGAACAGAACACGAATGTCTGATGCCCCCAGAACAGAAGCATGAAAGCTCACCCTTTCAAAAGGGAGAACCGTACATAGTTGTAAAAATTGAAGTGTTAGATTCAACTAGACCCGTTTGTGGACGGGTCTAGTTATGATCAGCAGGGAGCACCTAACACCAGGTTTGCCACCATATATACTGCCATGGGAAAAGTAGTCCAAGGAAGTTATCTTCCCCATTCCACGCAGGTAGCCAAGATTGTCACTGTAGAGGCTGCATTAATGCATCCCCTTTAGAAAGGAAAGTAGCTCTTTGTACAAATTCAGTCTGGGTATAACTGGGCCTACTTGGACTGGTCGCTGGTGTGGATAGGAAAGCAGATGAGTTCCGATGAAAAGCCCATTTGTCATGCTGAAAGACTGCTGTTAGCATCATGGGAGTCCACTAAAAGACGAACAGCGAGTACATGGTTAATTAAAGTTTGGGCACACAATAAAGGAAATGAAAAAGCAGACTGGAACAATAAAGCAGATCAAGCAGCTAAGGAAAGAGCTGTATCGGGGCCACCATGGCCTGCCAGAAAAGATAAAATAGAAGCAGTCAGAGAAAAAGTTAGCCTTGACCTCAAGGCATTGCAGATGCAAGATAAGGAAATAGCAAAATGGTTAGAGCAAGGGCAGCTGGGGGGATTGGGCTATAAAACTGATAGATGGAAGGCTGGTAGTGGCACAGTAAGAAGATAGCCAGCCCGTGAGTGGTACCACAAAGACAGCATCAGGAACTAATAGTCTTGGCCCACCTCAGTGTAGGGAAGACTTTGAGCCACTGCAGATAGAGAGATGGGGGCCAAGAATGAAACAGTAAATAGAGTGGTATGTGCATTACTATTTGCCATGTGCAGCAAGCATCTCTAACAATAGGGTGAAGAAAGGACCTTCAGGGCATCTGAGGATTGGGGAACCCTGGTTACAAATACGGACTAATTAAATAGAACTGCCTATAGGCAAGAAAGGGAATAAATACCGTCTAGTAGTGGTTGACCCCTTTTTTCAAAATGGGTAGAGGCAATGCGCACACTCGAAATAATACTGCTTGCATTAACAGGTTTTATCACACGACACCTGGAATGGTGGAATGTATTCCTGAGTCGAGATCAGGTTATGTCTGAGGGGGCATTGTGGGGCCGTATAATAAGTAACACACTATGCAGCAAGCCTCAGTCTATTGGAAGGGGGGGTGAGGTCCAGCATATGGGTGTTGGAGTTTAAATGCCTCGTGTATGTGTGTTGTACCCACCACATCATCTTGGAAGGAACCACTGATATTATCCATAAGAAATACTGTAGGATTCCTCTGCAACATAGCCCGAGAAGAATTTGCAAATAAGGAGTTTAATCCATGTTGAGAGTTGGATAATTATTTGAACAACGCTAGGCTGCCAGAATAGAAAGTTTCTTTCATTTCAGGTACCCGGATGGAAAATGAGACTAAAACACAAGCTATTATTGATGAAAATGACTTCTGGTTTTGGATTGCTTTGGGTAGTATTATTGTGTTATGGGCTTTGGTGAACGTGAGCGAAGAAGATGGCTCTAATGTTAATTTTAATGTTTGTTGCGTATTGGGCCACAGTAGCCCAAAGAGGGTAACAGAAGTTTGACCATTTGGGTAACATGTACCTTGGTACTGAGGGCCTCAGAGATTAAAATAACACAGCTTATTAGTGAAACCCATGAAGGAGATCCCATATGGGAGAATTTGACTCCGAGTGAGAGCATAAAAATGCCAGAAAGTCCTGTCTGGTGTAGAATTAACACAAAGCAGATGGCTAGTATATGGAGTATATATTATCCCAGATGAGATGGGAAACCCAGTACGTACATAAGATTTAGGGTTAGAAGAGGCAGTGGTGGTAAAATTAAAGTCCACATTATTATAATGTTTTAATTGATACTGTAACTATTGTAGTTAATGTAACAATGGGTGTCTTCAGGCATACACCCATGGACCTGCTCCAAGGGTTTGCCTGATTGCAGCTCCACATGGGTCCATTTTAAATGGACCTTGTGCTGCCGTAGCTCACGGCCCACCTGCGCAGCACCTCCCCAACACCATAGAGCTGCGGGCAGATCGACCGCTGCTCTAAGTTGCCACTTGCAGTTCTATGGCGTTGCCTGGGGCAACCCTTGGCCAGGAGTAGAGCTGGCGGTCGTCGCCAAGTAGACAGGCTAACAGCTCTACCTCCAGCGGTGACCCAGGTTTGGGTGACCTGCTCCGCTTGTGGTGCTCTGGGATGTTCCGGAGTGCCGCAAGCAGGGCTGGAGTGGACCTGCTCTGCCTCTGCTCCATCTGCACATCTGGCGGGGCCGCCTTTAAACAGATGGCGCGCCTGCGTGTGATGCGGAGCAGAGCCATGGGTGTGATCAGTGTAAAGGCACCCTATGTCTCTGTTACGAAGGAACATAAGGTCACACATGAGAGATACTGGACTATAGGTCTAACAAATATATAAAGTTAAAGGTTAAACATGTATGTAATGTTAAAACTGAGAACTCCAAACTCAATTCATGTAATGTAAACTGAGAGTTGGGAAATCCCTCCAGGAAATGGAGAGAGATAAAGGATGCATTTTCAGAAGAGACACCAGACAGAAACCCATTCAGGTGCAAATTAAGTTTGCCTGTGTGCCTACCTGCTGGCTTTGCCTACGTGTGGACAGCCACGACCTCTCCAGCTTCCCCAAGGCAGGAAAGGGAAACAAAGGACTCAAATGCTATTTAAGACAACAGACAAGATAAAGAAAGAGCCATCTTCTGCTAACTCTTGGAGCCGAGAGCTCACCTACATCTTGCATCTTACCAGCAAGTGAGGCTACTGGAAGACCTGCGGGGAGAGAAAGGACTTTGATTCGAACCAACTTAAGATTGGAGCCCAGTCACGTACATCACTGACTGAGGATAACCTCAAGCTTACGGACTTTCTATAGGGTAAGATTTATATAGGGATTCACCCAGTATAGAATGGGAATGTGTTATATTACTTTTCATTTTATTAGCCACTCTGTATCAAATTATCTTGGCTTTTGTAATCAATAAACTTTCTTGTTTGATAAGAAGTGTTCTGTGGTATATGTTGGGAACACACGTGAGCGCCTTGAGTTTAAGCTCTTGCGAACCCAGAGAGAAAGTGTGTGTAAACAGGAGGCTCCCTGGGAGTTTGGGTGGCAAAAGGATTATCCCCTTTGCAGAACTGGACCTGCCAGAGAGAGAACTGGTTCAGGTGGGCTTCAAGTGAGGGAAATTGAGTCACCCAACCCAGGAAGGTGGGGTGTTGGACCCTCAAACCCATGAGTCTCTGAAACAGGTAAATATATCAAGAACTATCATAACATGTATAGCTTATTCCAATCCTGTATACAAAGAATGGCAAAAGTGGATGAAGGCATGGATGACAAGTACCAATAGTACGAGTTACATTAAGAGAGAGACACACCTGGTTACTGTGTCAGGAGGTATTGGAGTAGGAATGGGACCATTAATGAAATGCATGATAATTCATCACAGAACCACCTACAGAAACTGGCACACATTAAAAATAGAGAGAGTGACCACTAACAAACACTAATACAGAACTAGGGGATGGAGAGATTGCTATTGTGGAACTCCTGTTGCCATGGAGAAAACAACAGGAGAAAGATCATGCAATATTACTGGGAGCCATAAAAATGGGTATTGTCAGACGTTACAAGATCACGCTCAACCACGGTGAATTCCCTGTGGGTGAGCATGATCGCGTAACGTCTGGTCAGTGTTATGCCAGATTTTCACTCCCGTGAATCACGGGGGGGGGAAATCAGATTTACCACGCTTCCGTCCCTCCTCCCTAGAGGAGGAACGGAAGCATGGTGAATCTGATTCCCACCCCGTGATTCACAGGGGTGACCACCCGGTGTAACACTGACCAGGCGTGATGTTGACACGCTCAACCACGGGGAATTCCCCATGGCTGAGCGTGTCAACGTCACGTCTGGTCGCTGACCATGGCCCGGAATCGGCAGCCGTGCTCGCCACCGATTCCGGGCCGTGGTCAATTTCCCGGGGGCGGGCGGGTGCTGCAGCTGTATTGGCCACAGAACCCGTCCGTCTCCAGGACGGGCTGCTGGGGGAGCATGGGGGGGGGGGGGCAGGGCTGCGCGGCCGCACTTTTGGCCACGCAGCCCCGCCCTCATTCCCTGCCAGGATTAGCCAACACGTCTGTTGGCCGTGACGTGTTGGCCCTGGCGGAGAATCTGTAGGGTGTTTCCATGATGGGGCAAACTGAGCCCGTCACGTCTGAAAATACCCAATGTTGCAAGGGAATGTGTCCACCACTTTAGGATACACATCAGATCAGTTATGGATGCAGAGCCAAGCTATGAAGCTGGTTAGCCAACAGGTGAAAAAAGGCATGTGTGTAACTCTGCTTTAACACCACTTGTACGTTTCTTATGCATATCGCAGGACTGTATTGTTGCCCTATGCAGCCCTGCAATATGCATAAGAAATTTACAAATGGTGTTAAGGCGCATGTCTGTTTTCACCCAACTAACGGAGCATCAGCTCTCAGAGGAAATAAGGTAGGGAGTGGAAGAAAAAAGAACCCAAAGGTTGAATTAAAGTAAGTGGAAGCAATGGTGGAGAGCAGTGGCTGCCCAATATGACTCAGTTAAAGACAGACTCCTGATTAAGGTTGTTAAGCCTGTGCTTAGGTCACATCTTAGGGCACATGCAACCGTAGCCCTGGGTGTGCAAGTAAATTATACCATATGGACCCCCAAAGGAATGTTCCAGTGGGTATAACAAAGACAATCAAACTGAAGCCTGGAGACCTACCAACTTAAAACAATGTGTATTAAAAAACAGTTTGGGGGTTGTATGCGATTCCTGTGCCTTGTACATCCTAAATAACTTGTGACATAGGATTAAATAAACCTTATCAATGCCAGCATGAGGTCACCCCAAAAGCTGCTAATACTTCAGTAGTAGCGTATATTGGAAAAGGATGTGTTTGTATACAACTCACTTGCAATAATGTAACTGTAAATAATGTTTATATTATTCTAGTGAATGATACTAACATTTATGTGTGTGACATAATGAGCGTAAAGGGATTATTATTAATTATTATTATCAGCTTTTATATAGCACCAGAAATGTACCTGGCGCTTTACAGAGAATAAAATAGACACAGTCCCTGCCCGAGAGCTTACAATCTAAAGACAGGGGGATGGGAGACAGGGAAGGGGGAACAGAGAGAGATGCAAGGGATGCAACATTCACGAGGATGTGAGAACTCAGGTACACGTTCTTGGCTTGGTTCAGGAAATAGGAGTTTGCAGATAACAGGTACGGGATAATCCTGGGTGGGGATGATTATTTATTTTATTTATTTATTTATTAAATTTATACCCCGCCCCATCCTGAACCCAGCTCGGGGCGGCTTACAATCATAAAATATCATAAAAACAATGCAAAACATAAAATGGCATATATAACAACTTAAAACATATAAAACAACATATAAACAGGGCCTGGGCCATAAATTACTGGGGGTAGGGGGAATAAAACCCAACTACCCACCCCCTCCCCAAAGGCCCGGGCGAACAACCAGGTTTGGCATCTTCGCCAAAATACTAAAAGGCTTGGGGCCAGGCAGGCCTCCTCCGGCAGGGAGTTCCAGAGACGTGGCCCGGCCACCGAGAATGCCCTCTCCATTGTGGCCCCACACTTAACGCGGGGGACCTCCAGGAAGGCACCCCCGGCAGACCGCAAGAGTTAGGAAGGGCGGAGTGGAAGAGGTGGGTTTTGAGGAGGGACTTGAAGGTGTCGAGGGTGGAGGCAAGCGGACGAGGGCAGGGAGGGAGTTCCAGGCGTGCAGGGCAGCGAGGGAGAAGGTACAAAGGTGGTTGGGGGAGCAGGGGAGACGTGGGAGGGTATGGAAGAGGAGCGGAGTGCTTAAACGGGTTCGGCGGGAGATCAGGGCAGAGAGGTAGAGGGAGCAAGGTTGTGAAGGGCTTTGTAGGTGAAGACGAGGAGCTTGTGCAGAATACACTCAGGAAGGGGGAGCCAGTGGAGGGAGGAGAGGAGAGGCTGCACATGATCAAAGCGACAGGCTAGGTGGATGACCCTGGCAGCAAAGTTTTGAACAGAGAGGAGGGAGGAAAGGTGAGAGCGGGGAAGGCCAGTGAAGGGAGAATCGGCAGGATTTGGCCACGAAGTCAATGTAGAGTTTGAAGGCGAGGTGCGAGTCGAGGATGAAGCCCAAACTATGGCCTTGGGGGACAGGGAAGATGGAGACCCCGTCAATGGCAATTGACAGGGAAGAGGGAGAGGAAGGATCGTGAGGGAAGATAAGGAGTTCAGTTTTCGCCATGTTCAGTTTGAGTTGGCATTGAGACATCCAGGCGGAGATATCGGAGAAACAGCTAGTGAGACGAGCTTGAACAGAGGGGGAGAGGTAAGGAGTGGAGAGACAGTTGAGTGTCGTCAGCATATAGGTGGTACTGGAAACCGTGGGAGGCAATGAGTTTGCCTAAGGATTGGGTATAGATAGAGAAGAGGAGAGGGCCAAGGACAGAGCCTTGGGGAACCCCGACCGAGAGGGGTAGGGAGGAGGAGGAGGAGTAGTTAGGAAGAGATACATTGAAGGAGCGGTCAGAAAGGTAGGAGAAGAACCAGTCAAGGACAGTGTCACAGAGGAACATGAGGCCTCACAGGAGAGATACTGAACGATAGGTCTAGCATATATGTAATGCTAAAGGTTAAACATGGATGTAATGTTGAGAACCGACAAGTCAAGTCATGTAGTCACGTAGTGTAAGCTGACAGTTGGAAAACTCCAGGAAGTGGAGACAGATAAAGAATGTTGTTTCAGGGAGACGCCAAACAGAATCCTATGGAGATGCAAATGGATCTTCCCGTTTACCTTTCTGCGGACGTGACAAACATCAGGTTTCCCCAAGGCGGGAAGGGAAACAAAGCCTCGGGAAATGCTATTTAAGCCAACAGACAAGACAAAACTCAGCCATCTTCTGCTACCTCTTGGAGAGAACTCATCTGCATCTTGCCTGCCAGCAAGGAGACCGCTGGAACTATGGACTGAGAGGAAAGACTTTGCTTTCTACCAACTAAGAAATCAGTGCCATCATTCTATATCACTGACTGAGAAACCTCAAGCTTATAGACTTTCTACAGGGTAAGATTTATATAGGGATTCACCCAATATAGAATAGGATACGTGATATTACTTTTCATTTGATTAGCCACTCTGTAGCAACTATTCTAGCTTATGTAATCAATAAACTTTCTTCTTATCTTTATGAAGACGTGTCTGTGGTCTAACACTGGGAACACAAGCGAACCACTTGAGTTTTTCAAGCTCTTGCGAACCCAGAGAAAGAGTCTGTGAACGGGAAGATTTCTGGGAGTTGGGGGTGGCAAAAGGATTCTCCCCTTTGCAGGACTGGACCAGCCAGAGAGAGAACTGGCTCCGGTGGGCTGCAAGTGAGGGAAATTAAGTCACCCAACCCAGGAAAGTGGGGTGTTGGGCCTCAAACCCGTGACAGAGTCCCAGAATCCCAGGAAGTGAAGCGATTCAAGCAGAAGCGAGTGGTCAACAGTGTCGAAGGCAGCAGAGAGATCAAGGAGGACAAGAATAAAGGCGGTTGGATGTAGCCACAAAAAGATCATTGGTGAGAGAGGAAGTTGGCAGAGAGGAAGTTGAGGAACGGGAGTAGACAACAGGCTCAAGGAGCTTGGAAGCAAAAGGGAGGAGCGAGACAGGATGGTAATTAGAGGGTTTAGAGGGATCCAGGGTGGACTTTGAGGATGAGGGAGACAGTGGCGTGTTTAAAGGCAGAGGGGAAGGAACCAGTAGACAGGAAGAGGTTGGTGATATGTAGGAGGGGAGGGGCGATGGTGGAAGCAATGGAGGTCAGGAGGCGGGAAGGAATGGGGTCCAGGGGGCACGTGGAGGGGTTGGAGGAGGAGAGCAGGAAGATTTCCTCAAGGGAGGCAGGAGGGAAGGAGGACAGGAGGGGGGCAGGAAGGAGAGCGGGGAGTGGTAGGGGGAGAGGACTTGGAAGCGATTTCCAGGCAGATCTTGTTAATCTTAGAGGTGAAAAAGAGAGCAAGATCCTGAGTGGAGAGAGAAGAGGGAGCAGGAGGACAGGGGCAAGGTGGAAAAGAGGCAGCGAGGGATTTAAAGGGATGTAAATTTAGTTTTGTAACACCAAAAATGATGTTTGATAGACTGATGATAAACTGGACATTCCTTCCTGATGTGTGAAATGTTGATATAGGGATGACTTTATAATTGGTAATGGCTCAGTTGAAATACCAAGACACCCAACACCAGTTTAAAAATTTAAAAGACAAAATTAAGCGAACCCAACTAATTGCGAAACATAACAAGGAAATACATGTTGTGCTAAACGAGGTTGAAAATGCTGCCAATCCATCACAGTGGGAAACTTTGCTTGGATTGTTGCCAACCGCCACTGGCTTTTTGAATTTGACAATGCATCCCATTGTAATTTTATGCTAATCCAGGTGGTATTAGCCATGTTTGTTCTAATAATATGGTACTGGATGTGATAGATTCTAAAATGGCTAGAGGCACATCAACCCAACGGATAGGTCAGGGTTGCTCGTGGAAGGCTCTGATAGGAACTCAGCCAGCAAGAAGATTAGTTCAGACCTAATGCATGCTAGAGAAACCTAAAGAAGCCAAACCATGAAGTGACAGCATAAGCAAAGGCTTTGCTGTCAAGGAGGGAGCTGATGAACCATATGCTATTAAACTGTAAGGCCACTCAAAATTAGCATGAGTAAAACAGCTAACAGGTCACCGTGTCAAAAAGCAAGCAGGGTATGTACACCAGTAACTGTTAAGTCACAGGAATGTTGTAGATAAAATGAAAAATTGCTTATGCCTTGCAAGTATTGTGAGAAGCAGAAGTCATGAACCAGATACAAGGCCAGGCAAACAAGGGAATGAATTAGCTGCATGATGTAAAGGTTCTAGGTGTGGAGCTAAGCCCACTGGAAAGTGGACAGAGAAATAAAATCAAAGAAAACTGACCATCTGACCAGGACTTCAGTCGCTTGCTCCAATCATGGGCAAGACTCAGAGTGGGAATAATTCAAGCTATTAGTATTAAACAAAAGTTACATGGTTCTATAGCCACTGGAATATGGTGTCTCCTGTGCCTCTGCCCCTACCTCCTGGACCAAGTACTGTGCACTTAGCCAGTACACCACACTGGCTTTCACATTAGCCTGGATTTGTCTGCACAGTGGGTCTGCAATGTCCCTGGACTAGGCTGTGAGTGGTGGGTGGGGGCTAACATTTTTTATTTATTTATTTCACTATTTTTCTACCCCGGGTCCCTCCTACTCAAGAGCAGCTCGGGGCGGCTTACAAAACATGTGGCCGACTCCTAATAAATGGGAAGTGAACACCTACTAAACACCCACCTGGTGTGGGCTACAATCTCATTTGGTTTTACCCATTGTTTCCAGTGGGGAAAATGTGGCGAACATGGATCCCTGGTTATAGTATCTGTACTTCTCACAATCTAATTTATTTAAAATTCACAGCAACTATCATTCTTATCTTTAAAAAGGTGATCTAAAGCACAAAAAGACAATGGCCCCAGTCTTAGACAGACTTGTCCAGGTGCTTAACTTTATTCCTGTGCGTAGTCACATGGAAATAAAGCTAAATACCCACAAACATTGTAGGAAGGAACCAAGGGAGACTCATTTAAACTCTTACAGCCAGTCTGTGGTGGGGCTGAAGTTTGAAGCTTGGCCCCTCAAGCCCAAGGGTAATACCTTGTCCTGGGGGCAGGGAACCTTTGTGGGCCAAAGGTTCCCCATCCCTGCCCTAACCTCCTAGATCAACTTTAATCACATGTGGCTGTGACCTTCCCACATTCTCCTCATATCCCATTTCCCTTTGCCGTTTGCCCACCGATTCCTACCCAACCCCACTCCCTTCTTTACCATCTAGAACTGGTGAGGTTGCAGCTCGTCTGCATACCCTCCCAGCATCCTCGGCTGTCATCGCTTGAGGACACCACGACTCTCCTGGGGCTGGCCTTCCTGCCACCCAAGCTCCACCGGACCAG
>QEPC01006427.1:136131-151027 GCA_003113815.1 Sphenodon punctatus
GACCCCTTGTCTCTCCCTCTGTTCCCCTTCCTATGTCTCTCCCCCAGCTCCTGTCGCTCAGATTGTAAGCCCTAGGGGCAGGGACCGTGTCTATTTTATTACTTTGTAAAGTGCCATGTACACTGCTGGCGCTATATAAATGTTTGTTAATAATAATAATAATAATAATAATAATAATGTGACATCATAAGAATTTCTGCTGTGGTAGGCAGAGGAACTCATTTGGGCAGGAAGATCAGGGCTAGGATTCTAAAATACTTGCACTAGCAGAGCCATATTGAAGTCAATGCAGCTCAGTTTGAGTAAGTCCTTCTAGCATTACGTCCCAGGTCAATCGGGGGGAGGGGGAGACAATTTAACACAAAAATGCTCAATAATCTGCTGTGTTGGGAGAAGGAAAAATATAGCAAGAGTACATGACTTCCTACATGTGAAAAGCAATTTACATTCTAATCCTCCCTATATTTTCCATATGCGATCTCAGCAAAAAAGTGAACTTTGCTGAAAGAATCAGCTGAGGTACTTCATACTTCAGCTGTTTGTGTTTTGAAAAAGCAAGTCTCCACCCTTGGAAGTTATTACTACTACAGTATTGGATTTATACTTGTCTAACTCCAATAGTTAAGCTAGACACTTAAAACTCATCATACTGTACTCCTCCACTGAAGTTCTGATTTCAGCATGTGTTGAAAGTAATACACATAGGTAAATACTTTGCTGAATCAAACTTTAAGAAAAGAAAACCAAGTCATATGTGAAAAAGACAGTTCAGTATTTTAAAGTTACTTTAAGTGTGTTAGAATTTTTTCCCTATTTCTCCTTTTAAATCATTCTGTGCTAAGCCACTTTGGAACAGTGAACACTCAAACCAAGTGCTATAAAGAATGAAAGAAGTAAAGGGGGGAGGGAGGGGGAAGACTGGAAGTCTAGAGCCCAGGATGAACATACAGGGGTGGGGGAAACCTTTTATCCGAAGGCCACAGTGGCAATTTAAAATTGGCTAGAGGGTCACATACACCAAAAGGTGGTGCTGGGGGAATCTGGTGATCAGCACCAACCAGCTGTTCAGCAAAAAGCAGCAGTCTCCTCTGTCTGCCGGTCATACAAGCACCAACCCCAATCTCTTCCTAGGTGGGAAAAGGCTGAGGCTGGAGCAGGAGCTTGCATACTAATAGGAAGCATCAGAGACCTCCCCACCCACCACTCCAGCGTCTCGAGTCAGCACACCCCTGGCATGGCTGCACCAATACCAACCACGGAAGAGTCTCAATAGGCCATATTTAAAGGGGGATGGAACCATATTTTGCCCGTGAACTGAAGTTTTCCCATCCCTGATTTAAAGCAAGGGGCAAAAATCAAACAATTGCATGGGAGGGTGGGGTGGGGTGGGGGACAGAAAACATTATTACAATATTAGAGTAGATAAATTAAGAATGCAATAAAGGTATTTAAAGCCAACTTTTTTTTTTAATGTGACCCTAAAGTTAAACTCCTAAGTCTATATTTAGGCACCAGATAAACCAGACATTCAAAAATAGTAAGCATTTACCTGTTTGTTAACTTCTGCCTCTGACAGCTGCAGAATCATCAGCATACTATCTGCACCACACACTGTAGTCCTTTCAGAGTCTGAAAATAAGTGCCATTCTCTTCTGAAATGCTTGATCATATTTAAGACTTTTTGTTGCAAAGCAGCCATGATCCTAAACTGTAAAATAGAAAAAGTGGATTAAATCCATAAATACAAACGTATATATGTAGGAGACCGAGAAAAAGACACCTCCACATTTCTCAAAACCTTTAACTATCCTTTAAGCCATTCGACTGCAGTAAACTCTACCCATATTCTCCCCCAAGAGCGCCTCCCTTTCCACCAAAGAATGAGCATTCAGAGTTTGTGTAAAACAGTAAGAGTCTAAGTCAGTTCATTGTAGCTGGGTGACCTATATTCCCAGCTCTCATAAGAGAAACATTCCTCGGCAGTAGGGAAATAGCTGATGGAGCGACATTGGGGCCCATGAGCCTGGGGGACCCACATGCATGTAGAACGCATATGCACACTGGGGTGCAAGGGCACCATTCCATCTTCTGCACCAGGACCCTATACCACCATAGGCTACTGATGTAATGAAAGTTCAGAACGCTCATTCCCACAGAAGTCAGCCAGTAATGACTTCCATAACAGCAAAGCAAAAATGCCTTGTCCTTCCTACTACTACTAAGAGAACCCATCCTCCTAAATATCAGCGATAGATTCACTTAGTACTCATTAATTTAGACTGACAAAGATGGGATCAGACAGGACAAACGAACAAAACCAGACCATAAATGCAAGTCCAGCAAATATAGAGCTCTTGTGGTTATCTTTACTTAGGCAATTTTCTGCAACAACCATCACAAAAAGGATGGCAAAGTAGACAGTAGTAATGGATGAGCGATTCTAAGAGCCAACAGCTTATATTCCTCCTGAAAACATGCCTCTTGCATCAGGCTTTCCCTAGTTTCTCATGCCATAGACTAGTCACTGATGCCTGCTATACTATCCTTTCATTCAGGGTCTCCTTTTCCCCCTGTAACTAAGCTAAGCATCTGCAACTTCTCAAGTTAACTTCATGAATGCATCCCAGTCTCTCCCTAGGATTCCCTGGTTTCCTGTTGATTGTAAGCCCTTCAGGACAGAGATCTGTCTCTACTTACTGCCTTTTCGGTGCCAGTTACACTGCTGGCACTATAATAAAATAAATAAATAAATACTTTTTAATTTATTTATTTTTTAAAAAGCTAATCTCCAAGGTTTCTAAGACCCAACTGTCAGCCCCATTTTGTCCCATGTTTTATAAATTAAATGAATCTTTAGAATGGAATAACTATAGCAACCCTTACTAGAGGTGCTGCTCTCCACCTTGCTGGAGGAAGGACCCTGTGAGGTCCAAAAGCCTGCATATTTCCACCAATAGTTGGCCCAATAAAGATATCACTCGAGCTACTTTATCTCCACTTTGTTTGAAAAGGATTTGTAATCCAAAAGGCTTGTATATCTAAGCAGTGGCATTTCCTACACACAGCCTTGCATCATTTTATTGTTTTACAGTCACTAAACACGGATGATGAGATAAACTGAAGTACACACCTCTCAAATTAACCTAGACGGTCAGTTGGAGGGTTGCACACACCTTGCCGCCTCTGCAGCCGCCTCCCAATGCAGCTGCAGCTTTTCCCTGGGCTGATACGCTCACCCCAGTCGCGGCGCTTGCGGGGGGGGGGAAAGAGCCTCTATTGCTGAGAAGCTGAAGTAGCTGATTATTAGGTAACCATTCGCCTTTACCCTTTCGGCGGTTTTAATTTAAAACCTCCGCCGTTGTCCAATCAGAGAGCGGAGACCTGTGACCCGGAAAGGTAAAGGTTTGGTTTTCCCGGAAATGCAAAGCTACAAAACTCTTCGCGGGAGAGAGCAGGCTGCGTTGCCGGGAACTCGGGAAGCGCAGGTGGGGCTGCGGGGGTGGCCGGTGGAACGTTGGTTCAGCCTGTGACCCGGAGGTGTGGGATTCAGCCCCCCAGAGCGGATCCCGTGCCCTGAGGTTATTCCTGTGACTCCAGCGTGTGCTTCTGCGACCCAGCCCCTGTCGCTAGTCTGAAAGAGGGCTCTCTGCCCCTGGGGCTAGCCTGCGGTCACCTCTCGCCGTGGCCTGCACTGAGGCAAGAGGGTGAAGTAGAGGCTGAAAGGGGATTCCTACCTTTCCTGTCCCGTTCCTTAGCTTTCTCGTGAGCTATGCTCTCTCAAATAGGGTGGCCATAGCTCCCCTTTAAAAGAGAATGCTTATGAAAAATACATGGTGTAGGGCTGCACTGGAACCAATGCAACCCTGCAACATGTATTTTTAAAGGCGTTCTCTTTTAAAGGGGAGGTATGACCATCCTACTCAAACATCTACAGTGTAGCGTTTTACTTGCTTCTCTACTGGCAGTGAGCGCACCCATCCTTAATAATGTCAGTGGGGCTCTTGCCATTGACTTCAGTGGGTGGAGGATTGTGCCCAGTTGTGTAGGTATTGCTCAGAACAATTCCACTTCTTTAGAGTAATTTGCTCGGAGCAGCTGCCAAATTGCTGTGCATTAGTGTGTGCATACAAGTAAAGTAATGCTTCCTGCTATAAAGGTTTATGAGAATATGGCCTAATTCATTCCTATTCAAATAAACTCGGTTACAGGTGGGGTGCTAGATATCTGTCTCGAAACATGAACTTCCACTGTTCTCTGGGATTTCTGACAAATAATTTCCCCAGACCTGAGTCTGACAGGAATGATAGGTTCTTGTGGTACTGGCTGAGGATGCTACTTATTTCAATGTGTTGATAAAAGAGAGAGAGTATGAACCTACTGAGCCAATTGTAAATCTATTTCATTTTTTAGGATAACTCAATCAATCTTCATAACCTATGTTGTTGATGTCCTTGTAACTGAGATCGTCGTTTCCTGCTTATATTCTATTGGTACTTCAGTTGGTGGTTTAGAAATATTAACGTACTCGAAAAAGATGGCCAAAGGTTTTGTTAGTATGGTCTTCTGTATTAGCAATCACTCAAGGATTAAGAATAAAATTTAGGGAGCTAAAATAAGTATATGTATTATTCCCCTCCACCTCCCCACCCCACTTCTTTTGGCTGTTTTGTGTATCATTTTGTGGACACTGTTTTGTTTTTTTTAAATGAAGTTGTAAAACAGCTGGTCTTAAAACAAATTGAAGGGGTGTTTTTGTTTTTTGTTCATCTTGACTTTAGTAGCTTATATTTGGGGATGCCAAGCAAGATGTGAGGTCTACTTTGAAGAGTGCTCCATAGAAGTGGCTGTGTGGTATATTCCATCTTTTTACCTGTTTTCAAAAGTAATATTAAAAACCGAAACTGTAAGAATTGTTAGTTTGACACAAACATAATTCTTCATAACATCAGTATAAAGGAATGCAAAAAAAAAATAATTAACTTGGTCTCAAGTTTGTGAGCATTTGTAGCAAACTTGCTGACCTTATAAGTGAAAATGTTATTGTTTACTACTGTTGAGAACTTCATAGTGTCAAACCTACATATTTGGCCAAGGATTTGGAGGTGAATTTGTGTACTGCTGTAATTAACAAAGATTCTGCCAATGCTTTTGTTTATGCCAGCACAACACCTTTTTAAATCTGCTGTCAGCTAATTCATATGCAGCTATGTTGCTTTGAGTGGCATTGTGTAGATGTAATTTAAGGCAGAATTTGAAGACATGGGTGCATCTAGAGCCTGAAATTCACTAATAATTCTGTCAGTAATGCAGAACAAAACAAAAATAAATCAATTCCCCATTCCTTGTCTCGGGAGTTTTGAGAGTAATAAAAAGTAGCTGCTTTTGCTTTATGCCAGGAATGGAGGGTCTAAAGACTTATGGGAAAGATGTAATATCTACACATTCACTTGAAAAGGTAAAAATGTAGTTTAAATCTAGAAATAATTATCCTGTCTAAAGACGAGTTCATTCCTTTTATAGTTGTCTATCTTTTTATGAATGATGTCTCAATATATTACTGTCCTAAGCTGTCTAAATATACTAATTGTTTGTGTTTGTTTGTTTTTAGCTCCTTTTCTGACAGAGAAAACTGCTGTTATGTTAACTTGACTTTTGACCTTGAAAATGAAGCAAGATTCTTCTCGAAACGCTGCCTACACTGTGGAGTGTGAGGATTATGTTCATGTGGTGGAATTCAATCCATTTGATAGTGGAGATACAGGATCCCTAATTGCATATGGTGGCAATAGTTACTTAGTTATCGGGAGCTGCAGATTTCAGGTTAGTGTGTATATATAGATAAAGAGAGAGAGAGAGAGAGATCCCTGATCCTGCAAACCATTAATGAGAAATAAGCCACTTTGATTTCAGTCGAATTATATATGTCCATACAAGTTTTAGCAGAATTGGGTTCTAAGTCTATATTAAGTATCAAGTATTGAAAATGATGATCAATTAAGATGCTTGCTGAAATAGTACGCTACTCGCAGGGCATGAAATTTGCAGGCACCTAGGAGCCATTGGCACCCAGAAAACTGAGGCTGGCAACTGGTTCAGGGGTGTAGTGGGGCAAGAATAGTTTAATATCAGGATAAAATCTGGCGACTGAATTTTGTTTTTTGGCTCCCAGAGTTTGATCTGAAATTTCATGCCCTGCTAGTCGGGTCCTTTACTTTTCCCCAATACAACCTTTCATATTATCTCTGTGCCAGAATCTTTGTTCCCTGTTGAATATTATGCACAAATGGTTTTAAAGCTGATTCATATGTTAACAAAGTTTCTCTTTAGTTTACATGCTGTTCTCAGAAAACATGCAAGAGACCACTACGACTTTGGATCAAATCTCTGAGTTTAGTGTATGCAATTGTTAGATCATCAAATGCTTAAGAAAACACTACATCTTAGTTAAATACAAAATAGTCATAGCCAGTGTTCAGTTTCCTTCTGATAGCAGGAAGTTTCTAAATGTTCCCCTGGTTGATTTAGGAACCTTTAATATATAGGTCTTGCATTCAATTTACTTGAGCTGTTAATCTAAACATACATCTGTGGTGAAGCACCATTTACTTGAAAGGGGCTCCACCAGGACAAGTATGTGTTAAGATTGCTGCTTTTGCCTTGTCTGTAAACTAATTTTAAGCTGCTGATCCTGCAAACACCTGTATACGTGCTTGTTGGTTGAGATCTGATTCTCCGTACGTTAACAGTGTCTGGCTTTATTAACTTGGAAAGAACTTGCCTTGGAAAATAAAATGTATATTGCTGACCTTGCTCTGTTTTTGGTTTCCTACTCCTTTTCAAAGGTCCTAGATAGATAGCATTCAGAAATAGTGTTTCGCATGTATCCACAGCAAAATTGGCCATTTAATGTGGCTCAGCTGTATTTATGAACCTACCATCGCTACTTTGGGTGAAAATAAATGACAATAGCCGGCATTAGCACTAACAGGTGGATGTTCGCCTGCCCGTATATTCACCAGATATTCATCCGCACCCCCTCCCTATGCACTCCCACTGACAGCATCATCCAAGTCCATTGCAGGCCCACCATGCAGGCCAGTGCATGGTAACAGGCGCCCATGCATCCATCTCCCATCTATCAAGTTCGCTGCAGCCCCATCTTACGTCCAGGTCCGCCAGCACCATAGAGTCGTGCCTAGCACAGCTGCTACAGAGCGATGGGGCAGCTGCAAGAGTCCTTGCTGCACTCCCGCTCTCCGCTTCCAGCAACTTCACACAGCTCATCACTGTGAATCCGCTACAAGGGAAGAGTGCTGCTTCTGATGGAAAGGGAGTGTTATAGGGCCACTTCCTCAGCTCCACTGTTAGCAGTCCATCCTTAATTATCTGCAGGATCACCTCACCCCCCGGGTGCTGGTTTGGCCCCTGCGGAGTTCCCCGGGTATCTCAGGTGGCAACAATGAGGGAGGGGTTCTCAGGCGTCACACCATGGCTGTGGAACTCCCTCCCAACGGAGATCTGCCTCACCTCAGACTTCCCCTCTTTCCGAAGACAGTGTAAGACCTGGCTGTTCTGCCAGGCTTTTGGTGAGGGTGATGGATGGGGAGTTGGTAGGGAGGAGGGATGGGTTTTGTGACTCTCTGGGTGGTTTTATGGAATTGATATTTTATTGTTTTAATATTGTGGTATTTATGATAGTATTTTTGTATATGTTTTGACTATGTTGTAAGCCACCCTGAGCTGCTGGGAGCGGCTAAGAAACCGACTAAAATAATAAACTAACCTCCCATGTTCCCTCAGTACCTATCAGGCAAGTGCTCTCTCAGCTCCCAGCCTGACACTGCTGCTAAGCCCCTCCTTCTCTGGCTGGTTGCAGCTTTCATCTTGGGACCCAATCCTGTTCCTCACAACCCCATGTCCTGTTCTTAATATTTACTATTTGATATTGCATTTTATGTGTTTTAAATTGTTTTATATTGTTGTGTGTTATGATTGGAAGCCGGCCCGAGCTGTGTTCAGGAGGGGCAGGGTATAAATGGAATAAATAAATAAACTTCCTCTGCTGCTCCTCAGCTCCATCCAGCATTTTCATTCAAGCCAGGTTGTTAATTTCACAGTAAAATTTCATCAGTGGTGGCTACTGCATGCACATGAAATGCGGGCAGGAGACTGCCTGTTTATTAGCTCTACATGCTAAAACGTGAGTGAGGGCTGCATGGACCAGAACAGTCTTCAGCAGGCTAGAGTCTCGTTTATAAGCACCCTTTGTTACAAAGGCGTCAGTTGTCATGTTAGGTTTGTGACTTGTATGCTGCACAGAGGCCAGCAATTCATGTTACCTTCCACACGTCACTGAGCATACCCTATTTATATTGAGGTCCCACCCCTGAAAAGTTCTTTGTTGCACCGACACATGGGAAGATAATGGCTGTTGCTAGTTTGGGCTAAATTCAGAATGCTTATCGACTTATTCCAGTGTTTCCTGTATTTAGGAGGAGGATGCAGAAGTGGAAGGAATACAGTACAAAACATTAAGGACATTTTACCATGGGGTTAGAGTTGATGCCATAGCATGGAGTCCTGAAACCAGACTTGATGCTCTGCCTCCCCAGATAAGGTAATCTAAAAACTATTTAAGCACAGTAATTTTGTTCTGCCTACCTTTTCTTCTGCCTCAGTATAGTATTATAGTTAGCGCTTTGACTTTAGATAAGAAACTTGTTCCAAAGGAGAATAAAATGCATATTTATCTATTTTAATGACTATGGGTGGGCGTTAACCCATTTTTGTAACCCTGTACGCGGGGGAGGGGGGTGGGAAATCCTAGGATCTCTAGAATAAGTTATAATTGCAACAATCAAGCCTACAAGGAGACTAGAAAATGAAACATTGTTTTTATGTCTGGTACAAACCAAAGTTTGGTACAAAGTTCTGGTACAAACCAATATTTGAATATATGTTTATGAAACCACAGTACTTTGGGATGACACTAATATGCTTTAAAATCTCCTTCCCCCCTCCCCCCCCCCATTAAAGCTGAGCAATACTTAATACAGCTTTTAATCCTACAATAACAGAATAGTAGAGTTGGAAGTGATTTCAAAGGTCACCTAGTCCAACCCCCTGCGTCCAAGACAGGATATCCTTGCTCATCCATCCAAGTTTTGAAAATATCCAAGGATGTTGGAGATTCTACAACCTCCCTAGGCAATTTATTTAATTGCCCAACATTTTTTTTAGTTAAGAAGTTTTTTTCCTATTATCTAATCAAAATCTACATTGCTGCAATTTAAAGCAAATTTCCACTTGTTCTACCTTCTTTGACAGTGGAGAACAAATGTCCACCATCTTTATTTTTGTGGAATCCTTTTAGATACTTTGAAAATTTCTGTCATGCCCCCCCCCTTTAGTATTTTCAAGGCTAAACATACCCAATTCTTTCAGCCTTTCATTGTATGGTTTGTCATCCAGCTGCTTTAGCATCTTAGTTTCCAATTGGTCTACATCCTTCTTGTGCCCAAAGCTGAACACAATATTCCAAATAAAGTCTCACCTGCATCAAGTAGAACCACCGCTTCCTGTGTCTTGGAAATAGTACACCTGTTATGATATTTGCCTTTGTTGTGACAATGTCATATTGTTGACTCAAGTTCAGTTTATGATCTGCCATAACTCCCAGATTTTTCTCTCCAATGCTACTGCCTAACCAGTTGTTCCCCATTTTATATTTGCGCTTCTGTTTTTTGTTCCAACTTTTCATGTCATTTTTAAATCTTTTTTTTTTTCCTTCCAGACCAGGCCTCTAGTTTTATCTAGATCATTTTGTATTGTATTCATGTCCTCCAAAGCGTTTGCACCCCCTCCCAGTTTTGTGTTGTCTGCATGTTTGACAAATATACTCTCCACTCCCTCCTCCACATCATTAATGAAAATGATAAAGAAGACTGAACCTAGGACAGACCTCTGTGGGACACCACCTGATACATCTGCCCAGTTTGATGCCATTCCATTAATTATGGGTGAAAACAGACGTGCATAACTCCGCTTTAACACTGCTTTAACATTTCTTATGCGTGTTGCAGGGCTGTATTGGCCCCCTATGTAGTCCTGCAACATGCATAAGAAATGTTAAAGCAGAGTTAAGGTGCTTGTCTGTTTTTACCCTATTACTCATTGAGTGCGGCTTTTCAGTAAATTGTTAACCCACATAATGGTAATTCCATCCAGCCAGGTTTCTCCAGCTTACTCATGATAATGTCATGTGGGAGTGTCAAACACCTTACAGGCAGCAAGATATGACATTGACTGCATTTCTCTCATCTCCTAGGCTAGTTACCCTGTCACAGAAAGAAATTAAATTGGTTTGGCATGTTAGTTATAAGCTATCACTCCATTTTAGTCAAAATTGCTCACAATGTTGTTTTACAATTTGTCAAAAAGTCTTACCAGGTACTGAAGTCAGGCTGACCTATAATTCACTGGGTCTTTCATTTTTTAAAAAAATAAGTACTATGTTTTCTCTTCCTCGGTCCTCTGGGACCTTACTCATTCTCCATGAGTTTGCCAAGATAAATTGCTAGTGGTTCTGAGATTGCTTCAGCTAACTCCTTCAGGATTCTAGAATGTAGTTCATCAGGCCCTGCCAATTTAAACTCATTCAAGCTAGCCAGGTATTCTTTGACATTATTTAAGTTAACCAGGCCTGCATCTCCTCCCTCTCATTGTCTATGTCTTCTTTGGAAAGGATATGGTCAGAGCCTACCCTTTTGAGATGTCTGAGGCAAAGTAGCTATTAAGCAATTAAGCCTTTTCTGTATCCGTCATCTAGTAAGTCAACACATCAGCTAGTAACACAACACCTTCCCCATTGAGCAGGGTATTTGCATCTAATTTAAAGCTTTAATAGCGCTTCACACACAGTATATGAATGCCAAATTTGATATTTGTTGTCTTAAATATGTTCTATGCAGTTTGTCTACCTTAAGCCAGCATGCTGGAAACTGGTTTGTGAAATTGTTCATTCAAATATTTTCATCTGTGTAGCCATTTAGCCACAATCAATAATTGCTAATTAACAGCATTATTGATTTCCTAAATATTTCACGGTTGATCAAAGTTGAGTAGTTTTCATCTTGTGAACTCTTTACTTGGCTTATCAGAAGGGTTGTCTTTGCCTTTAACTGAAAGATATCCCTACCACCTGACACTCCAGTGCACTTTATTTTACTTATTGCTGTGGAAAACATCAAACATGAGTAATATTAGTCAGAAGGTGTATTGATTCCCCAGAGGCATAATATGAATATCTTAAAAGTGCTTTAATGTAGGGTGGAGACTTGGCAATCAGGATTAAAGTTTTACAGGAAGTGAACTGTACTCTGGAATCTCTGTTGATAGAAATTCCATGCATAATGGAAGTGGATAGCAGTGGGACTATACCATTGACCCCCTGACAAGGACAGTAATCTCTGTTAGCATTAAATAGTCAGTCTTAAACTGCCTACTAAAGTCAGAAACACAGTGATGATGGGTGATTTCAATTACCCTAATATTGACTGGGTAAATGTCTCCTTGGAGCGTGATACAGAGGTAAAATTTCTTGATACCAATAAATGACTGTTTCTTGGAGCAGTTGATCCTGGAACCTGCGAGAGGAGGAGCTACCTTGCATCTAATCCTAAGTGAAGCACAGGACCTGGTGCAAGGGGTAACAGTGGTGGAACCGCTTGGCATTAGTGATCATAATATAATCAAATTTGACATATTTATAGGAAGGAAAATGTAGACCAAACTACTGCATTTCACTTTAAAGCGGGAACTATGCAAAAATGAGGAAACTAGTTAGAGGGGAAACTAAAATGAGCAGTTGCAAGGATTAAATGTTTGAAAGAGGCATGGAGATTATTTTAAATGCCATTTTGGTAGTCCAGTTCAAATGTATTCCACAAGTAAAAAAAGTAGTAAGAAGGACCAAATGTCTGTCAGCGGGGCTAATGGCGAGGTGAATGAGACTATTAGAGCCCAAAATGCATCCTTTAAAAATGGAAATCTAGTCCTAATGATGAAAATAGGAAAGAACATATAAGCATTGCCAAATTAGAAGTAAAGCATTAATCAGGCAGGCCAAGAGGGAATTTGAAGAGCAACTTGCTAAAGATGTAAAAGCTAATAATAAAAACTTTTTCAAGTACAACAAAAGCAAGAAGCCGCCTAAAAAGTCAGTTGGGCCATTAGATGAGCAGAGCGTGAAAGGGGGTGCTCAGGTAGGATAAGGCCATTACAGAGAAGCTGAATGAATTCTTTGTTTCAATCTTCACTGCAGTAGATGTTGGGGAGATACCCACACCGGAACTGTTCTTTGTAGGTGATGAATCAGGAAAACTCTCACAAATCAACGTGAGACTGGAAGAGGTTCTAGAGTAAATTGACAAACTAAATAGTAACAAATCACTGTGACCAGATGGTATTCACCCCGAGTTCTGAAGGAACTCAAGTACGAAATTGTAGATCTACTATTGGTAATTTGTAACCTATCACTAAAATCTGCCACTGTACTTGAGGATTGGAGGGTAGGACTCCAGACACTATCCTGGAAACTACAGACCAGTAAGCCTGATGTCGGTGCCAAGCAAACTTTTGGAAACCGTTAACAGCACAATTGCTGAGCATATTGAAAAACACGACACAATGGGGAAGAGTCAACATGGATTTAGCAAAGGGAAGTTGTGCCTCACTGATCTATTGGAATTTTTTGAGGGTGTAAATCAGACATGTTGATAAGCTTGAGCTAGTCAACATAATCTATCTGGATTTTCAGAAAGCATTTGATAAGGTCCCTCACAAGAGACTTTTAAGGAAATTAAATAATCATGGGATAAGAGGCACTGCCCTATCATGGATCTGTAATTAATTAATGGATAGGAAACACAGAGTAGGACTAAATGGTCTGTTTTCACAATGGAGAGAAGTAAGTAGTGGAGTGCCCAAGGGAACAGTAGTGGGACCAGTATTGTTTAATGAACTGGCTTTTGGAAGTAGTCAACACTAGGGATGTGCGGACAGGACAGAGTTTGGATGTTTGGACTAAAAACTTCGGGTTCATGGGTTCAATCCGGTGGAGGTTGGACACACACACACACACACCCTGAACGTTCCGCTGGGTTCGGCCCCGCCGGGAGGCTTGGGGCACTCCAGGGACCCCCATGGCAGCATGGCAGGCTGCCCAGCAGCAGTAGAGACTGGGAAGGCTTGGCACCATGGGTTGCCCGGGAAGGCAGGCTCAGTGCTTGATCTCTGGGGGTGCCCGTGGCACCAGGGCTGGCCGTCGGAGACCCAGCAACAGCAGAGACTGAGAAGGCTTGGCGCTTGGCACCCCGGGTTGCCTGGGCAGGCAGGCTTGGCGCTTGGTCCCTGGGGGTGCCTGTGGTGCCGAGGCTGGCCGTCTGAAATCCAGCGGCAGCAGCAGCAGAGGTCGGGAAGGCTTGGGGCTTGGTGGCTGGCACCCATAGGGGACAGAGCATTGTAGGATGGCATTGGTGGAGTGGTGGCAGAGGCCTGGCCAGAGCTTGGTGACCAGCACCCCTACTTGGCCAGGCATTGCAGGCTGGCTGGCATCAGTGGAGCAGAGGCCCGGCCAGGACTTGGTGGCTGGCAGGCCTCCAATTCTGCTCGTTCTATGCTGGGTTCTCCAGTTCTAGTCACCATCACGGCTGGGCGTTGCAGGCTGCCAGGCATCAACAGAGTAGTGTCAGAAGCCTGGCCAAGGCTTGGTGGCTAGCACCCCTGCTTGGCCGGGCGTTGCAGGCTGGCTGGCATTGGCGGAGCAGCAACAGAGGCCTGGCCAGGTCTCTGTGGTTGGCACCCCTACTCGGTCAGACGTTGCAGGCTTCCAGGCATCAGTGGCAGCCTGACTCAGGGTGGTGTGCGAGGGCAGCTTAAACGGGGGGGCCAGGAAGCCAATCAGGTGCCTTAAACCCCATGTCGCCGACCACGGAGAAGGGCTGCCCATCGAGCGCAATCATTTCCCCTAACGTGCATGGCTTTCAGTTGAAAGCCACGCCGCCATCCACGTCCTGCAGCTGCCGATGGACTTGGCAACTGCCCCCACCCCAGCTCCTCCATGGTGCACTGACGCTGCTGCTCCCCCCTAGTAGTAATACCACTCCTGCAGCTAGAGGCAACGGTTAGAGCAGGACACTTGCCCGCTGATGGAGGCGGACGACTGGCCGCTGCAGTTGGGAACCCACTGGCATCCACTGCCCCTGCCTGCCCGCTTAGCAGCACAGTGCTGTGGCATCCCTTCAGGTGCCTCGCCATGGCAGTTGTGCCAGGTTGGCGAGCACCTGCCCATGCTTCACTGCCTTCTGATACAAAGTGCACTGCACCTCCCCTGAGATCATCCGCCCGCACCAACTTAAAATGTGCCCATACAGATGATTTTTTTGCCCCCCTCCTGCCTTCTGGACTGCTTGCGATCACTTCAGTAATGGGGGTTGGGGACATTGGTGGCCCTGGAGGAACATCCGACCCCGAAGCACCTGAAGCCGCAGCAGAGACAGCCGCAGCCTCCTGGAGTGCAGGTCTTCCAGTGCCCTGCGTGGCAGTGGAGGACGCTGGCAGGAGCGGCCGCTGAACCACACTCCTACTGCCACTGCTGGGAGCCTCTGAAGCCTGACTGCCAAAATCAGGCGTGTGCAATTTGGGGCGGGGTGATGGGCTCGGGCTGCTGCTGATGCCTGCCACTCTACTGGCACTGCCACTGCCACCTCTGCCACGTGCCCCATTGCCTGCCTTACAGGCAACAGACTGACCTCTCCTGCTTCCCTTCTCCATTTCTCCCACCCAAAGAATGCACACACAGATTATTTTTATTATTATTTATTATTCAAATTTGTAA
>QEPC01006427.1:177071-195616 GCA_003113815.1 Sphenodon punctatus
CCCCCCCCCCCCCCCCCTTTGCGGTAATTAAGGCTGTTTGATAAGGCGGGTTAATTCTTTCACACATTTAAGAAAAATGTGTGTGGTGGATTTAGGCCCACTGTTAAATTTTGTTTTCCAACTTAACTTTTTAGGAGTTAATGCGTATTGTACCAGTGTATCCTGCAACAGCACACTAAAATATTAGAGGGTGTTGTCTTAACAGTGCTAGATATCTCTCCGCTATTTCAGTTTGTCTGGAGTTAATACAGTAATTTTCTGTGTGGCGTGTATAATAATCATTATTAGATATTATCTAATATATAGAAATGTCTCTGTTTCCTGCTTTCCTCTTTAACAACGTGGGATTTAATGCAACGAGATTTAAATGATCTGAGTAATGTTGCACAGGAGTGGTTCTACATTAAAGACTGTGGAGCGGTGCCCAACAAAGCGCCTCCAAGCCAAGCTCCACAAACTGCCCGGTCCCTAGAACTCCGTGGTTGCTGTAGCTGCCACTACTGACCTGATCAGAATGAGTGGCCCACTGGGAGAGCACCACAAAGCCACAGCAGCTACTTCAGCCAAAGTGAAACTGACTAGGTGAATCCCCACTCCACCCAACTCACAGCTGAGAGCAAGCACATGTGCAGAAATGCAGAACATTTCCCCTCTTTCGTTCATGCTTCCGCTCCTTCCCCTCCCTCCTTCCATTTGTGCGCCCCCTCACCTTCCCCCTTTTTCCCCCCTCCTTTTTTGTGCTCCCTCTCTCCTCCCCTCTCCTGTTTTGGGCTCTCCCTCCCTTCCCAAGGCATGACCCCCTTTTTCTGGTGATGGCAGTGCTTAAGGCGTGCACTCAAGAAGAGTAAGGTCCACTTCATGGATCTGTCCCTATCTTTTTGTGTGCTGCTCCCTTACCTTGAGTTCCGTGCTGATATTTTTTATTTTGTCCCCTTTCTAGTGGTGGATCTGGCCCATTGATTCAGTTCCTACCCCCAAGCACTGAAGCACCCATTCCCCTATCGTCTATGCTAAGATGGGGAGCCTTTTCCCTCTTGGGGCCACTCTGAAAATTTGTACAAGCTCTGAGGGCCATATAGGAGTTGGGGTCATGGTTGTTTAAGGGGTGCTGTAAAGAAAAGGAGAGTCCAGATCATGGGTCTGTCCCTTATTCTTATATGCAGGTCCTCATCTCTGCTCACTTCTCCTGAGCTCAGTCTTGCAGTGCTTAAGGGTATGAAGTGGATTCAGGGACCAGATGCACTGCGCATGTAAGAATAGTGTGGGGGTCTGTGCATGTGTATGGACCTGTTTTAGTGGGAGCTGGGAGGGAAGCAGTGTGCATGTGCGTGGAGATCGGTATGTGTGTGATGGAACTATGCATATGAAGGAGGGGGCATGGATCTGTGCATGTAGAACTGCATATGGAGCTCTGTGTGGGGAAACTATGTAACTGTGGATCTGTGCGTGTGAGTTGTGCATGGGGAGAAACTGTGCATATGAATCTGTGAATGTGTGCTTGTGTGTGCGCGTTCACATGCGTGGAGACCTGTATGGGTGGAAACAGACATAATGCTAACTCTGTTTTAACACCACTTTAACATTTCTAATACATTGCAGGACTGGATTGATGCCCTCTGCAGCCCTGCAACGTGTGTAAGAAATGTTAAAGCGGAGTTAGTGTTATGTCTTTTGTCACCCTATATGTATGTGCAGGGAAAAGTAAGGTTGCTGTGTTGGTCCCAAATACAGGCAATAGAGACGAAGTAGTACAGTGATATCTTTTTATTGGACCAACTACAGTTGGTGGTTGTGTACGTATGCGAGGGTTGGTTTCCCCTTTTTGATTTGCTCACAGAGCTTTGCATTTTGCTCACTACTGCAATTTCAGTCTTTTAACCAGAGCCCCAATTCTCCTGTGGACTCTTTATTTAAAAAAAAAACACAAAAAACTCCACAGGAGTCTGGGAGGCTTGAGGCCCAATTCTACACCTCACCGGACTCCCCAGCCTCCCAGATGCAGCGCAGGGCCAGCTTCCCCATCCCTTCCCCCTCAGGCTTCCCATCCTGTACCCCAGTTGTGTCAGGTGGGAGGGGCTGCCAGGGCTCGCTTCCCACCCCCTTCACAGCCTAGTAAATGAATTGGCCTGTAGTAGTGGTGGCAGCGGCAGCAGCTTCATTCAGCACGCTCCCTATGCAGCTCCTCCTAGCCACTTTCTGGCCCCTCCCAACAGGGCCTCCTAGAGCCACGCAGCTGGATGATGTCATCTGGCCATGTCGCTCTGGGAGGCCCCATTGGGAGGGGCCAGGAAGGGGCTAGGAGGGGCTGCATGGGGAGCGCACTGAATAAAGCTGCTGTCACTGCTGCAGGTCAGTTCATTTACCAGGCTGTGAAGGGGCGGGGGGAGGAAGCGAGCCCTGGCAGCCTCTCCCACCTGACACAGCCTGGGGGAGGGGAGGGGAAGCGAAGCTCGGATATTTTCTTCATCCCCTCCCCCCGTGAAATCTTCTGTCCTGTGTCTCCCCAACACAGGCTGGAAATTCTGTGCTGGGAGAAGTGGGGTAGAAGATTCTGCAATGTGAGGGATTCTGCAGGAAATCTGCAAATCACAGAACCGCATTTGGCTCGGGGCCCTGTCTTTTATTCTGCAATCTAGACCACCAGCCTAAAAGTTCATCAGCTGCCACTGGTTTGGGGCACAGCATGGGGGGCCCAGATGCTGCAGCTGCTGAATATTTGTTGTCTTTGTTTCCCCTTTTGAAGTTGATAAAAATGGGTTTTGGGGACAAGTACATGGTTTGGTTTCTATTCCAGAGAGGTGGGAAGGTGGTGGTTGTGAGGACAGCCAGCTGGGCTGGGTGGACCAGTGGTCTGACCATACAAGGAACTTTATATTTTTCTCTTTGGCTAATGCTTCAGGCCTACAAGCTTTGCATCTTTGTTTGCTTTTTATTTTACTATATTTTAATGTTTTTGTGAAATGTTCTAAGTGTCATTGGGAGGGAGGAGAGGGGCTATATAAATAAAATTAAGTATTCAGTGTAGTCTTTTAATCACTTTAATAGCAATGTTAAGTTTGACTGGCCCCACCCCATGCCAGTGGCCCTGCGGCCTGCTCCACCAGCCCAAAAGTTCACCAGCAGCCACTGATGTTGCATATATGTCAAATGTGAACACTGTGCATTCCTAGAGAAACTCCAGCTGCTTTTAGATGATCAGGTCGCAGTTGCGTGACCCGCTTGCGATTAGACATGATGAGGAACGCAATCATGCGCATTCAAGGCGGTCACACATTGTTTACCGACAGCAAACTAAATACCTTACACATCGAGGTATTTAGTTCGCGGTCGGTAAACAGTGCGTGACCTCATTGAATGTGCATGATCGCGTCCCTTGTCATGTCTAATGATTTCTAAAAATCGCACAAGCGGGTCGCGCAACTGCGACCCACTCATCTAAAAGCAACCTCGGTCCACTATGCAGACTAAATAGCTAGAATTTGCTGTGTTACTGCAAAAATTATGGCTAAGTGCCCTCGTGCACATAGTGAGCTAGTAATCTGAACACTGGAATGGGGCCCAAGAGAGGAGGTTATTGTCAGGAAGGCAGTTTAGATACAGTTTGGTGAAGAGGTCCCTGAAGGACAGTTCCTCAAAAAACCCACCCAAAACACCTTTTTGCTGCAAGGGTCAGAAAACAAGCCAAAGACTTGAAAATTGTCAGGCAGTGCCCGTTTGCTATGAAGGCTTGAACCCAGCAAGCAGTTCTAAATGAGATGATGCATAACGTATTTGTTAAAACTTTCTGTGGTAAGAGTAAAAGAGGTTGCACATTTATTTGCACTTTGGAAGCCTCATCCAAAGTCTAATTGTTGGGCTCCTCCCTGCTCATACATGTGCCTGTTCCTTCTTCTTCAGTATGCTTCCCACACACGCACATCCGTTGCAACCCATACCCTGCACAGTCCCAACTCCTCCTCTGCAGTTCCATCCCCTGTAGTCTCAACTCCTTTGTGTCTTCATCGGCCCCACTTCCCGCACTCCCCTTCCCTGTAGCCCCATCCCAAACCACCCGTTTGTATCTAAGAGAAGTGGCTGTTCATCACCACCACCACCTTGGTTAAAACCCTCCTGCCTGCCCAGAGGGAAGACTGAAGCAGTTTGCCAGAGAACAGGGAAAGGCTGTTCAACCCAATTCCTCTTCCCGGTGTGCTAAGAAATTGCTTTGATTTGAGCTGTATCCCTGAGCCCATGCAATTGCATGGAGCTTTCGGCCACTTGGTGCCTCAGGGCCCTATGCCATTGCGTGGGCTTACATCCTTCCATTGCCATCCCTGGGTTGCTTCTCTTAGAGAGTTTCCAAAGCATTCTGACCTGTTGTCCTACGTTAGTGGCATTCTATACTGTCTAAGCCACAATTTGTAGGGGTAAAAACAGATGTGCGGCCAGTGGAACTGCTTCCAGGGTGGAAAATCTTGGGCAACATGGCCCAGGTCAGGTTGGGGCACCAAAGTGATGCGCCCATAGCTGGGGAGCTGTCCCACCACCCACATGACCCAGGGTAAGGTCGGGAGCACAACAAACGTGCAGGTGGGCAGCCCCGCCTGCACCTAGCACCCCGCTTCTCTCGCCATGACAGACAGCCATGGCAGCCCCGAGTCCGGGGTGGGTATGACACACTGCAACAGACATGCTAGCTTGCTTTGGCTTGCGTGAGCGGCCCTTAGCCCAGACTGTGACCTCAGCAATACTCCTCAGGGCAATCCAGGGCCAACATCTGGCAGCACATGTTGTGACGTGCTGGCAGGTCCCAGGCCCCAGCAGGCCAAAATCACATCTGTTTTTACCCAAGGTGACTTACTTAGTAACAGACTGACTTCTCTGTGGTCCCTCAGTAGGACAGGTGTTCCAGATCTTGAATCATTCTTGTACCTCTTTCTGGAAAAAAATTTCAAATATAACTATTCAATGTGAATATTACTGTGGAATGTTCTGTACAAAGTGTTGTTGTTGTTTTTTTTAAAAAAACCCAAAACAACCTACTATAGCTGTGTACAACTTTGTTGTGTTTTTTTTAAGGAAAAAAAGAGTCTGTAAACGGGAAGGATCGGACCCTTGGGTGACAAAGGGGTTGTCCCTGCTGCAGGCTTGAATCAACCAGAGAGAAAAACTGATTCAAGTGGGCTGTGAGCGAGGGAAACTGAGTCACTCAAACCCAGTAAAATGGGGGTGCGGACCTCCAACCCGTGACAGTGGCGCCCAAAACGAGAAGGGTTATGCTCAGTTGGTGTACCCATGTATAGACAGGCATAAGAGGAGGATAGCCAGGCGACTGGTATCCTCGGAGGGGAGTAAATTCTATATCTGGAGAGAGTGATTTGCCAGTGACCATCTGGAACTCAGCTCTGAGAGAAAATAAGCAAATCTTGGAACAGAGTGGCAGTTTGTTGTTTTAGTTTTTATTTTGGGTGTCAGGGACAGATATCAAAATAGGGCTGCCAAAGCATTTCTCCAAGCTCTTGAAGCCAGAATTGGAAAAAGAGGCGCAAGCCAGGCACCTCCAGATAGCGGGGAAAACTAAAAAGCAACTGAGGCAGCTGATAAAAGAATTTTGAGATGAGCACAAATGGAACGGATGGGAATGGAGCGGAGGTAGCATACCCCCCTCCAAACCCCTCTTCATCCGACCAGCAACCAGTAGATGGAGATGCGCTGCCAAACATGCCTCAAAACCCCTTTCCAACTAACCAGCAACCAGGTGGACAAGGCTCAAACCCTGAACTCGAGATGGCCAGACTGAGAATGGAACATGAGCTCAGACTGGAGAAAATGAAACCGGCGAGAGAGAGAGAAGACACCAACTGGAACTCCTGAAAGCACAGAAAGACGCAGGAATCCAGCCCACAATACCATCTGGAAACAACGCTGGAGGCAGAATTCGGGATTACGCACCCTTAATTCCACCATATGATGAGAAACAATGCATGGATGATTACTTCACAACCGTGCATCGTGTTTCATCAAGAACAGATCCCCAACAAGATGTGGCTCAAATTAGTATTGCCCAAACTCCCCGTGAAAACAAAAGAGATCTACAACACAAAAAGGGAGGAGAATCCAGTGTTGACTTTTGATGATTTCAAAAAGGCAGTTCTTGAGGCTTACAGGATTACTTCAGAAACTTTTCAAAAAAAATTACACAGCTTCAAGAAGGCAGAGGGTATGTCCTATTCGTTTTTTTGTAATATGTTGAAACAATATGGGGTGAAATGGTTAGATTCATGTGGGAATGCCACTAAGGAACAGATTTTAAACTCTGTATTGCTCGAACAGTTCTATACTTTGTGTAGTCCGAATTTAAAAGCACACCTGCTGAATAAGGAGATCACAAATCTCAAAGAGGCAGGACAAGGGCTGATGCATTCACTGAAAATGCTATCTTAGCTTATGGGGAACGGAAGCCAAATAATGAGAAAAAACAGAAACAAGGGTTTTACCAGAAACAGAATGGGTATAAAACCCCACAATCTGACCAGGGAAACCTGACCCAGAACAAACCAAGCGAAAATGGGGGTGGAGGGAGACAGGGATCACCCAGATCCCAAAGAGCACACAATTCCCACAATCCACAGACAAATACCATAACCTGTCATTCCTGTCACCAGACAGTACACACACAAAGGAATTGCCCCAACTCCAAGAATACTGAGAACCAAAGCAGACCTAAAATTGAAGCTAACTTGGCCTCAGTAAGGACAGACACTCCCACAGGGGATTATATCTGTTACACACTCCAAGACCCCCACACAGATAACACACACCTCTTCAGACCAGCCAAAGTAAATGGCATGCCTTGTGTGGGTCAAATTGATAATGGTGCAGACTGGGCCATGGTCAGAGAGGATTTGATCCTGGAAGCGTGTTACACCACCCACAAGATCTATGTCAGTTGCTACAAGGGACTAGATGACGAACTTCCCACAGCCAACGTGGAGTTGGAATGGGAGGGGGTGAAGGGACAAATCCTAGTAGCCGTGCTCCCCACAACTGCAAAAAATAAGCTGTTGGTGGGGAATGCCATAAACAAATTACTGTTGGACAGGAGCGTGGAAAAAGCCCAATCCCAGGAACTCAGGGAGCCTGAGAGCAACCCGGGAAGGAAGGGTGAGGGGCAACAAGGCTCAGAGAGCCCCAAACAGGTTGCACCTCAACCACAGAACTCCACGGGGGACCAGGCCCAGGCCCTAACTGAACCCCAAGCCCAGCCAGCAGATATGGCTGGGACAGGGCCAGAAGGGGACCTGGGGAGTTCTGACCCAAATGGGGATGAGCAAGACACAGACCCAAGATTAGAATTCACAAGAAAAAACTTGACTGCACTACAAACTGAATTCAGAGTAGAACTGACAAAGAATATCACTCTACAGGGAATCAGAGAAGCAGCCGAGAAGGGAAACCCAACTGTATCACACGGGGCAGAATACTCATGGGAACGTGGGTTGCTTTATAAGAGCCTACCCCAGGAAAGTGATAGGAAGGTGCAGAGGTGCAGGATCAACACAAGACACTGGTGGTACCTAAAAAGTTGAGAGAGGACTTGCTTAAATTGGCACATTCCTCTCCCTTTGCTGGACACCTAGGGGTTAAGAGAACACTGAAAAGGCTACAATTAAACTTTGACTGGCCAGACATGCAAGCAGACGTTAAAGAATTCTGCAAGGGGTGTGACTCCTGCCAGAGGAACAAGAAAGGGAACGACCCCAAAAAGGTGCCCTTACACCCCCTCCCTATTATCGAAGTGCCTTTTTATAGGGTGGGGATGGATATTGTAGGTCCCATGAGAAAAGCCTCCACCTCTGGGGAAAAAATACCTACTAGTTGTAGTAGATTACGCCACTAGATATCCCAAAGCTGCAGCACTGAGGAATGTATAGTAGACGCATAAATTTTCAGTAGGGTGGGTTTTCCCAAACCGATCATAACAGGTAGAGGGGCAAACTTCCTCTCCAATATCTTCCAACAGCTCTGGCAGATATGTGATGTGAAGCATATAAAAACTGCTCCATATCACCCCCAAACAAATGGGTTAGTGGAAAGATTTAATGGGACATTGAAGCAAATGCTAACTAACTTTATGAGCAACAGAGCAAATAATTGGGACAAACTGTTGCCATATCTCCTATTTGCATATAGGGAAATACCCCAGGAATCTACCAGGTATTCTCCTTTTAAATTGCTATTTGGGAGGAATGTGAGGGGTCCCCTAGATCTAGTAAGAGACTCCTGGGAAAACTTAGAAGACATTGAAGGACAACCTGTAACTAGATATGTCCAGCAGTTCAGACAGAAAATAACCTCCATGTTAAAGGAGGCCCAAGGGAACCTCGCCAGCAGCCAAGAGGCCCAGAAGATAACATATCACAAGAAAGCCAGACAGAGCATATAACCCAGGAGACACTGTGCTAGTTATGAAACCAACTAACAAGGTGGGCAGGCAAGTCATTTGGGATGGTCCATATCATATAATTGATGAGAGGAATGAGGTCACTTATTGTGTGAACAAACCTAACTCCAGAACACAGGCACAAGAATTTCATGTAAATAGAATCAAAGATTACCATGATAGGGACATACAGGCTTATCTAGCTGCAGTGGTAGAAGGAGATGCCACAGCTGACAGCTTGAATGACCCCCTACCAAACCTCCTACAGGAAAGCCAGGGAACTGAATCTCTGGAGGAAATTGGTATTTCTTCTCATACCTCTGCATCCTCCTCCTGCTGGATAGTTCCACCATTGACCGCTAGGAAGCAGATGTTAGCTTTTTTGCGCATGCGTCACTGGAACTACCCGGCTCTCACCAGTCCATCGTCTGCCTCAGGATCGTTAGGACGCATCTTCGGGATCCTCAGGTCTTTTTTTTTTTTTTTTTAAAGGAGAGAAAGGGAAAAGGCATCGGTGGGACACTCGGGACGGTGATCCCGGACCAGGCCTTAATTGACGGGATCGCCAGGCCAGGCCTTAATTGAATTGACCCCCCCGGCTCCCTTGCATCACGCCGGGGAGCAGGGAAGACCATGTCTTGTTTTCCCGCTTAGCGGAGAATATTCCTCAGCGGCGCTCCCCCCCGCCTATGGACAGGACCAGCGCTGCTCGGTCCTGCCACAGCCTAAATTGGTCGGGTCAGCTCCAGGGTCAACATGAGCGTTGCCGGCAAGATCACAGTGCCCCCACCCCTGCTGGCAGCGACTGCAAAAGGAGGGAGTCAGGACCCACAGGTACCCTCTCTATCTTCAATTGCCCAGACAATGGGGGAAATAATGGCCTCACTAAGGGAACTTTCTCAGACCAAGGCGAGCGGGAAAAAGAAGAGAGTTCCCCCTGCTGATTTACCCGCTCCCAAGGTACAAAGGGCGGGAACGCCCAGGGTGGCAAAAAAGAGGGTAAAAACCCCACTAGGGTGAGCCAGACTGCAAATTCTGCAATCCCCTCAGGGTTCTGAAGAGGAGGATCAGCAAGGGGAAAGCAGTCAGGGCCTAAAGACCCAACTCCTGGCTCCTTCAAACTCAGAGTCAGTTTCTTCCCAGGAGAGTTCAGACCTAGAGGAAGGGGAATGCACAGAGCCCCCCTCAGACCCCAAAGAGATGGATAGGCAGTTCCCTGTCCAGTGTAGAGAGGAATTACGGAGGCAGGTGATCAAAACTCTCCAGCTCAAGGAAAGACCTTCTAAGGAGGACTCTTCCGACTCGCAGGATGAGGAGACTAGGGATTATATTCCTACTGTCCATGGCAGGGATCAGGGCCTGCCCCTAGATAAAGCCTTTGAGAGGATAGTGCTTGAAGAATGGAAGCACCCCGACAAGGCTTATAAGATGACCAGGACACAGGACTCCCTTTACTCCTTCTCCAGGAGGAAGGAACCTCTATTCAAAAGCCCCAAAATAGATGTGACGGTGGCCTCCTTAGCTCGTCAGACAGTGTTTCCCACTGAAGGCGATTGTCACCCCCGGGACTCTACGGACAGAGACGTGGACTCCGCCCTCAGGAGGGCAGTTGATTCCACAGCAGCCTCCCTTAAGATCAACATTGTGGCCTCTTATGTTTCCAGGGCCCTCCTGGCATGGATGCAGGAGGCCCAAGACCCTGAGCCGTCAGAAAGAAAATCACACACATTTGCATGGCTACAGCCTTCCTCGCAGATGCGACTACAGATGCCCTAACATGGTCTGCCAGGTCTATGGCCAATAGTATAGCAGCCAGATGCAGAGTATGGTTGTGTTCTTGGCAGGGGAATGCGACAGCTAAGAATCGCCTCACCTCAGCCCCTTACAAAGGATCCAGGCTCTTCGGGGTGTGCCTCGAAAAAGTGCTGGAGGAGGCGAACACTAAAACAAGCCCAAGACACTTCAACAAGTAATGCCCAAAAGGGGGGGGGTTTCGGGGACACTCCTTCAGGTTTAGGGGTTTCACAATCAGGCCCCCAGAGATTTGCAAATTTCTTCTTTCGAGGAAGGGGCTTCAGATCAGGCAGGTTTGACAGGCGCAGACCAAGGGGGTTTGGCTCCGCCCAAACAAAACAGGATGCCTGACTCTGCCTCTTCAGAGGTAGGGCGCAGGCTCCAGCAGTTCAGGGCAACGTGGGAGAACTCTGTTATGGACGCTTGGGTCCTTTCCTGCGTAGCAGAGGATTACCGCATAGAATTGGAGCGCCCTCCAGAGCAAAGATTCATTACCTCCCCAGTTTCCAAAGACAGAGTAAAACACATGACCCTGACAGCCGAGATTCAGAGATTCTTGGGGATACAAGCAATAGAAAGAGTCCCTGAGCGCGAGCATTTTTCAGGCGTCTATTCCATTTTGTTCCTAGTTTCCAAGAGGCTGGGTAAATGGAGAGTGGTGCTGGATCTCAAGGCTCTAAACAGGTACATGAAGAGACGCAGATTCAAGATGGAGACAGCGGCGTCAGTTTGCCGAAGTCTGCAGAAGGACGATTGGATGGCATCTCTGGATCTCAGAGACGCATACCTACACGTATCGATTTGGAACACACAAGAAATGGCTGAGGTTTGCCTACAACGGGGAACACTGGCAGTTCAGAGCCCTGCCTTTCGGATTGTTGTTGGCCCCCAGGACCTTCATGAAGATTTTAGCCCCGCTCATTGCCAACCTTCGCAGCCAGGGGATCCATATATACACCTATCTCAACAACCTTCTGATTTGCGGCAACTCCCCCAGCAAGGTAGGGGCGCATCTAGACATGACCATACAATACCTGGAGAAGCATGGCTTCATAATTAACAAGAAGAGTCACCTCGTACCGAGTCGCAGGTTGGAACATCTGGGTATTCTGATAGATACCACCTCCAATTGCGCGTTCGTACCTGCAGAGCGACAACTCAAGATACAGGCATTAGTCCGGTTGCTGAGGCTCCGCGATCACATGAGGCTCAAGCAACTAGCAAGACTCCTGGGATTACTGATATCCTGCATCCGTCAAGTGACGTGGGGTTGTTTCAACCTGCGCCCCTTGCAGAGGCAGCTAAGGGGTTTCCAGAGCGAACTCACGCTCGGGCTCAATCCTTGGGTCACCATCCCATGAGGATTAAAAGACTCGATTGTCCTGGGGGGTTAGAGCCGGGAACCTTCCAGGAAGGAGTGCCCCTCACGGAACCCACAAGATCTGTGCTGGCAACGGACGCCAGGGTTGTGGGGGGCACGCAGGAACCCATTCAGCCCAGGGTGTCTGCTCACCGAGAGATGCAGGCAGGAAGATCAACCTTCTTGAGTTGAAGGTCATTCGCCTCACATTACAGTACCTGTACCCGACGTTCTCCTCCACGCACCTCCTGGTATACACGGACAATGTGACGGCAAAGGCCTATATCAACCACCGGGGGGGGGGGTCAAAATCAGTGGAGTTGCACCGGGAGGCAGTCCGGCTGTTTTCATGGGCCCAGTCACACCTAGCATCCCTGAGGACCCAACATATCAGAGGCTGGGACAATACGCAGGCTGACTGCTTGAGCCGGCAGATCCTGGACCCTCACAAGTGGATGCTAGACAGGTCTGTTTTCCAACAGTTAGTGACATGGTTCGGGCTACCTCGGATACATCTGTTTGTTACCAAGGAGAACGCCCAAGTACCTCGCTTCATGGCTCGATCACGATGCAGAGAGGCAGAATGAATCGATGCTCTAAATGCTCCCTAGCCCAGAGGTCTCCTGTATGCCTTCCCTCCGGCTCCTCTGATTCAGAGAACTATAGCCAAGGTGATCAGAGAACGAGCACGCCTGCTCCTGATAACACCATGGTGGCCCAGGAGACCGTGGTTCGCCAAGCTGATAGAGCTCAGCCACGCGCAATACCACAGGCTACCTCTCGTACCAACGTTGCTCACTCAAGGTCCAGTATGCTGCACGGAGATACAGACATTAAAACTGACGGTATGGAACTTGAACACTCAGTGCTAAGAGCAAAGGGCTACTCAGAGGCGGTCCTAACCACGATCCAGGTCTCCAGAAGGGCGGCCACTAGGAGAAGCTATCGAGCTACTTGGAAAACCTTTGCTACGTGGTCTCTTCAACGGGACCAGGACCCTGCCAGAGCGGGGGTTTCGCAGGTCCTGGAGTTCCTTCAACTTGGCCTGGATAAAGGGCTCAAGGCTAACATCTTGGCCAGGCAAGCATCTGCCATAGATTCAGTCCTTAGGGCTGTTGCAAACAAGATAATTTCCTCTCACAGGAACGTTAGGAGATTCATCCGAGCAGCCAGAATTATCTCTTCCCCCAGTAGTGCATAGAGTTCCCTCTTAGGATTTTAACCTATTTCTGGAGGCCCTTACCAAGCCTCCTTTTGAACCTCTTAGGCATGTATCCTTGTATTTCATGACTTTAAAAGTGGTTTTTCTCATTGCAGTGACATCAGCGAGACGCGTCTCCAAGCTAGGGGCCCTGTCCATGGGAGACAACTTTTGCCCTTTCCAGCGAGATTCAGTTACCTTAAGGCTGGACCAGGCTTTTCTTCCAAAAATCAATGCCTTGTTTCATAGAGCGCAAGAGGTTGTTTTACCCTCTTTTTGTCTCAGGCCAGTGCATCCAAGGGAAAAGGCCTGGCACACGTTGGATGTCCGGTGAGCTCTAAAAGTCTATTTAGCTAGGACTAGAGGGTTCAGGCAGTCCACTGCACTTTTTGTGAACATCAGACCAGGGTATCAGGGAGGCAAGGCTACAAAGACCCTGATCTCTAAATGGATGAAACCGGGAATCATAGAGGCTTACAGGGCAAAAGGGAGGGTTCCTCCTCTTCAAATTTGGGCCCATTCCGTACGCAGCGCAGCCACATCATATGCCTTTAAGGCATGAACCTTTTACAAGGAAATCTGCAGAGCGGCCACGTGGGCTTCTATTCATACGTTCGTTAGACATTATAAGATTAATGTTTTCCAGTCAGCAGAGGCTGCCTTTGGCAGAAGGGTGCTGCAGACGGTACTGGACTCTCCCAGTGCTGTTGGCTCCCACCCATGAGGTTTGTCATGAAGCTTGGGTACGTCCCAGCAGGAGGAGGATGCAGAGGTATGAGGAGAAAGGAGAATTGGTAACCTACCTTGGGTGAATTTCTTTTTCTCATACACTCTGCATACTCCTCCAGCCCTCCCTGCCAAACAGCTCTATGGAAAGGGCGGGGAGTGCGGGATCTGGGACACAGTTCAGTTTCTGGATGATAGAACTGATTAGTATGTAGTGGTTAGAAACTTTTGTTTTTTACTGTTAGAAAGTTAGTAGATAGTTTTTTGAAAAGTTTTTTCTGTGGGCAGAGCGTAGAGAGAGAGAGTCCTTTTCTCACGAATATTGCTTCTAGCTTTCGTCTGGAGTTGGAGAATAGATCTTTCGACTTGGGAACGGACTGGCGAGAGCCGGGTAGTTCCAGTGATGCATGCGCAAGAAAAGAAAGTTAACATCTGCCTCCTAGCGGTCAACAGTGGAACTACCCAGCAGGAGGAGTATGCAGAGCGTATGAGAGAAAGGAATTCACCGAAGGTAGGTTACCAATTCTCCTTTCCACAGACCTCAGCACCTCCCAAAGGCATGAGATGATTCAACTCCTGCAGGAATACAAACAAATCTTTTCAAACAAACCTGGGGAAACAGATATTATTGTACATGCCATTGACACAGGAACCAAGGGTCCAGTCCCTTTCACACAAATGGGACAATTCAAACACAGATCCAACAGGAAATCGAGGAAATGTTGAAACTGGGAGTCATACAGGTCTCAGAGTCCATGGGCGAGCCCTGTGGTTTTAGTGCCTAAACCTGATGACTCCATAAGGTTCTGTGTTGATTATCGCAAACTAAATATACCATGATTGTCAGACGCATATTCCATGCCTAGAACAGATGACATGATTAAAAGGATTGCCGGTGCTAGCTAAGTGACTACGCTAGACATGACCAAGGGGTATTGGCAGATTAAAATGAACCCGGGGACAGGTCCAAAACAGCATTTATAACTGACAAGGGCCTGTAAGAATTCACTGTGATGCTTTTGGGTTAAAGAATAGTGGGTCTACATTTATGAGGTTAATGGATCACATCCTAGAAGGGATGCATGATTTTGCCTTGGCTTATATAGATGACCTGGTGATTTACAGTGAAACATGGGGTACACACGTGGCACACGTAAGCAAGGTACTACACAGGATTAAGGGAGCAAGACTAACAATAAAACCAACAAAGTGTATAGTTGCTATGGGTACCGTTACATACCTAGGGCACGAGGTGGGAAGTGGCAAATTGCGTCCTCGAAAAGACAAAGTAGAGGCTATTTGCTCCTGGCCTACACGCACAACCAAAAAACAGATCCAGAGGTTCATAGGCATGACTACTTACTTCCACCGCTATGTTCCAGGCTTCAGTCACATAGCGACCCCCTTAACTGAAATGTAAGAAGCAATGCCCAGAGAGGGTACAATGGTCAGACAAGTGCAACAACGCATTTGACAAACTTAAGGAGGCTCTGTCTGAGGCACCAGTGTTAATCAGTCCTGATTATAAAAAGGAATTCCATATCTGGACTGATGCCTCTGACACAGGCCTGGGAGCAACCCTCACACAAGAAGGGGAGGATGGAATACACCGTCCCATTGCATACTTTAGCAAGAAACTGCTCCCAAGGGAAAAGAATCTGGCAACGATTGAAAGAGAGTGTCTGGCCATAGTATGGGCTGTTAAGAAACTTAAGCCTTACGTATTTGATAAAACGTTCACAGTCCACACCGACCACTCGCGCCTAAAATGGGTCAATAGTGTGCAAGACTCCAACTCCAAACTCCTGAGATGGAGCCTGTTGCAGGAATTTGACATGAGAATTGAACATGTAAAAGGTAAACAGAATGTGCTTGCAGACACACTATCACGCAGGGACACACCAGTCTAAGCATGTTACGGGACTCTGTCGTGTCCACTCCACATGCGTTCTTATGGGGGGCTGTCACAAGGGAACATAGGGTTGCACATGTGTGATACTGACCTACACGTAGGCTACAAGCCTAGTAAATATGTAAAGCTGCCCCCCATGCCTTGAATCACTTGCTGCCCCCCATGCCTGGAACTCCCTCCCTGTCCACATCCGCCTTGCCCCCTCCCTTCATACCTTCAAATCTCTCCTTAAAACTCATCTCTTTCGCTCTGCTCTGTCTGACTCTTTATCCTGCTGAGCCACTATTCCTATACCTACGATCGGTTTACCCTTATCCTTGCAACATGGACCTGCCTGCTGTCATTCTCATCGTAACCAAGCCAAGTACGTGCACTTGAGACCTCGCATCTTCATGAATGTTAGACCCCTTGTCTCTCCCTCTGTTCCCCTTCCTAAGTCTCTCCCCCAGCTCCTGTCTCTCAGATTGTAAGCCCTAGGGGCAGGGACCGTGTCTATTTTATTACTTTGTAAAGTGCCATGTACACTGCTGGCGCTATATAAATGTTTGTTAATAATAATAATAATAAAGCAAAAGCTTCAACATGTATGTAATGTTACAATTGAGAACTGTAAAACTCGAGTCATGTACTGGAACACTGATGAAACTCCAGGAAATGGAAAGAGAGAAAAAGATTGTGGATTCGACCAGGCTGTCAGACAGAAACCCATTTGTTTGCAAATGAAGCTGCCTGTTTGCCTGGGTTGCCTACACAAGGAAACACACAAGCTCATGAGCAGGAAAGCTCAAACAAAGGATTTGGATTTGCTATTTAAGAGGGCCATTAAGCCATCTTCTGCTACCACTTGGACATAGCCATCTTGAGCACTATGATCTGAATCCTGTACCTTGTCTTCCAGCCTTGCTAGCTGGCATGCACTGAGACAAGGACTATGATTTCTAACCTTAAGAACTGGAGCCCAGCCAAACTGGCTGTGAATAGACTGATTCCATGGACTTTCGTAGGATAAGATTCTTATCTAGGAACTCAGCCAGTATAGATTAGGACTGCGTTATATTTACCTTTAATTTCTAGTTACCACTCTGTATCAACTATCTTGCTTGTGTAATCAATAAACTTGCTTCTTATCTTTATGAAGAAGTGTCTGTCTAACATTGGAAACATGCTGAGCATCAGTGCCTAAACACTGGGGACCCCGGAGAGAAAGAGTCTGTAAACGGGAAGGATCGGACCCTTGGGTGACAAAGGGGTTGTCCCTGCTGCAGGCTTGAATCAAGCAGAGAGAAAAACTGATTCAAGTGGACTGTGAGCGAGGGAAACTGATTCACTCAAACCCAGTAAAGTGGGGGTGCGGACCACCAACCCATGACAGCTACTATGATGGCGTCGAGGAGGTCTTCTACCAGATGAATTTACCAAAGTTATTGGAAGACGTTCACCACGTGGTGTGCCCAGAACAAGGTTCCATCTCATTCCCCGTCGGTCAGAGATATCTTGGTCTTCCTTCAGAGCGGACTGGACAAGGACCTCAGATCCAACACCCTGGCTAGACAGCTAGCAGCAATTGATAGCACGCTGTCAGTAAATGCATAAAGATTCTCTTTGCATCCCCACCTCAAAAAGTTTTTGAAGGGAGCAAGACAAATAGCTCTTCCCATGACCCATAGGTTCCCCTCTTGGAACTTGAGCATCGTTCTTAAGGCTCTCACAGGTCCCCTGTTTGAGCCCCTATGGGAGGTTTCCCTCTATTTTTCTGACCATTAAGGTAGTATTTTTGGTAGCTGTTACCTCTGCCTGCAGGGTGTCAGAACTAGGGGCCCTTTCCATGGACCCAGCCCTTTGCATATTCAAGAGGGACTCGGTATCTTTGAGGCTGGACCCAGCCTTCATTCCAAAGGTGGACTCTTCGTTCCACAGCGAACAGGAGCTGTCCCTGCCATCTTTCTGTTCCCATCCGAGTCACCCTTTAGAAAGTTTTTGGCATTCTCTGGACATTAGGAGAGCATTAAAGTTCTACCTGGATAGGACTTCACAGTTTAGACAGTCCTCAGCTCTGTTCGTTAATTACAGACCCAGGATGAGGGGTAGAAAGGCTTCCAAATCCGTTATTTCTCACTGGGTATCTTCCTGCATACAATAAGCTTATAGGGCTACGGGACTTTCTCCGCCGGCAAAAATTCTCCCTCATTCTGCCAGAGCGGTGGCAGCCTCCTGGGCCTTCCGCCATAGGGCTGCTTCTTCTGAGATTTGCAGGGCTGCTACCTGGAAATATGTTAATACTTTTACTAGACACTATAAGGCCAACCTATTGGAGTCTGCAGAGGCAGCGTTCGGACGTTGCATTCTCCAAGGGGTTCTAGATTAGACCTCAGTCGTGGGGAGTGTACCCTACTTCTGCCCTTCCCAGAGCCAACATTACTGCTTGTTACCTCCCTCTGTCCGACTTACCGGACTTCATCCACTAGAATGCTCAATTGGGTCCCTTACCTAGGAATTGGGATTCTAGTCGATGAGCAGGGAGGTAAGTCGGCCCACCCATTGCTATAGATTATGGACTTGGGTACACTCTATATATCTCTCTATCCTCGAATTTGAGGGTTAGCTCATTATTATTTTTTTAGGCCCGGTAGCGGCGTTAGTGTGTTCATTCCATATATAGGGAGGTTCTCTGAGGGAAAAACAAATTCTTTAGGTACTGCTCTTCGGCTTTCTACAACTGGAGTGAGCGGGGAGAGCTTCCCTAATCAGTAGGGGCGGGAAACCGGTACAATCCGGTATCCGATAATGCCGGTATCGGGCGTACCGGCATTATCGGATTCGGCCCCGGTATTCCGGCCCAGTACCGGATTTCAGTGTTCCGGTTTTTTTACATTGCAGCCATTTTTAAATGGCTGCAATGTAAAAAAAATTAAAGCCCCAGCCAAACAGTTTTTTTTTAAAAAAAACCTCCCCGAGTCCAGGCTGCGCGGGTGGAAGGGGGGACACCCCCCACCCACCCTGCCCAGCCTGGCTTTTTGTTGTAAAAGATAGATGCAACAGAGTGAGACCCCCGAGGCGAGCCCCCCCCCAGCACCAGCGGCCGCGGCGTCCCCGCAGCCGCAGGTAAGTATGACCCGATCCCTGGGGGGGG
>QEPC01006427.1:196131-250000 GCA_003113815.1 Sphenodon punctatus
GGGGGAGGGAATTAATTTTAATTGATTGCATTGGTTTCAATGGGGACACAGCGCCCCATTGAAACCAATGCAATAAATCCGGTACCGGTATACCGGATTCAATCCGGGAATCCGGTTTTTGCGAAACCGGTAAAATCCGGTGTACCGGTACTGGTACCGGGCCCGCCCCTACTAATCAGACGCTTTCAGCTTAGTGCTGCCTCCTAGTGGACGATGCAAGGCATTACCCTCTGTCCGACTTACCTCCCTGTTCATCGACTAGAATCCCAATTCCCAGGTAAGGGACCCAATTGGGCATTTTGCTAGCAAAAGATATTCTATGGCTGCTTCCAAGTATATTTCATTTAATTCCTAAAGTGACCATTACTACAGCATAGTGTAGATTTTTGAAGCAGTGTATAAAGGTTCTGGACATGCACATCCTGTTTTGCTAAAGGGAACTCTGTATGTAAGTTCCTAAGCATCACTTTTTTAAAAACATCTAATGCTGGCTCTGTGTTTCCTTTGATTTGGAAGCATGCACATTTCAAATGCACAAATGGTTTTGCTCTCATATTTAAAAAAGACTCCATGTGAAAAGAATACAGGAAATGCTTTGGAAACTGTGCTAAACTCATCAACGAAGTACTCATCACCCATTAAATGTTATAGTTCGTGCCATTAGTTAGTCATCTTTGACTGGTGACTGCAAAAAAAATATATATATATACTTTTGAAAAAATTGCCCAGTAATTCGTTCTTTGTGCTGAAGCTTAATTGTGCTGAAGTCGGCATCAACTTTCTGGAGCAGTACCTGAAAATCTGCTTGAACCCAGGGAGAGCATCATAGTAGTTGCCCTCACTGGAAGAAGGCCTGTGATTACTTAGTCCGATGACTGTAATTCACAAGGTTTGATGACAGACTATATAAGGGTTGAGGATGAACTAATAATCTTCACTGCTTTACCTCTTGCAGTTTGTCTACGATTCATATACCATAGGAAATCACATTGCTGCTTTCACTGCCCCATTTCTTGTATGTGTATCATTTTGTTTTGCAGTTGCTTACTCAAAATTGCACACCCATCTGGGTGTTGGTTGGCTGATTTCATCATTTTTTTAATAATACGTGGTGGTAGAAGAGCTGAAAGGAGAGCGATCCAGTGATAGTTCCAGACTGCTGTTTCTTGACTTTGCCTTTTTTCTTTTCAGTTACTAGTACTACCAGAACAATTTGTTCCTTGTGTCATGCTATTGAATATTTTTTCCAAACTCTTGGCTATTGTTTAGGTAAAGTTGCTGCCTGTGTTCATTTTGTTCCTGCTCCTTACTCAGCAATGTTTAACATCTGGTAAAAACTGGATAACATTTTCCAAAACACCTAAGTCCCTTTTCAACAGTGACTTTTAGGAGCCTAAGTCTTGTTAACTTAAGAACTTATGAAAATTGCATTTGTTCTGCATTGAGAGTTTTTTGTTAAGTCTAGGATATTCTGTATTTTGTATTATTCTATCCTGACCTTCCCCTATTTGTCATGGCAGAACATCACCTCCAGTGTCTGGAATGTGTGAATTCCTCTCTTTCTAATGCTACCAAAACATTTCCTTAAGTCCTGAGGTGGTCAGATCCAAAGTTTTTTTGATCACATTCACTGAGATAGCTATTATGCTCTGTAACAGCTTACAGTGGAGGAGGACTTGGAATAAGATTAAAGCCTATGACATAATGAGAATATTTCCTGATTTTTGGATTCCAGGATCTTTGCCCACTTTTTGTTGTATGTGTCCTAATATGTCCTACAGATGGGAGTTCGTTTAGTGCTTTTACTGCATTATGTAGTTAGTTTGCAAGTTTGAATTTGTCTTTTATGTACAGTATCCCATCACTTTGTAAACTAAGTCAATTTCTGGAACAGATCTTTGGAGCTTTAGTTCTAAGTGATTCTTCAGTTGGGTAACATTTCTTTGTTGTTTTACTTATGATTCTTACAAAATGTAGAGGATTTCTGTTGTGACATTTTTATGATTTATATTGAGGATCATGTAGTGGTTAAGAGATCTAATTCTGGACTGTAAATTCCATAAAAATGAATTCACTGAATTTGATCTGTTTTGAAAATTACCTCATGGGCTCTTCCTTGAGGTCACTGCTGGAAGCAAAGCTGAGTTTCTCAATATGGTCATCTTTCTGAAACAATTTATTAAAACACCTTTTAAAAGTTTAATTTAGTAAGGAAGTAGGAGATCAGCTGACAAATATGAACACTAGATCGCCAGCTACTTTTGCACTTTCCGCATGATGGAAGCTTACTGCTTGATGGATTATGTCTTTGAAAAAGGCTATCTCTTCATTCAGCTCTTTCAGTTTTTGAAGAATTTACTATATTGAAGTAAAATCCTGTCATGCCAAAGCATTCTAATATTGTCTTTTTCTTAGCTGTCTTTCTCAGATAGTACAGATATCTTTGATGTGCTTGTTAGACGATATTGCCCAAGAAATGGCTTCTATGATTATAAAATCATGCATATTATCATAAGTTCCACTCCCCTCTGTTTTCTCCAAAGGTTGTTTTAATCAAAACATCAGTGATGATGATTAATCACGAACAGTTTGTGCAAATATATATGCATATAGCTATTACAATTTTGCCTTAATGTGTTTAGAAAGGAATGGCTGCTCAGGCACTAGGGCCAGAGGTGGGCAGATGGCTGCTCCAGAGCCGCATGCTCCCCTTGGGGACCTGTACTACAGTCCTTGCCAGAAGTGGCTGCCTGGGGGCATATCCATGTGGCTCCCTCAGGAGCAAAAGAAGCCACACTGTTTTAGAGCCTCATGGGAGCTATAGGAGCAAGGTAAACATGCCTTGTGCCACTGTTGCTGCTTCCCGAGCCCACCAAACTTTAGGAGCCAAAGCTTTGATGTGAAGGGGCAGGATTTGGGGGTAGCTGTGCTACTGTGACCCCGGAATTATTCATTTATTTATTTACATACATAATTTTTACCCTGTCTTTCCTGCTCTCATGCAGCTCAAGACAGCTTACAAATCTATTAAAATATCACTAAACATCATAAAAAGTAACGTATATATCACATCCATTAAACAGATCAAAAAAGGGGATAACAAAGAATACAAAAAACCCAACTCTCACCCCACACTTTACCCATCTCTCACCAAAAGTCTGGCAGTACAGCCAGGTCTTGCACTGATGTCGAAATGAGACAAGGTCGGGGGCCAACCGGGCCTCCACCAGAAGGGAATTCCACAGCCTAGGTGCAGCTACTGAGAATGCCCTTTCTATGGACTCAGTCCAGTTATTTGGACTCTGGGAGCAGTCTACCACATAGCCAGCAGGAGGCAGCACCAAACTTTCAGCTGGGCATGCGTAGGGACATTGCTCCCTCGCTTCCCCAGTTGGAAGTCTGCCTCCAACCAAGTAGGAGGTGCAGCGAGGTGCTCCGCCCCCGTTCAGGCCAATTTTATTGTTCTTTTGTTTGTTTTGTTTAAATTGTTAATCTGAGAGGCTTCTGGCTCTTGTATTGTGCCTGCAGGCGCCAACAGTGGCTCTCCGACAAACCCCCTGGGTCCAGCCCCCCAGGTACGGACCAGGGCAGAGTGGGTGTGGGGGATTGACCCCTGCGATAGGTCCCCCCACCTTGGGGTACCCGCTAGGATGGCCAAGATGGCCAAAACACGGAGGAACACTGCGCGCCGAGCCGCAGGAGAGCCACGGCCGGGAAATCAAAACAGAAACAGCCGCCATCCCTGCTGCGGCTTCAGTGCCCTGCCCCCAACACCAGAGCTCCATCTCAGCTGAAGAGGACCATGTGGAGGCAGCCTCTTGTGCCTCCGCCCAGGTGTTCCTACAGTTGCAGGACACCTTTAAATCTATGATGGGGGTGCTATCCCGGATAGAAAAAAATCAGATCATGGACAGGCAAAAAGGCAAACACACTCTCCTTACCCACCCCCCACCCAAATTGTCTTTTAAGGGATCTTCAAAAGCCTCGGGCAAAGGGAAGCATAGGAGCTCCCACAAACCCCCACGAGAGAGACCCATTAGAGATCTTATTGGCTCGTTCTCAGGGGGTTCCCCCCATAGGGAGGAGGACGAAATCCTTTCAGAAGAGGAATCAGAGGTGGACTCTTCCCCTCCTCCCAAACGAAATAAAAGGGGCGACCGGACCAGAACCCCACTGGTCACTATCCAGACCTCCGAGAAGGATTTGGATCAGTATGCCGGCACCCACTCCTCCCTGTCCAGGGACCCCTCCGAGTGGGGCGAGATCCTGTCAAGGGGCCAAAGGAATTGGGCAGGGAGTTGCCCTCTGCCCTAGGGCCAAAACTATTAAGACGAGCAGAATGGGTCCTTAGAATTACCCCCAGGACCATGAAGAAGGGGGAATCCGACTCTTCTTCTGAGGAGGGCTCTGATAGGGACTACATCCCCAAGCTCGTCATGACATCCAAGGACACCACCTTAGATAGGGCTTTTGAGAAGATCTTACGGGCCCAATGGAAGCACCCCACAAAAACCCTAAAGCTTTCCAGGGTGCAACAGTCTCTGTACTCTTTTTCTAAGCACAGTGACTCAATCTTTAGGACCCCTTAGGTGGACGCTGCGGCAGCCTCCGTGGCTTGCCAGTCTGTTTTCCCTTCTGAACGGGATCTTTTGCCCAAAGACCTCACCGACAAGGGGGTGGAGACCGGGCTCAGAAAGAGCTATGCGGCCCTTGCCAGCATCCTGCAAATGGCTACTACAGCCTCCTATTTTTCCAGGGCCATTATGAAATTGTTCAAACTCGGTAAGGACCCCGACATTTCAGAGGCCCTTTCTCGGAAGCTGGCTAATAACATGACCCTAGTGCACGCTTTTCTAGTAGACTCCTCCATGAATATGGTCATGTGGGCGGCCAAAGGGATGGCAAATAACGTAGCAGCCAGACGCAGGTTTTGGCTACAGTCCTGGTGGGTGGACCCACATGCTAAGAACCTGCTAGTAAATAGCACGTTTAAAGGTGGCAAACGATTCAGCTCCGCCTTGGATAAAACGCTAGTAGAGGCCTCAAACAAGGAGAAAAAGCACTCACTTCACCAGATTCAGTCTGCTAAAAGCTTTTTTCGCCCCTTTCAACATTTCTCACAGGGCCCAAGGCAAAACTACACTCCGGCCATGACCTGGGCTTCCTAATTACTTGGCACAAACCAGCGAGGACGCGGATCCAGGTCTCACAGATTCCTGACCCAGACGCATTACCCCAAACAATCCAGGTCGCCCAATCGCAAACAGGATTCCTGACTGCTCCGAGCCCTGTTCCCCAAGGTCTACCCCCCTCGGCGCCCGCCTCCAACTATTCTCAAGCAGATGGGCAGACGCAACCACGGACGCCTGGATCCTGCAAACAGTCTGGAGGGGATACGCGATTGAACTCGAGTACACACCCATAGAGTTCTTTCGCGTCTCTCCTTGCTCCCACAACCCGTCCAAACAGGACATCATGTGTCGCGAGATCTCCAGACTCCTGCAGATCAGGGCAATAGAGTCCAAACCGACACCAGAAAGGGGAAGAGGTCTATACTCCATCCTCTTCCTCGTCGAGAAAAGGAACGGAGAGTGGAGGGGAGTTCTCAACCTAAAACACCTCAACAAGGTGGTAAGAGCACAGAGGTTCAAGATGAAGACCCTCACTTCCATCACCCTAGCCCTAACGGCGGGAGATTGGCTGACATCTTTGGACTTCCAAGATGCTTATCTCCACATGCCCATCCTCCCAGCGCAGAGACAGTGGCTCTACTTTTGCTACCAGAACCAGCACTGGCAGTATCGCGCCCTGCCCTTCGGCCTCGCCTCGTCTCCTTTAACGTTTACCAAGGGGCTCGTACCACTCATAGCAAACTTTCACCTAGAAGGCATTGCCATTTTCCCGTATCTGGACGATCTCCTCATCAGGGCTCCGACAAAAGATCTCACCCTCCGTCACCTCCTAGCACTCGATCCAATACCTGGCATACCATGGCTTCCTCATCAATGCAGACAAGAGCCACCTCACTCCCACTCAGCTACTGGAACATCTGGGAGTGATCTTCAATGCGGTCAGCGGGATGTGTTCATCCCACCGCAGCGTCAAACCAAGATCTGGAGCCTGATAACGCTAGTTCGATCTCGACCCCGCACGCCCCTGCTAACATTGGCTTCGCTCTTGGGCCTCATGATATCTACTCGTCATCTCCAGTGGGCGCGTTTTAATGCCCGCCCTTTACAACACTTCCTCCAACTGTGGCAGACGCTGCTTATGTCGGGCACGACGTCCTCCCTCTCGGTCAACCCGGATGTCCTGGCCTCGCTAGATTGGTGGGAAAACCCACTCCGTTTCAGTCAGGGAGTCCCGCTCATGAGACTCACAACAGACGCCATTTTCCTCTGCTGGGGGGCCCACTTGAACACGGAGACTGCCCAGGGCACCTGGTCAGTCAGGGACCGTTCTCACAGCATCAACTGGCTGGAGCTAAAAGCCATCCGTCTAGCCCTGCTGCGTTTTTCCAAGCAAGTGACGGGATGCCACGTCCGACAACGCAACCGCCAAGGCATACATCAACAATCGGGGGATCCCACTCTCCCTCGCTACATGTGGAAGCCACCCACCTCCTGCGATGGGCGGAAACTCGTCTTCTGTCGGCGTTACAGATAAGGGGCGTGGACAATGTGAAAGAAGACTGGCTCAGCCACAAACAGCTAGACCCGGGAGAATGGTCCCTCAGCCCATTGGCCTTCTGACTCATTGTCTCCCAGTCGCGTTGCGTTCTCTTTTTAACAAAGGGAAAGAAGGCTAAGTTTTCCAGCTGAACTAATCATACTGGATTGGGCCTTTTTCTCCTAATTGTATGAAATGAGTTTACACTTTACTTTGAGGCCAGGCTAGCAAAGCAAGTATTGTAAAATGACAATATATTTATAAATAAATGGAACATGAGACTTTTGAATATAAAAATATATGCATAATTTACTTAAATTTAAATAGAAAATATCAGTAGCTTACATAGAATGGTATTGATAGCCAATCAAAGTTACATGATCTTAAAACATTTCTATTTTAAGAAAAAGCTTCTAAAAGCTTAACATATGCACAATTCATTGGCTCAAAGATATCAAGAATCATACGTTACATTCTTCCCAGTTCTTCCCTTTGTCTGCCAAGATGTTGGTGAGAAAGAAACTCCAACATGAGGTGTGGAATCTCAGTCTAAAGAGCAAAGCTCTTGTCTCCCTTCTTAAGCTTGCCTGCATGGGAGGCTCACATTCCTGAGGACTGACGTTGCTGACGTCAGTTAGCAAGGAAATACACTGGATTCTAATTGGCTCTCTTAATTCTGAACAAGTAAAGAAAGTTTAAATTTCCTTCAAGGTTTGAACAAACCTCGTATTTCCATCAAATTTAATTGTCAGATTACAGAGAGACTCGATCATAGCGTCAAGGTTGTTTTAACTATTAATTAAATAGATATGTTAGCTAGAAAAAACTAACTTAAATCTTCCTTCTCAGTTTGGAGATGTTTATGGCCTGATCATTCGTCATTTAGACACATAAACTGATAAGGTTCCAGACACCTCGACTGGCAAGAGGCCCTTTGATCTGGCCTCTAACTCCTAGCCATTTGACTCTGTTTCCTTGGATACGGTGAAAGTTCATTTGGGAAGTTTAGAAAAAAGCTCATTGGAATGTAGCTGAAGAAGCTTCAGCCTGAACCAAGCTAATCACAGAAGTTGATTTTAGAAATCAATACTGCAAAACACAAATCCAATACATTGAAATAGAAAGTTAACATATAGAAACTCAAAATCAATACATTGGGAACACAGATGGCCAAAAAATATATGCTTATAATAGGAAATACATGACATCCCGATATGGGCAGCCCGTTCGTAACCTCTTTGCATCCCCCTCCAACGCCAAAAGCATCTTTCTTCAGCCGAGACCCTCATCCCAAAGCTGAACTCACGATGCACTCCGCCAACAATGACCCCCGAGGACGCTATACGCCTTTCTTCCCCCCACCCCCACCTCCCCTACTCAGCAGGCTGTTACACAGGTGCAAACAACAGAGATTCATGGTCATCCTAGTGGCCCTTTACTGGCCTCGCAGACCCTAGTTTCCAGATCTTCTCCACCTCTCAGGGTGGGGAGCATGTGAACCTTCCCACCTTGACAGACCTGTTGTCCCAGGGCCCTCTGCTTTACAACCAGCCTCAGTTCCTGAAGCTGACAGCTTGGCTCTTGAGACCCTAGCCCTTCGGCGCCTGGGATACTCTGATACCGTCATTGCGACGCTGCTGGCTTCTAAACGCAGGTCCACACAGCGTATCTACCAGTGTACCTGGGGGGTGTTTGTGAAGTGGTGTCACACGCATAGAGTTCCTTCCCAGTCCCCTTCTATTCCCCAATTCCTGCAAGAGGGTCTAGACAAGGGGCTCAGACCTAACACTTTGTCTAGGCAGCTTGCTGCCATCAGCAGCACGCTGGGTTCCTATAGTAGGGTCCAGCTTTCTGCTCACCCTCACATCCAACAGTTTTTGAAGGTTGCTTGCAAGATCTCTCCCCCAGTCTTCCACAGGTTTTCCTCCTGGAACCTGAATGTAGTACTTAAGGCCCTAACTGGTCCACCCTTTGAACCCCTCCAGGAGGTGTCCCTTTTACTTTGTTTCCATCAAGGTCACCTTCCTTACTGCCATAACATCTGCTAGGAGGGTTTCTGAGATTGGTGACTTTTCTATGGCCCCTTCCCTGTGCTCTTTCAGAAAGGAGTCTGTCATCTTGCGCACAGACCCTTCCTTCCTGCCTAAAGTGTCTTCTTCATTTCACCTCGCTCAGGAAGTGATCCTTCCTTAGTTTTGCCCGCACCCCCATCATTGCCTTGAAAGATTATGGCGCACTCTCGACCTCCGTCGAGCCCTAAAGATCTACCTCGAGCGTACAGCATCCTTCTGCCGTATTTCCAAGCTTCTGATCAGTTATCATCCCCTGATCAAAGGGGAATGGGGCCTCCAAGACGGTCATTTCACGTTGGATATTAGCATGCATTGCTGATGCCTATCGGGCTACGTGGTTGCCTCCCCCTCCTAGAGTCCTTGCCCATTCTTCTAGGGGAGCAGCTACAAATTGGGCTTTTCGATCCAGGGCTCCCTTGTCTGAAATTTGCAGGGTCGCTACGTGGAGGAATCCACATACGTTCACTAGGCATTACAAAATTGATATTTTTGACTGTTGAGGCCTCCTTTGGGAAGCGGGTTTTGCAGAATGTTTTGGATGCCACTGATTCACTTAATCCCCCCACCTGCAAAATAATTTTACTGCTTTTTACCTCCCAGAGTCCGGAGTCCATAGAACAGACAATTGGGTCCCTTACCTTGGGAATTGTCCTTATGTGGACTCGATGGGAGGTTATTCGGCCCACCCAGGGATCATACTATGTAGTTTTACTGACCTTCCCTAGTTTACGTAACCTGTGCTTTGCCTTTTATGGGGTAGTTCCTATGTGTTTTTCCCGCTGGTTGCTGGGTTTGGGTTGTTCTCTTATCTTTCAGGTCTTACTTGTCCAGCGGCTTTACACACCTGGGGAAGCGAGGGAGCAACATCCCTATGCATGCCCAGCTGAAAGTTTGGTGCTGCCTCCTGCTGGCCATGCGGTAGAACGCTCCCAGAGTCCAAATAACCTCCCATCGAGTCCGCAGAAGGACAGTTCCCAAGGTAAGGGACCCAATTGTCCGCTCCATCATAGCCTCCTGGACTACCCAAGGGACATCAAGAAGGACGCTCCTGGAAGACCCCAGGAGTTGATCCAGATCACGGAGAGTGAGGCAATCCCACAGATAGGCGGGGCCTAGACCGTTTAGGGTTTTATAGGTAAGTACCAACACCTTGAATCCGGTCCGGAAGACTATAGGCAACCAGTGCAGAGCATGGGACACTGGTGTAATGTACTCACGGCAACCTTCCCCATAATGAGACAGGCCACCGCATTCTGCACCAGCTGCAGTCTCCAGACCGTCACCAAGGGTAGCCCCACATATAGCATGTTGCAGTAGTCTAGTCTTGAGGTGATGAAGGCGTGGATGATGGTGTCCAGTTCAGAGTCCAAGACACATGGCTGAAGCTGCCGCACCAGATACAACTGGCAAAAAGCACTCCTTGCCACAGCCACCACCTGAAGGTCAAGACAGAGCTGCGGATCAAGTAGTATCCCCAGACTCCGAACCTGAGGCCAGTGGGGGATGAACCCCATCAAGGATGGGGGGGGACGTCACACCCACCACCCTCCCCACCAACATCACCTCCGTCTTGTCAGGATTCAACTTCAGTCGGCTCAGCCTCATCTAATCCCCCACAGCCGCCAGACGTCAGGTAAGCACCGAGACTGTCGTGTCTGGGTTGGATGAAAAAGAGAGGTAGAGCTGGGCGTCATCAGCATGCCGATGTCACCGCACCCCAAACTGCACCCCAAACCGTCTCACGACCTCTCCCAGCAGCTGCATCTACACACTGAACAGAAGAGGGGACAGACTAGAACCTTGTGGGACTCCACACGAGAGGTCCCGGGGAGATGAAGAACAATCCCCAAGCACCACCCACTAGGTTCTCCTGGCCAGGAAAGAGCAGAACCATTCAAGAACGGTTCCGCCTACCTCAGCATAGTCCCGCAAACGAGTCACCAACATTTTTTGTGGTCAACGGTATAAAATGAAGCCGACAGATCTAATAGGATTAACAGGGTCAACCAACCCTGGTCAAATTCCCGGCAGAGGTCGTCGGGCAAAGTCACTAATGCAGTCTTGGTGCCATAATTCAGATGAAAGCCGGACCGCAAGGGATCAAGAAAGCTAGTGCAGTCCAGATGCTCCTGCAGCTGCTGAGCCACAACCCGCTCAATAACCTTCCCTAAAAAGGGAAGTTTAGAGACTGGCCGATAACTGACAGGGAATCAACATCAAGTGATGGTTTTTTGAGCAGGGACCGCACCACCGCCTCCTTGAAGCAGTTGGCCCCCCTGCCCTTCCGAAGAGAGGCATTGATCAGCAGCAGTGGCCCCAATGTCTCCCGGCTGGCCTTAACCAGCCAGGAGGGGCATGGGTCAAGCTCACAAAATGTGGCTCTAACAGCCCCAAAACATCCTTCGCAATGGCAGGCGTCACCCTCTGAAACAGATCCCACCAAACCAGACAAGGCGGGAATTAGGGAATGCCTCAATTGATGTAATGCATCTTCTGATTCTTGGCGATATAAAAATGTTGGTAGGCAGCTCTTGGGAACTCTGTCCATCTTGGGCTTGGGAACTTGTGCTATGCAGCCCAAGAAATGGTTTCTAATGCATATCGGTGTCTGCAAGTTAGGACTGATGAAGTTCCCGTGCCTTGGGGTTTCTTGCTATTCAACTGGCTAAATAGTCACCGTTGTCTGTATAGCAGTGGTTGGTTTTAACTAGTGTAAATTCAGTAGAGCTGCCACCAAATAAAAATGATGCAAGATGAAGTGTATCATTGCTTATTGCTAGGCGGGTAGTTAATTCTTTCCTGGTAGCAGGCAGTATCAGTCAGCCTTGAACTATCGCTACTCTTTCAGTGTACATAATCATGTGTTTCATTAACTTTAGTGGGACTTCTGCCCTCTAGCTGTAACCTGGAGGCAGTTTCCTCTTCCCCTGGGGGAGGGAGTCAGAGACTGCATTTCCCAGCAGCTCCCTGCCTCCTAGTGATGACCTGTGGAGGGTTGAACTTGTTCTTGTGCAGGGGGAAGTGAGAGGATGTTGGGAAGGAGAAAGGGAGAGGCCTGGAGAAAGAAACAGATTGCAGGAAGGGGAGGGTGTTGACTGACTGCAGCTGATAAGCAGGTCTGTTCTGTGCTGCACCAACAGGGACTTTGAGAACCGGAGTGGGAGCCCCTTGCAACTCTGTCCTGTTAAAGCCCAAGCTGGGCATCCTGTTGAACTGTAACTGTTTATTCATTCAAGACTGCACCTTAGGTGACTGCAATTTCCCCTTTTCTTGTCAGCCCTAGTAAAAACACCTTGTTGTTTGCTAACCAAGTATCAGTGTGTTTATTGGAACCCACCAGGGCTAGCTCTGAAACTGCTAACAAGATTGCCCCATTAGTGTGTTCGGTGGGTTGTTGGGGTGGGGATTCAAAATCAAAAACAATGGTCCGGATTTGACTTGCATCCAAACTTCTCACCACCAGTTTTCCTTTCCCTATCGGTGTTGCAGGGATGAACAGAAAGGAGCCATATTTACTTTCACAGTCTTTTGTCTACAGCTAAATACAGGCTATTTAACAAAGCTACAATAAAATTTTTAAAATATGTAATGGATCAAGCCCTGTGTGAGCATAGGTGAGCACTTGCAGGATATGACCATTTTTCAAGACTCCTTAGCCCAGCACTTCATGGCTAATTGGCCCAGCTGGAGTAGGAGGGAGGTTGTGGTCAATAGACTGTAAATATGTAGTATGTTTTGTATGGTACTGCAGATAATACTCATTGTGGCTGGTGAAGGTGCAAGCAAATCTAGCAGCTCTGCAAGCAAGTGTGGTACGTCAGGGCCGTGAAGCTGCAAAGACTTGCAGCAGCCTCTGTGTTTACACAGTAATTTAAAACTTCGAATCAGTTAGATTTAGCCAACTGACAGTATTCAAAAGAGCAGAATCAGCTCTTTGCTCACCTAAAAACTGTGGCAATTTCAGTTCAGCTTAAATCCAAAACCTTAAAGTAGAACCTTTTAGATACTCTTAGTCTGGTTCTTAAATGTAGAGGAAGATGACTGAATAAGGTTTTGTTTTCTGTTTTTAAGCTTTGAAACGCAATCAGAATTGGGAGTGAATTAAATTAGTCTCTCTAGTAGAGGAAGGCCCAGTGGCTTTTTTCTTCATAATAATCATTTGTCCACTCCTAGTTTCAAGTAATCATGTTGTTTAGAGCCTTGAAAGCAACTTATTGTTATACTGCTTGTTAAACAAGATACAGATGCATGTTTTCATGTGCCATTATACTAATTACATCGCATATTGTTAGAATGTGACCCATCTTTAAAGATTCTATGTTGCTTATCTGCAGGTAAACACATTTCTGGAACTCTAGTACACAGTCTGATTTGGGGCTTTATGTAGGTCAGGCTTTAATAGTCTTCTTAGCACCTGATTTCTTCCGTAAATCCATGAACACTTGTAATTTTGCTTCATATCGCACTCAAGGCTTTAGTCTAACAAATGTCTTGTAAGGTCTGACTTTTCTCCAGGATGATCAGTGTTTCGAATTCTGCTTTCAGACAATGCATAAACAATCCTTGTTCATGCCATGGTGATCTCTCGCCTTGACTACTGCAACCTCCTCCTTGCTGGCCTCCCTCGCTCTCACCTGTCCCTCCTCTTATCGCAATCCAAAACTCCGCCGCCAAGGTCATTCACTCTGCCCGTCGCTTCGACCATGTGCAGTCTCTCCTCGCCCTTCACTGGCTCCCTCTTCCTGAACGTATCCTGTTTAAACTCCTGGTTTTCACTTTCAAATCGCTCCACGACCAAGCTCCTCCTTACCTCTCAGACCTAATTTCCCTACGCGCTCTCCGCTCTTCCTTTGTCCCCTCCCTCACTCTCCCTCGTTTCTCCTGCTCACCTAACCGCCTTCGACCCTTCTCCCTCGCTGCCCCCCATGCCTAGAACTCCTTCCCTGCCCGCATCCGCCTTGCCTCCTCCCTCCGCTCCTTCAAATCCCTCCTCAAGACCCACCTTTTCCTTGCTGCCTTTCCCAATGCCTGCTAGTCTTTCCCCGTACACTTACTGTCGGCCCTCCTCTGCTGACTGCTGCTACCAACCTCTTTGTAACCAAGCCAAGCACACGCACCTGAGACTTCGCATCTGCTTGAATGTTTGTTTGTCTTCTCCCCTGTCTCTCCCACTGTCCCCTCTCCCTGTCTCCCCCCCTTTGTCTTTTAGATTGTAAGCCACCGGCAGGGACCGCATCTAATTCTATGTTCTGTACAGCACCAGGTCACACGACTGGCACTATATAAATGTTTATAATAATAATAATAATATTGTCAAGAATACAATGTTTTCCCAAGCCACTCAGCATTCCTGAGAAGAGTGTCCTACTAAATATGGCATGCATAAAAGGAGTGGCTAGTCTTCGTTTAGAAAAGAAAGGAGCATTGCAGTCATAATATTTTTGGTTGACTGAAACATAGACATCAAACAAGAAAATGGCTTCAAGTTCATACAAGTTCACCTCCCTCACCACCTTCAATTTGGATATTAAAATTATCCCTGAAATTGTCTTTTAATAAAACACTGAAGTCCAGACACTTTGTCAACATGACTTTTACAACACTTCAGCTTCCTGGAGTTCTAGGCCTTTGCTAACAGTTTTACCACCTGTTCCTGTGACATTCTCCTATACCATTCACTCCTTCACTGCAACATGCCAGCACCCATCCATCAATCCTGCCCACCTGCAGTAAATACCTAGTCTGCTTCCATGTACCTCTCTTCCCTTCTCCTCCTCCTTATCTCCTAAACTCCTTCTCTTCCAACTACCCCCTTGGAACAACATTACTCCTTCCTAGCAACTCACACCTCCACCTCCCCATAGCTTTGTTTCCCCAACCTACTCCCCGCCACCTAATCCCCATCCCCTGTCTCCCCACCATCTTGGCTGCATTTCTCTTGCACCCTCTGGAACTGCTACTCCTTCATCCGGAAAGTACCATTCATCCAAGATCTCTTCTCTCCCACTCTCTCCAGCTCCTTGCCCTTACAGAAACCTGGATTCCCTCCTGTAATGCTGCGATTCCTGCTGCCCTCTCCTTTGGCGGTCTCATCTTCACCCAATCACCACAATCTGAAGCCTGTGGCAGCGGTGTTTGCCTATTCCTTGCTGAATCTTGTCAGTTCCAACCCCTCACCGCTTCTCCCTCTACTCTTTCTCTTCCTTTGAGGCCCATTGCATTTGCCTCTACTTCCCCTCCACCTCTGTGCTGCTGTCAACTACCACCCCCCAGGCTCCCACTCCTCTTTTCTCAACAACGTATGGCTTACTTTCTTCCTTTCCAATGACAATTTCCCACCCTCATTCTTCAGGGCTTCAGTATCCATGTGGACACCCCCTCCAACCCTGCTGTTTGCCACTTCCTGTTGCTGACCTCTTCTTTTGACCTTTGCCTGTGGACTGACTGCCCGATGCATCATGACGGCAACTCCCTTCACTTAGTCTTATAAAAAAACTATTCTCTCTCTCTCTCTCTCCTTTGACACCTTTACTGTCTCTGACCATCGCCTTGCTTCATTCCATGTCTCCCACTCAACCCCTCCTGCATCCCCAACCTCTCTCTTTCCGTGACCTTCAATCCATTGACCCTCTTGACTTTGCTTCCTCCTTCTCCCCCCATTTCTCATCGGTCTCCTCTACCAACTGTCCAGACTCTGCTGTCTCTGCCTTCAACTCATCCCTTCCCTCCACCCTTGACTTGCTTGCTCCCCTCTCGTGCCATCCTGTCTGCCGCATAAACCCTTGTCCTTGGCTCACCCCTATCATCAGCCACCTCCGATCCTGCTCTTGAGACGCCAAGTGCCTCTGGTGGAAGTTTCATGAGTTGGTTGACTTCCTCCACTTTAGGTTTGCTCTTTCTGCATTTAGTGATGCCTAGGGATGGGCGAACAGATCGCGGTTCGGGTTCGGCTGCGTTCGGTTCATCCATTTGGTTAGTTCGCCGAGTTCGGGTTCGGCTGTTCGGTTCGGTCATCCGAACAGGCTGTTCAGGTAGGCTGTTCGGGAAATGTTGTTATGGGTGTTTTTTTGTTTTTTATATGGTTTTGGGGGGGGGGGTTTATTGGGTCTTATATTTTTTTGTTGTTTTTTTGGTTTTTTGTATTTTATATGGGGTTTTGGGGGTTTTTTTTAATCTAATATTATATGTATCTATCTACACTAAATCTAACTGCTATTAACTATTCTAAATGCTATGAACTAAATGGATTATCTAATAAGTACACAGGCCTATTCCTACAAACACCAAAACTAAATCACTAGCGCTATCTCTATCGCTAAGCTAACTCCTACAACTCCATCCGGCCGATAATTAGTTTCGTTTCTTGCAAGCCTCTCCACCCCTGGTGCCCATGTTTGACCTTCCAGTGAACCTTTTTTTGCCACACGAACGCGATCCGAACTGTTCGGCCATTTCCGTGTTCGGTTCATTCGGTATGTTCGGGTTCGGTTGTCCGAACAAACCGAGTTCGGGCCGAACTCCAAACTTCCGAACCGCATTCACTCATCCCTAGTGATGCCCTTTCCCTGGGCAAAGACTGCTTTTACTCCACCTCACTCTTGCAACCCCTGCCATCTCTTCTCAACATTTTCTTCCCTTCAGAGCCTCCCTGTCCTCCCCTCCCCTCTCTTTTTCTTTCTTCAACAACAAGATTGTTAAACTCTGCCTTGCTGTTGCTTCGCAACCCTCTCCTCCCCACGCCCACTTCCTTCCCTGCTATTCCCACTCCTGCTTCTCTTCTCCCCAGCTTCTCTTGATAAAGTCACATTCCTCCTCGCTTCATCCAACCCCTCCACTTGCCCCCTTGACCACATCCCCTCTCACCTCCTAACGGCAATTGCCCTTACTGCTGCGCCTTCTCTGCTACACATCATCAACCTCAACCTCTCCCTCTCTACTGGGTCATGTTTATTGACTTTCAAACATGCCACTGTTAACAGGAGACCCCCTCCCACTCATGACTATTGGGGGGTGGGTACCCCAATATCCACATTTCCTTAAACTTCGGGGGGAATGAGCTCAATTGACTTAAACCGTGGTCTCCACGTGTTCAAAAGGATCAAGCTGAGGTCAGTATGCACTACAGGCAGTTTATGTACCCTCCCCAAACAGAAAGAGAGAGAGAGAGAAACAGGTGTCCAAAAACAACAAATTTATTGTTACATAAAACAGAGAGACACAGCCCCGGTCTGGCTGGCAGGATTTAACAAGGGGAAAACACAAGCCGCTTGTGTGGATTGAAGGAGGAGGACGGGGGGAGTGTTCTGGTGTTGGCTCAGCAAGGGGGAGCAAGAGAATGCAAAGGGGAGAGAGAGAGGGCTTCCCCAGTTGGCTGGGAAAGTCTGGACCTGTGGTTACCTTTCCTTGCCTGTTGAGACGGGACAGGCGGCCCACAGATCCAGCGAAGTTCGGGGGATGGAGGAAGGAGAAGGGGCAGACCAGAGTCTGGGAGATCCCTTAACTCAGTTATGCACAGAGCGACCTGTACGTATCTGGGTCCCAAGATTTCTCAGAGGTTGATGGGAAAACCAGGGGCAGTTATAGGGTACTGAACAAAGGGTTTGGGTAGACTACGATGGGTCGTTTGGGGTACATGAGCTAACGGGAGAAACCCAACTTCTACTTCCATCACAAAAAGGGCCATACAAGATGCATAAGATATCTTTGACACGGGGAAAGAGTAAACAACAGTGGCTGGAGGGCAGTTAAGGGGGGGGGGGAGAGGATTAACGATCGGCTTCCTGGGACACAAAGGGAACCCCTGGATTTCTTTATTCCTGGGGGGGGGGTTTGCTGCTCCAAGTTCCAGTCATCGGTGCTCTACTGAATAGGAAGAATGCCTCTTAATGACCCCATACTTTACTCTAGGCGTTTTCCTCTTTCCTGTCTTCCCCCAGGTTCAGGCTGGCATTTCACATGAGCAACCTACTTTCCGCTGGGTTCCATGGTGGCTGGGCCTGATCCTTACTCTGTCTTATAAGCCCCCCTCTTGCTCATAACGGGGGGCTATGCTCTCAAGCTCTTTTTCCCACGTTTGCCGACCCTTGGCCACGTCTGGGGGCTGTCCTTTCAAGACCTCCGGGTCCAGGTTTGTTGGCCCTTGGTCATACAGCAAAGGGGGGTTGTACCCATTTTAGGGAAAACTGAGGCCATCATCAACACCACCATCTCCCTTATCCTTAAGAAGGCCGCTCTTGACCCCTCCGAACCTTCCAGCTATCACCCCATTTTGCTTCTACCCTTTGTTTCCAAGCTCCTGGAATGGGCTGTCTATATGTGCTGTCTTGATTTCCTCTCTTCATATTCCTCCCTTGATCTACTTCATTCTCCACTGAACTGATACCTTGTGCACCAAAATCACGTTACCTTCTCTTAGCTAAGTCTGGGGGCCTTTACTCTATTCTTGTCCTCCTTGATCTCTCTGCTGCCTTTGACACTGTCGACCATGACTGCCTCCTGGATTCACTCTGCTCCCTTGGTTTCCGGGACTTTGTTCTTGACTGGCTCTCTATGTATCTCTCAAAGTGCTCCTTCAACTTTTCTTTTGCTGTTGCCTCCTCTACGTTGCTTCCCCTCTCTGTGGGAGTTCCCGTGGCTCTGTCCTGGGCCCGCTTCTCTTCTCCCTTTACGCTCTCTGGGTGAACTCATTGAAACCCACAACTTCTAGTATCACCTGTATGCTGGTGACATGCAACTCTGTCTCTCCACTACCACGTTCTCCCCCTCCATCCAGTCTCATATTGCTGGCTGTCTTGCTGAAATTTCTGCCTGCTTGTCTTGCCGCCAACTCAAGCTAATATGGCCAAGACCAAACTCCTCATCTTCCTCCCCAAAATGTTCCTCTCCTACTTCCCTCTCAATTTCCATCGAGGGAGTAACCTGGGATTAATCTTTGACTCCTTCCTGTCCTTTGTCTCTGATGCAGGCTGTTGCTAAATCCTGTTGCTTTACTCTGATCCAGGCTGCTGCTAAATCCTGTTGCAATATTACAATAATATTGCTAAAATTATACAGTTCTTTCCTGGCTGGAAGAACCCAACGTGTGGTGCTGGGTGACTGATCATTTTCTCCCCAGGCTCTCTTGTGTGGAGTCCCGCGAGAGTCCATCTTATCCCCTCTCCTGCTCATTGTGTACATCAGAGGCGGCTGGTGGGTTTTGAGGCTGGAGGGGCAGTAAGGCTGGCCAGCCTACTGGCAGCAAAGCCGCCGGCGAGCCTAGAGGCGGAGCCAGGGCAATGGTAGGCGGAGCCAGAGCAACAGTAAGCGGCATAACCCAGCAGCAAGGAGTTCCCAGGGTTAACATACAAAACACAGTTTGCAAGCACATCAAGCTTAAAATAAATAATTTATAAACCCAAAACACAGGCACTCATCCTTGTAAAGCACCCAAGTCACAGCCTGGGTCCAGTAGTTTATGATACTGAGGAGGACTGAAAGTGCCATGCATTCTACATAACCATGCAAGACTATCTTTGGTCCCATTTAAAACCACAGATTGAAACCCACCAGTCGCCGTTTTTACACCAGATCAAGGATTGCAACAAAACACAGTTTGCATATGGTTTCTTTGTAGTTTTTTTTTTAAAAAATTGTGATTCATGGGGCTTTCAAATTCCTCCCCCCACACGCATGCAGCAGAGGGCAAGAATACTGCTTCAGAAAGAAGGGACTTGCTCCATGTGTGTTGGAGGGAGCCCAGTCCCTGCTTCAGAAATCCCTTCTGAAGCAGTATTCTTGCCCTCTCCTGCGTGTGTGTGGGTGGGGGAGGCAGATTTTAAGGCCCATGAATCACCAGACTAACAGTTACATCTCAGGATTTCAAAACCTCAATTGAATCACAGGGCATTAAATACTAATTCCCCCTCACCCTCTGCTGCATGTGCGTTGGCGGGGAATTAGTATTTAACACTCCACATCCTCAAGTGAACAAAATCCATATAAAAACCATAAACCAAACCATTCCCACAAGGCTGCAAAGGTATCCACAGATCCCCCAAATGCAGCAGCGAAACTCCACATCAAGTGAACAAAAACCACATTCCAACTCCCACACTATGTGCCCCTCACTCCCTCGGTATGCCCATACTTGCCCCCCACCATGTGCTCCCTTCATGTGCCCCCACCCCAGTCCCCACAATTTACTCACCATGGGGCCGGCTCCTCTCAGCGCCGCTGCCGATCCTTGCTGCGTCCAGGGAGGAAGGGACTCGGGGAGGCTAAGAGCTGCTGATGCGCGCACAGCTCTTAGTTCATACCGGGGGCCCCTCTGTTGGGCGCCCAGGTATGAACTTTAGCCCTGCCCAGCCCCTGCAATGAAATAGTGCCCCCTACGGCACTATTTCATTGCAGGGTCCCTTTATGTGGAATGGACAGCGCTTCTAGCTGCCCACTCCGCATAAAGGGAGAACGCTTCCGTTTTGTGCCTGAAGGCTTCCTTAGGAAGCCTTCGGGGGGGGTGAGAATGTTCGGAGCCATCTCGAAGAACTTTGTTTAGAGAGGCAGAAATCTTCAGAAGGTTTCTGCCTCTCTAAAGAAGGTTCTTCGAGATGGCTCTAAATGTTCACCAAGATGCGGCTGGGTTTTTTTGGGGGGGGGGTTCTTAAAGCCTCTGCTGGCCGGGGGAGGCCTGGGGGGCCAGGAGGGGCATTGCCCCAGCCACCCTAGGGGGCCCACCACCACTGGTGTACATGCAGCGTTTGGGAGAGGTCATCAGAGGGTTTGGTGTATGGTGTCCCCAATATGCTGATGACACCCAACTGTACCTCTCTTCTTCAGCTGACCTAAGCCCGGCAGTTTCGGTGCTTACCCAGTGTGTGTCAGCTGTGGGGGACTGAATGAGGGCAAGCTGCCTGAAGTCAGTCAGTCAATTTATTTCAGCTTAGCCATAGGCCATTGCTTAACAAACAACAACAGACACAAAAATACATAAATACATACCCTGGAGCATCGAAATCCTAGGGCCCTATAATCTTGGGATAAATTTGACTAAACTGGAATCTAAAAATTTGCATAAAATTCATAACCTAAATTTACCGCACTCAGCAGTAAAATTGCACAAGAGACAGGACGACCAGTAATTATCAGCCCCTCGAGCCTTGTATTGTTTATCTACAGGTAGCGTCAACCGCCATGATCTCTTCAAGAATCGATGCCCCTTTTAGAGGGAAATCCCATCCTTTTTTTTTTAACAGACCCATGATTATCCAACCCAGGGCTTAACACAATGGGACACTGACACTGTAACGTCTGCGAACCAGACGAAAAAGCATTAGTATGGGAATGGACAGGAACCTGGGCTTCGGACGAACTAACAGCTTGAGACCTTAAAGTGGCCTGGAAAACTACCCCTGGAGAAAAGGGTCTACCAGATCTGGACGTGTCATGAGCCAACTTGGGTGCAGACATGGTCACAATGGCCTTTGGCCCCGCAATCCGTACAGTGTCAGGAGAGACGACCGAAGTTTCAATCTGGACCCCATCTTTAAGACTGGTAGTATCCAATTTGTCCAATTGGGGACCTAGCTTCTTCCTTAATAACTGGATCAGGTTAGAATTTCCTTCACAAGGAGCCGACCTAGGCGGCAAGACCTGTGGCAACAATGGGCCTATTCCCCTCTTGGCATATACATTAGCCATGTGAACCCCCCAAAATAGAAAAGGCTGAGCATTAAACATAAGCCTCTCCGCTACATCTGAGGTACAGGAGTACATAACTATCCGCACTGCGCCTCCCCTATCTGGTAGATGGAAAAAACGAGTTACATATGAAGGTGGGAAGAAACAACCCAAAATATTAGAAATATGATGGGAAATCCTAAATTTTGAATCCCAAGGGAGAATTAGCCCTGACGTCAGAGGAAAAATCTTAAAGGCCAAAGCATTGAGTATGGGAGAAAACACTTGCTCCTCAGACGCCTTCAAAGTTGCTGGCCTAGACTGGGCTGGGCCATACGAAAGAGCTGTTTGACATGAGCAATCCACCCTCTGGGGGCCCAACCCCATCCCATTCCCTCCAAGCTCTTTGACATGATCCCAAACCCTGCTCACTTGCTGCTGCATATCCTGGAGTTTGTTGTCCAACCCCTCAATGCATGCCATAAGTGTCTCTTAAGTGCTGAAAAATCCCATGGTCCTGGGCCTGCTTTCCGTTATTTCCAGGAGCTATAGTTCTTATTTTAGTACTGGCTCCTATACTAGTATAGGGGAATCCTCCCTTTTCTATACTCCCTCCAGGGGAGGACTCCATCCTATCTGCCAACTGAGGATCATCGCAAACCTCATTCTCTGGAGTTCCAGAGATGATAACTCCAGGGACAATTGGCAATCCAGGAGGCATCTCAAAAGATCCCCCCTCATTTGTGGTTTCTCCAATAGATGACTGTGGAGCCCCCTTGGGCTCCCTAACCTGACTTATTGGGGAAGGTAAAGACTCTATGGAAGCAGTGGGCAATTCTAAATCCCCCTGCCCACCTAAATGGAAACTCAGTGAGGGTTTATCCCCTGCCCCCTGTCCTCAATTTGGGTTTGGGGGGAACAAATTCTATCCTCTATGATTGAAGCCTGGGAGTTTGGGGAAGAAATCTGGGAAGACCCCCGGGATTTGGCAGCCAATGCCAACCATCTTTCTCCCTGCTGCTTGAACGCCAAGGTGCACCCCAGCAAGGAAGGATCTGGGGGTACCGGCCTAGGTAAAATAAATGGCACTAGCCCTTCACTAGATGATCCTACCTCCGAGCCTAGAGATCCCTGCAGCAGGGAAGAAAGCGGACGGTCTGCATCAGCAGCCACAAAATCCCGACCTACATCTGGGCCTTCCATGTAAGGACACAAAGGGGTTAACAAAGAGCCACCCCGCCAAATCACAGAGGGAACAGAGGTCACGGCAAGGCAATCCGGGAGCTGCAATTGCCTAGCCCTAGTTCTGGTCGTTACCCCCCTACCCCCCACCCTTCTTACCCTTCCTGGGCATTTTGCAACACTCAAAGAAAAGGGAAATTTACGTGGGGTACAAACCTGTCTCTTATACACATCTAGATGTGTATAAGAGACAGATAGAATTTAAACCTCCCAACGGCGAAACTCCTCCCCGTTGGCAGCTGTCCCTGCTATCAATCAGCGTAGGCTCCCAGTGGCACTTGGCAATAACCCTCCAAAACTCAGGCTCGGGCTCCCACTCCCTTCACCCCAGAGAAACACGGCAGAGAGGCACAACAAGTCTGGAGGGGGGTGGAGAGGGCTCAGCTCTGCGGGCAGCGCAATAGAATTTAAACCTCCCAACGGCGAAACTCCTCCCCGTTGGCAGCTGTCCCTGCTATCAATCAGCGTAGGCTCCCAGTGGCACTTGGCAATAGCCCTCCAAAACTCGGGCTCCCACTCCCTTCACCCCAGAGAAACAGGGCAGAGAGGCACAACAAGTCTGGAGGGGGGTGGAGAGGGCTCAGCTCTGTCGGCAGCGTGATGGAATTTAAACCTCCTGGCGGCGAAACTCCTCCCCGTTCACAGCTGTCCCTGCTATCAATCAGCGTAGGCGCCCAGTGGCACTTGGCAATAGCCCTCCAAAACTCAGGCTCAGGCTCGGGCTCCCATTTCCTTCACCCCAGAGAAACAGGGCAGAGAGGCACAGCAAGTCTGGAGGGGGGTGGAGAGGGCTCCAGCCGCCTGAAGTTAAATCCCGACAAAACGGAGGGGATGGACTGGATGAGGGCAAGCCACCTGAAGCTGAATCTTGACAAGATGGAGGCGATGCTTGTGAGGGGTGCTGAGGGAGTGGTGGCCCCAGTCATAGATAGGGCCCGTCCTCCACTGGTACCACAGGTGCTCTGCTTTTTGCACTGGTTGGCAGTCATTTTCTGGGCCCAATTTAAGGTGGTGGTTTTGACCTTTAAAGCCCTAAACAGATTGCCATGCTCCCTGGGTTCTGGAGCGACCCCTGCGGTCGGCCAGGAGCGACCTCTTTGAGGTTTCCTGGGTGGCGACAATTAGAAGGGCGTTCTCGGTGGCTGCACCACTGCTGTGAAACTCCATCCTGCCAGAGGTCCACCTGGCCCCAGGCTTCCCCTCTTTCCAACGACATTGTAAGACCTGGCTGTTCCGCCAGGCCTTTGATGAGGGTGATGGGTGGGTTGCGTCTGTAAGGAGTCAAATCAAATTTTATTCCAAATGCGTGACCATAGGTCTTGGCATATACACATAAAACAAACCGTAAATAAATAATACAAAAGCAAAAATAAATATAAAATAAATATATATAAATAAAAAGAGAAATTAAACTCTTACAACCAGAAATAGCCAGAGTATACATCAACCTATTCCGGGCCCCACTCCTTAAGATATTGGGCTCTAATATGAGCATTTGGCAACAGAAAATGTTATATCAGGAGTGCTATCAGCCAATAAGAAAGATACATAAACCTCTTGTGATCTACCTGGTAGACATCTTAAAAGAGGTAAAATTTGATCGTTCTCTAATGTCAACATATAGTCTACAAGGGCCTGGGGGGATATTTTTGTTTTAGCTTTACTGTTGGTTGCTTTTAATGATTTTATGTATTTTTGTATATGTTTATATTTTTTAAATGTTGTGAGCTGAACTGTGAAGGCAGGAGAGGGTGGCAAAAAAATGTAATAAATATTATTATTAATTATAAAATCCAGCCCTGCCTTACTGTTGCTCCCACAAAAACTCTAGTCCATGCTCTTGTCATCTCTTGCTTTGACTACTGCAACTTCCTCCTTACTGGTGTCTCCTGCTCTAATCTCGCTTGCCCCCTTTATCTCAGTTCAGCGCTCTGCTACCAAAGTCATCCACCTTGCCTGTCGCTTTGACCATGTTCAGCCCCTCCTCTCCACCCTACGCTGGCTCCTTTTCTGTGAAGGCATTTATCACAAGCTCCTGGTCTTCACCTTCAAGGCTCTTCATGGCCTTGATCCCTCAGATCTCTCCGCTCTTGTATCCAGCCACAATCCTGCCTGGAAGCTTTGCTCCTCCTCTGCTCCCAGCCTTGCCTGCTCACGACCCCTTTGCGCCTCTAAATGTTTTTTGCCCCTTCTCTTTTGCTGCCCCTCATGCCCATCCTGGACACGTTCGCTCTGCTCCCTCCCTCCCAGCTTTCAAATCCCTCCTGAAAATGTACTGCTTCCGTCAGGCCTTCCCTAGCTCATCATAAGTGAAATAGTGTCCTCTTTCCCAGTCACTCAGAATCTAGTTTCCTGTAACTAAGTGAAGCACGTGCTCCTGCAACTTCTCAACCTCATGAATGTACTCATGTCTTTCCCAATGTTCATCTCTCCCTTGTCTCCCCCTCCCTTGTCTCTTAGATTGTAAGCCCTCCGGGGGTAGTGACCTATTTATAAGTATTGATTGTACAGTATTAGAACACTGCTGGTGTTCTAATAGATAATAAATAATAATTAATTTCCTCCTAACAAATTAATGCTGGATTGTGCTTTTATGACACAAAAGTGGAGTCTCTATTTATTTATTTTTTAAAAGGAGTTTAAGGTACAATTTCCCAGTACTTTATGATATGCCTCTGACAAAATCAGTATATGGGACTTCCTGAGTGATATCCCTATAGAACATCTGCTTAATTTATTATTTTGTTCTCAGTTTATGTATACTTTGAAAGATTTATTCTACAGCAGGGATTCTCAAACTTTACGTAGCATGAACCACATTTTAATAGACTGTCTTCAAGGCTCCATTTCCTCTTGCCCCCAACAGAAACGACAATTTTCTCTTCCCTTTGTGCTTACACTGTAAAAGAATAATAAGCTCTAAACGGGTAGATCAATATTCATGGTTCACAATTTGGCCCACAATTTCGGACGATTAATAGAATCAAAAGCTCTCCTAAAGTCAATGCAGCAAACAGTTTCCTTCGCCTAATATACACATACTTAGAAATCCGATGCATCCGAACAAAACAATTGTCTACCATAGATTTATCAGATCTGAATCCATCTTGTTCTTTAGCTATTAAATGATTCTCATTAACCCAGAGTTCTAATTTATCCAGCAAGTGTCTAGAATATGTTTTCGCTATAACAGGGAGTAAACTAATTGACCTATAGTTAGCTGGGCCTTTTTTATTACCTTTCTTGAAAATAGGGACTATTATACTAGTATTCCATTCGGGAGATGACCATTTCATACTATTAATAAACGTAAATAATTTAGCCAGTATTGATGCCCACCATTCTGGGCACAATTGATAGTTCAGTTGGTAAGAAATCAACTTCCAGAGCTTTATTACATCTTTGCGATTTTATCAATGATAACATCATCTGCTCTGTTGGTATCTTTAGTTATAGCTGCAGATTCCAATTCTGTCCCTAGATGGTCCACATAAAGTTCTTTTTTGTCATTAATCTTTATTTTATATTTTCTTGCAACAAAATCTAGATCTTGAACAAAGCCAAAATTTTGAATAAATAAACAAGAAAATGGGTAGCAGATATGTAACATGGTAATGAAATGGTTTCTGACAGGGAAAGCTAAAAAATTGAAGCTAATATGGTTATTAAATATTTACACAAAAGAATGAAAAAGGTTAGTAGCTATGGAGAAAAAAGTATGAGAGATCATCAAGACTTTTATTCTTTAGCATAAGGGGATAGTCATGATAGCTTACTGACTGCAATACTTTTTATTTTGTCACAAATATGTAATTGTAAACAGCCACAAATGTTGGTGCATTCTTTGTTTCTCAAAAGGAACAATCCTGAATTCTTTCAAGTTAAACAAAATATGTTCTTATCATTCTACAAAAGAAAGCAGGGATGTTGAGCTACAATCTGCTCTCATACGACTCATTGCAGATAAGCTGCATTTAACATTGTTAGCATAGGATAAAATAGATACAAGCTCAGCACTTCTGCGAGCTACAGAGTAAAGGAGAAAATACGGATTCTGTCATCTCATCTTAATGTTGTTCTCTGCCAAGGAGACACATGCTTTCTTGGCCAGTGTGATTCACCAGCTTGAGTTGTATCATAGTTTCTCTCTGCATAGTAAATACAGAAATGATTTGATGTGGAAAGGTCTACAAGGCAAAATTTCTGGCAGTGGAAGAAAGTACTTTATATCTCTTAACTTACCTAATCAAGTAGATATTTGAATGTGTTTTAAAAAAATAAAAAAATAAACCATGTACGTTTTAAAAATGACACTGTTCTGAAGATCTGAGACCCTCTGGTTTCTGCGGGGATGGCAAATATTTGATTTTTTGTGGTTTGGCACAGGAAGGTTTAACATTGTTCACTAAATGTATTTGCTTTATTTCACATCTATTTTGTCTAGACTAGCTATGTATTATTTAAGAGTGTGTTCAAATCTCTTAAATAAAAAGTTTTAAGCACCCTAGTGAGATATGAACTTGAAGGTTCTAGGAGGAAAAATCAGCTGAAGTTGGTCTAGAATAAACTAAGAGTGTGCAAGCAGTCAACTAATTGTAATTAAGGATTGAATAGAATATTTTACTTTGAAATATGGTAACTCCATAAAGTTTATAGCCTTAGGTATAAAAAATATATATTCCAACAATAAAAATTTGTAACTGATTTATGGACCTATCCCCTAAGAACTCACCAGCTCAGTACCAGCGTGTTATGGTGACGGGTGATAGGAAAACGTGAACTGGCTATTGATAGTTTTGTTAGATTGTGGTAGGGTCTAGCTAATACTTGAAGACATCCAAAGGAAAGCCACTTATTGGAGTGGTTGGTGTTTGCATTCATCTCTTTCGGCTTATACTGACCCGCTATCCCAGCTATCTCTTTGTCATTCCATCTCATGATTAGAAATCCTGTTTAAAAATTAATTTGTTCTTGCCTCTGTAATGAGAAGTTCTGGCTGTCCAGCCTGGTGGCACTATACCCTAAAAATTGAAGGCTTACCTGGTGCTGGACAATCATAAATAGGTCCCTACCCCAAGAGATTTACAATCTCAGAAGGACAGTGGAGGGGCAGCAAGGGAGAGGGGAATGTAGGGAAAGACGGGTATATTGGTGAAGTTGAGAAATTGTGGGTGCAAGTGCTTAGCTTGGTTACAAGGGGAAGGGATGCTAAATGAAAGGACCACATCGGTGACCAGTCTGGGCGGGTGATTAGCTAACTAGAGATGGTGTGGTGGAAGAGAGAGGTTTTGAGGAGCAATTTGAAGGAGGGAGCTGGTCAGATATGTTCAGGAGAGAGACAAAGACAATTCCAGTAGCAGGGCTGCTGGGGTGTGAGAGGGTGATGGAAGAGGGAGGAACGAAGCTCCTTGGCAGGAATATAGCAGGAAACAAATGCAGAAAGATAGTGGGGAGCAAGGCCTTGAAGATAAAGGCAAGGAGCTTGTGCTGAATGTGTTCTGGTAGATGGAGCCAAGGGGGAGAGGTGAGGAGGGGCTGAATGTGATCAAAGCGGGCAAGACGGAGGGCTTTGGCAGCAGAGTATTGAACTGAAATGAAAGGGGCAAAGTGAGAGCTGGGGTCGCCAGTAAGAAGGAAGTGGCAGTAGTCAAGGTGAAATATGACTGGAGTTGACCAGCAAAATCCTGATCATAGGAGTTTGTTGGGCAGTTTGTTTAAGCTACTTTTTAGATTAATCCAACAGAAGCCGTATGAACTGCTGACTTTTTTCCTCTAGAAAAATCATGCCGACTTTGCGAGAAACCACTGAGGTGGGGGTGGGGAGCAAGGGAGAGGAAATGAGAAGTGTCCGAGCAGCTAGTAGGCTTCTAGTTGGCCTTGTCACAAGACCTGCTTACACGCCTGTTCTGTGATTCTGCATTCTAGCCATACCTTTAACGACTCCATGGCACTAACGCTTGTTCTGTCTCTCTGGCTTCGCTGACCCCATGGTATTGATTCTGATCTTTTGGATTTTGACCTGGTCCTGACTCCAACCATGCATCTGTATTTTCCCACAGTTGGCTGGCAAATTTGGTTTGGAGTGACCTGGCAGGCAATTGACCTTGGCTTATCCTGACAACAGTTCTGATACCCTTGTAATAGCACCCTCTGTTCCCTGTCAGTGTGGTGAGCACCTCAGGCTGACTCCTGACTCTTCTCTGGATGAGGGCACCTATGTGATGTGTCTGTGGCTCAAAAGATAGAGCACAGATTCCAGACCTCATCTGGACCCCTCTGGTTAACAGATGACAGTGGAAATTAATATTTTTACAGCTAAACAGCAATAAATACTCTAATGCTGCTTTTTCTTTTTCTTTTCTTTTTTTATTAGGGTTTGGGACTTGGAAGGAAATCAAAAAGCTTATTTTGTTCTCCGTTCCCCTGGAATGAGCGTATGCTGGCATCCTGAAGAGGCTTTTAAGGTTATTTTTAATAGCTTATTTTTCCTTAGCCAATATTGAAGATATGCATGGTTGTCATGTATAATAAAGCTCTGAGGCTATGATATGTGTTAACTGGTGGACCTTAAGTACTTGCAAGGTCATGCCCAAGAGGGGCCCAAGGTAAGTCCCTCAGGATTCCAGCCCTGGGGGACAGGCTGGAGGTAGCATGCACTCTCCTTTTAAGACTCTCAAGACCCAGCCGCTGGCCCCCCTCCCCCCCCCCAAAAAAAAGCTAATGTGCTGATGTTAAGCAGAAATAAGCCTAGGTGCTTCCAGTCAAGTATGTGACTAGCAGATGGTTAATACAGGTGATCAGAGTTAGGCTTATAAAGAGGTAACAAAGTTCAGTTCCAGACCAATAGGAAGAAGGCTTGGAAAGTGAGCTGTGTGGAGTGGGTGGCAGCCCTGTGACATCAGGCTGGCTGGCAGAAGGTTGAGACTGGCACAGGAAGCCATGTGCTGAGCACCAAGGGAAAACAGTGCGCTGCCAAAGGGCAAGGAGGCCAATGATTCAGAGGGAGTTAGGAGAAGGACTTGCCTACCAGTTCAAAGAAGGGATGAGGCCAAGAGGCCAGTGAAAGAGGCTGGCCTCTAATAAGTATTGTTAAAAGAGACTCTTTTTAGTTGTCGTATGAGCTGCTTGTGGGTTGGGTACAGTAAAAGAACACTGGATGAAGAAAGTTCTGCAGTAAAGTGTACTACTTTGGCAAGAGTGTCAGAGGGTAGTACTGCAGAAACTTGTTTCCGGCAGCCCGTCTGTTATAGTACGATTGGCGTTGGTTGTAGGAGTCAGAAGTATATTCTATGTCACTCTTCATTACCATCAGAGTTTGGCTTTGACTTGAAAGAGGTGCATCAGTGCATTTCAGTGGGGCAACAACACTACAGGATTGGAGCATTTGTAACGGCACTAGTTTTGTACAATGATAACTATAGTAATGTGTGGTAGGGTGATCCCATGAAAAGTTATTGGGGCTGTTAAACCTGGCCTGGGAGGGGTAATCTAGGGCTCCTCGTTGCCTGTGGGCTGCTGAGAAGCCACATTTATAGCCATGGCCATGCATTATAAAGAGGGAGCTGAGAAGAAAGGTTTGTGACCTATCACAAGATTATGGGACCCAACTGATTCTATTGGGCGTTGGCCAGGCTTAGCTCCACAACTGCAGGTGCCCTACAGTGTCCCATGATGCCATAGTGTTTGTATGTGGGGTGACGACATTTTCCTACCCCTTTCTAGGATGGGCCAGCCCCCTATGGAGCAGCAGGACATTACAACTGCCATCTTTAAAATCCAGAACCACCACTTGTAACCCATGTGACATCAGAGTTCATTGCTGGGTCTAATTTGTCTTAATGTACAAGGAACACACGTTTAAATAAAGGTTCTGTTTACCTAGTACTGACGTCTAAGGCTGCATTCATACCTGACACAGGGAGGTGGTAGCGAGACCCAGGAGAGAAGACGCAGCAGTAGGGAGGAGCCAGATGACAGAAAAAGAGCTGATGCGAATGGGGATCTGCCACGGCTTCCCTCGCACATGTCAGGGAGCCGCGGCAGATCCCCATTCGCACCGGCTCTTCTTCTGCCATCTGGCTCCTCCCCGCTGTCGCGCTTTGCTCTGCCGCCTCCACCGCCACAGGTGTGAATGCTGCCTAAGCCTCTGCAGAATGAGAGATTCTACATTCCACTGACGCTTAAATATCACTGGGTTGGCAACCTTGCCACATAATATTAATCAGAACCACAGCATCTCTCTCAAGTTAGTGGTTCATCAGGAAGCAGCTAATGTAATATATCCCACATACAAGCTTCACAACTGTTTTGATCTGGGATACATCTTGTTTGGATTTGGGTGTTGCTCAATGGTATGAGTTAATTAATAAAAACAATTTTCATTCAGTCCAAGTGATAGTTTGCAAAGGGCATTCTCTCATTTAAAATATCCCTTTAAAAGTGTTCACAGTGATATGCTCTTTTCCATTCTGATGTAATCTCCTTTTGAGCCAGATGAGATGCACAAGGTAGTCTACAGTTAACTTTTACTGTAGAAAGTCCTGGCAGCAGTTACTTCAGTTCCTAAAGTGACCTCCAGGCTCTTATAACTTACAGACCAAGTTTAAGCCAAAACTCTTGACAGTTTATATTTTTACTGCATACTCATATTGCCAGGAGTTTTAACAAACTCTGGTAAAGAGCTCCTCTCTTGAAGTGATCCCGTTTTGACATAGGAGGCCTGTGTCTGTACATATTTATTTTATTTTTTCAGAAAGTCAGCTTGTTTTGAGTTCTTTAGTTATTGCCTGAGAGATCATTTGATCTCCTGAAGAAAATTCTGATCATTGAAAGAAAAGATAAATACAGGATAGTGGATTTCAATTGTTTGTTTGCTGTGGGCTCATGATGAAATAGTGCACTTTATGGATATGTTGTGGTTCTGCTGAATAATCTAAATAAATTGGTACTTTAAAACATCTAACACTATCTGGGCAATATCTAAATATCCAGACAAGAACATTTTGTGGATTCATCAGCTATTCTTTCTGCATGCTTTGTTAATGTACCATAGTAATTATTATCCCCATGTTGATTCTTCCCCTAGAAGTTGTGTGCTCCCATTTAGCAAAGGAGACTGTAGACTTCCCTGTGCCTCATCTCTGGTATTAACTAACAGTTTTGAATAGATGTTCGTGTTTTCTTGAAAGAAGCCAATAATAATAATCTTTATTTTTATATAGCGCCCCCTGCCATGGCACTCGGAGCGCTTTACATATAACACAACTTTTTAATCCTCACAACAACCCTGTGAGGTAGGTCACTGAGATATTTCTATTTGACCAGGCATTTGGTAGGCAGGGATCAAGTTTGGGGAGATTTGGGATGCAGGATTTTAATTAGTTGTTCTTGGGTACTTTTTAATATTTATGTAAGAACATAAGTGCCATACTAGGTCAGACCCATGGTCCATCGAGCCCAGCATCCAATCTCCGACAGTGGCCAGTTACAGTAGCTTGAGAGAAGTACAAGTACAGGTCATGGAGGTGTGTGCCCCATCTCCTGCTAACCACCCCCAACTACCGGTAACCAGGGGTTTAAGCCCCAACAGGTAGGAAAGTATGGCTTGATCCTCAAAAATGTAACCTGCCCTGTGTCTGGGCTAGGGTGGGATAAAAAATTTAAATTTATATTTCATTATTTTCTTATGCACTATTTCTATATCATGTATAATAACTAGTATAAAAATACAGCCCACCTACACAACTATTACAGAAAGCATTGCTAAACTGGTCCTTAGCTTAGCTCCAAAGTATTGAACTATTACTTGAATTTACAAATATTAGCTTGTCCTTTCATCTGACTCTTTCCTCCTCCCATAAGTATACTTAATGTTTCTCCAGTATCTTTGCTGAGATGCAAAATCAGAGAGGAGTATGATGGGTTGAGAGCAAATTACTTGCCAGGTTTGTCTGCACGAGGGAAACACCTCCCCACTAAGAGCCTAGAGAAGTTCATGCATCAAAAGCCTCTGTTAACATCATGAGGTTGCATCATCCTGAGTTCAGTGCAAGATGGTTATTACCCTTGAGTGATGTCCACTTGTTTGTAAAATCACATTCTTTTTTGAGTACCATTTTGGGCTTATATTTTCCAAACATGCATGGATATTAGGGTCTTTAAGTACCTCTTTCCTCCTCCCATAAGTATACTTAATGTTCCTCTGATATCTTTGCTGAGATGTGAAATCCAGCCCTGTCAATCGCCTTTCTAAACACGCATAAAAGCTTCAATCACCCGCCTCGGGACATTCACACCTGATTAAAGGCATGCCTTATTTGCATGTGCGGCCCCTCTCACGAGCTTCTAAGGACCCGTTCAAGCAGGTATGAAAGTACCCTAAATCAGAGGGTTTCTTCCAGAAGAGTTAGCAAGCAGTTATTTGGACAAATAGATAATATGTCAAGTATATTTTGATAGGACTTTATGGAAAACCATACATCCAAATACTACAGGTAAAATAAATTTTCAAAGCCCATTTATTATAGATCTCCCAGTTGTTATTTCAACATGATGGTTGAGCATATGTGGGAAGGTGTGCGGTGCACCAAGTGGAGAATGTGAATTGATGTCTCTGCATATAGCTTTTCTCCAACACAAATATTCCCAGAAAAATGTTAAATATTAGAGGCAGATTTGACTGTTTGTTTTAATTGCTGTGGAAAATGTTAATATGGATTAACAGTTCTCAGCACCGGAAAACTGGATATTGACTTTTCCCACCATTTATTCTGTGTTACAGGCGTACAAGGCTTGCTACAGAGTAATAAAGACTTACATTTTGTAATTTACAAAGGTTTTAATATGTTTTTGTTTACTTTCTGTTTCAGTTGATGGTAGCAGAAAAGAATGGAACAATACGATTCTATGATCTCATTACCCATCAGGCTATTCTGTCCCTCACAACTGATCAAGCACCACTAATGTCAGCACACTGGTGTTTAAGAAACACCTATAAAATTGGTGCAGTTGCTGGAAGTGATTGGTTCATCTGGGACATTACTCGATCCAGGTATTCTCAGAAAGATGCATGAAAACAATCAACCTGTGAATACCAGTTGTAGAACATAAAATGAGATATGGCCTAGATGGAAAAATAATATTTTATCTAATAGTAAATCAGACCCCACCCCATAACTTCATTTTTTTTTTTAATATTCTACACCTTTTTTGTCTTTAAGTAAAAGAGTAGCATAAGCATCCTATTGTTGCTGTTTTATTAGAATGGTTTCTCACATGAAATGTCTATCTTGTAGTTATCCTCAAGATAAGAGACCTGTCCATGCAGATCGAGCCAGATTATTCAGGTATAATTTTCTTTTTGTTTTATTCAAAAATGTAGATTTACAAAAGATTAAAAATGGTGTGTTCGTAAAGGGGCGTTCTAAACCCCTGCATGGATCAGTGGTTGCAAGATGCAGGCCTTTGCAAGGTCAGCATCCCAGTTGACTACATAGCTAATTGGCTCCAAATGGGGATGGGAGAGATTAGAAGTCAGCTGGGAGCTCAAGCGATAGAAGTCCAACCATGCACTCACACAAGGAAGACTAACCGAGAGAGACCAGGTTTCAAATGTTAGGAGTCGGTCTCTGGAGCTGCCAGAAAGGTTACCCAGAAAGAAGATTGGTGGTTGCCCAGAAAGAAGCAGGGGAAAGGCTAGAAGCACAGCCTCGCTAACCTATTGGAATTCTTTGAAGGGTGTAAATAAGCATGTGAGTGAGCCGCTCGACATAGTGTATCTGGACTTTCAGAAGGCATTTGATAAGGTCCCTCATGAGAGAGACTTGAGGAAATTAGAGTCATGGGAGAGGCAGTGTCCTATCATGCATTGGCAACTGGTTAAAAGATAGGAAGCAAAGAGTAAGACTTAAATGGTCAGTTATCACAGTGGACAGAAGTAACTAGTTAGTGCCCCAGGGATCTGTACTAGGACTGGTGTTGTTTTAATATATTCATTAATCTGGAGAAAGGAGCAAAGAGTGAGGTGATCAAATTTGCAGATGACACAAAGTTATTCAAGTTAGTTAAAACCCAAGCGGACTGTGAAGCATTGCAGGAGGATCTAATGAGACTGGATGACTGGGCATCCAAATGGCAGATGAAATTTAATGTGGACAAATGCAAAGTGGTGCACATGGGAGAAAATGACCCAAACCATATGTGCACAATGCTGGGTTCTAAATTAGGCATTACCACTCAGGAAAGGGATCTTGGAGTCACTGTGGACAATACATTGAAATCTTCAGCTCAGTGTGCAGTGATTAAGATGTGTAGGCCGGAGTGGTCTGTTGAAAGCCCGCCACTCCACAATAGGAAGGTGACAGAGTTGAGAAGGATCCAGTACTGGAGTTTCTGGTCGCCCCATCTCAAAAAAGACATAGTAGAACTAGAACATTTACAGAGAAGGGCAACAAATGATCAAGTGTATTGAATGGCTCCTGTATGTTCTTATGTTAGGATGGCTAGGCCGAAGTGGGTCAGTCGAAAGCCTGCCCCTCTGCAATAGGAAGGTGACAGAGTAGAGAAGGACCAAGTACTGGCGTTTCTTAGCTGGGGGATGATGGGATGAACTTTATATTGTGAAATAAAAACACTTGCTAACAGGTGAAAGAGCAGTGTGTTTTGGTTGAGTGGAGTGGATCCAGCAAAAACTTAAGAGTAAATGTGCATCTAAATTTTGAAAATATTTCCCTAAATGAGCTTTGGTGTGGAGGAAAAGGGAGACTGAGAGGAGGGGGAATCGATCAATTATAACTGAAAACAGCCCAAACTTAACAGGTGTGATGAGAGCTTCGGTTTTGTCATGGTAATTTTTAGTTAATTTCACAGCAATTGCACAAGGCAGAAAGATGAAAAGCCATGGAAGCATCACCAAATAAGATAGTGAATTACTCCAGCATACCTGATTAGGAAAATGGTCTCTGTTTAACATAAGTCATCAATGCTAGCACGCAGTAAAGATCAATAATGTGAAGAATGCTGCTTTTGGCTAATGGCAAGTTTGGCTCTTACGTTACAAAATGTTGGTTGCACATGCAGTGAGCCTTGCACCATTCCCAAATAGCAGGCTGTCCTCCTTGATTCCTTATTTATCATCTCAAAAGACATGATTCCCACTCTTCACTGTTAAGAGGTGCCAATATATGTATATCAATAATTGGAAGTTACAGGAATTCTGGGCCCCATGCAACAAAATTGCAGCTCTACTTATGAATCTAGTGAAAACTTTTAAAATCTTTTCTCACCAGGTAGGGCATATTATCTGTTCCAGGTAGTGCCCATAGTGTGCAATATGCTGCATCCTGGATTATCTGTTCAAGGTAGTGCCCATAGTGTGCAATATGCTGCATCCTGGAGTACAGCACTGAATGAAAGCACATGTCAGTTTGCATGTTACTCACTGGTAAATCTGCATACAAATGTGGGGTTTGCCTGCATATATTACAGCTGCAGGGAAGGGCCCTCACTTCCTTGCAGTAGGTTTTCTTTCTGTTAACAGATTAGTAGCTTTTAAAATAACCTATGCTGCAAGGTAGTCCTCTCCAGTTGGAGTTGAGGTGTTCTATTACTCCCTTTCACCAAGATCCCTTAACCATTCTGCCATAATTTCTCATAGAGCCAGATAATCAGTTTTCTATCTATACCAGGTTTGGGGAATCTTCCCCCCGCCCACTCTGAAAAGTAGTGCAAATGTAGTAATGGTAAGTGAGATGTTCTCTTACATATTTATACATTATAATCATAAGTACGACCTGGGCCCTGCTTATCTGCGGGACCGCCTCACTCCCCATGTGCCCGTGCGACCCTTGAGATCGTCCGTGGGAGCGTTTTTGGAGGTTCCCTGGGCGAGGCGGGTGGCCACCAATGTTAGATCTTTTTCGGTGGCTGCCCCTGTGTTGTGGAATTTGCTCCCAGAGGAGGTTCGGTTGGCTCCCACTCTCCTGCTGTTTCAGCGTGTATGTAAGACCTGGCTGTTCCGTCAGGCTTTTGGCAAGGGGGAGGGGGGCTCTCCACATTGTATTGTATTTTAATTTGGTTTACATTGTTTAAATTTTTTTTAAAAAATGTATTGAATGTTGTTCGGCACCCCGGGCTGCCCTGTGGGCAGGAGGGGCGGGATATAAATTTTAAATAAATAAAAATAAATAAATGGTACGTTTACGTATTGATACTTTTTATCTGATCAGTTGTATAAGAGAGATGGTAAGTTTAAGCGCAGGTAGTTACAGTGATGTATATTGGTGTACGGTGTGTGGAACGGAACGTTCCGTTTCCCCCCGGGGGCAGGGAGAAAAGAGTGACAGTTGGTCTGAGGTTACAGCCTCTGCCTGACTGATTTGTGGTAGGGATGGGCGAACGCAGTTCGGAGTTCAGCCCGAACTCGGCCTGTGCGGATGACCGAAATCGAATCCGAACGCGAACAAACCGAACACTGAACGGCGAAATGGCCGAACAGTTCGGTCAGTTTGGATCGTGTTCTGATGAGTTCGGGTGGCAAAAAAAGGTTCACTAAAAGGTCAAACATTACAGGGAGGTGTCAGTCACTGAGGAGCAGACTTCCAGGCACCAGGGGTGGAGAGGCTTGCAAGAAACTAAACTAATTATCTGCCTCCCCCCTTCCCAACACCTTCTGAGCTAGTCACTGTTCCTGAACAGCAGGCGTTGAGTAGGATTTTTAGATTGCTTTAAGTTTCATTTCAGTTTTGTAATGAAATGAAACTGAAACCATAAACTGAAACCTTGTGTTATGCACTGTACAGACTCATTGAGTATGTAATGTATGTATTTCACTACAGACTCCTTCTATTTGTGATTCCCCCCCATCCCATATATATGGGATGTGTATATATATCCATATATATGGGATGTGTATATATATATGGATATGGGATGGAGGGGATAGATAGATAGAAGAGAGTTGTAGGAGTTAGCTTAGTGATAGAGAATGAGATAGCGTTAGTGATTTCGTTTTAGTGTTTGTAGGAGTAGGTCTGTGTACTTATTAGATAATCCATTTAGTTCATAGCATTTAGAATAGTTAATAGCAGTTGGATTTAGTGTAGATAGATATATATAATATTAGATTAAAAAAAAAACCCATATAAAAACCAAATAAAAACCAAAAGAAAACCATATAAAACCCAATAAAAAACCAAACAAACCATATAAAAAAACCAAAAAAAAACATAACGACACTTCCCGGACGGCCGAACCGAACGGCCTGTTCGGACGGCCGAACCGAACGGCCTGTTCGGACGGCCGAACCGAACTGCGATCTGTTCGCCCATCCCTAATTTGTGGTTATTTCTCTCTTTGTACCACAGAAATTTGTGTTATGGTTTTGGACTTATGAAGAGAAATCTAGTTTGCTGGTGAGAATTATATTCACTTTGAGGGTGAGGGTGTGCAGCTGGGAGAGGAGGGGCTTCGACCAGGGGAGAAGCTACCACTTGTGCCCACTCATTGGCTGTCTTCATCTCCCCACCCCCAGCCCCCAGGGTGTGGGGACAATTAGCTTTTACTCAGGCAAACAGTTTCAAACTGTGTGGCTCTTATGATTTCATACATTCTACTCAGAGAGGTAATTTCAAAGAAGCCCCACTAGAACCTCGCAGCAGAGTTCACTTACCTGCCTCCTGGGGAGCGCCGCATCCCAGAGCGTGCGAGGGGAGGAGCCACAGCCCTGCAGGAAGATCATAAGGGGTTGGTGAGCCTACAGCAGAGCGAGAGGTAACTTCAAAGAAGCCCCGCTAGAGCCTCGCAGCAGAGTCTACTTACCTGCCTCCTGGGGAGTGCTGCATCCTGGAGCGTGCGAGGGGAGGAGCCACAGCCCTGCAGGAAAATCATAAGGGGCCGGTGAGCCTACGGCCGTGCCGTAGGCCACACAGGAGTGCCCTGGAGTGCGGGCTAGGGACTCTGCTCCCCGCCGGGGATTCCCCTTCGATCGAGTATCGGTACTGCTGAAAGGTGAGGGGCATAGCAGTATCTACAGGGCTCTGGGGGATAGATTGAAGGTTGGGTGATTCGCGGATGGCTCTGCCGAGTGTCAAATTATATTGTGATAAGAGGCATAGGGAATTTTGAGTGGAGAGTACGATTTGTGTTACAGTTAGATATGGTGGGAAAGGGAGTTGCCAAAAGGACCAAACGTCAAGTTCCCACTCCGGCTTTGGCCCAGCGTCAGTCCTCCCAGCAGCAGCTGGATAAATACTATTTGCGTTCCAAACCTGGGGGCTCTGTGGAAGGACTAGGAATCGCAGCACCTGAGTTGACTCTAACCAGGGGGGCTAAGATCTCCCCGGACTTGGTAGATCTGCAAAGAGGACTAAGAACCCCATATCCTGAACTTTGCTGCCTGGATCCATACTTCTCCCACGATCCAGAGTTGTCATCTTTTGGTGTTTGCTCGAATACTAATGGGAATTCACCATTTAAAGATCTATGCGAGAAACAATTTTTACTCATGGGGAACTTGACTGAAAAACTTTTGACCAAGTTTGATGACATTACCCCTTTACTCAAAGGCCAACAGGGTCAGATGCTATCTCTGTTGCAGAATTGTATGAACCCCAAGGCTCAAGGGTCTAGGTTTGTTTTAAGGGATGCAAGTACTTCTCCCTTGAAGCAGGTGTATGTTTCCAACCAGGCTGACCTAACCCGTCGGCCCGAGGGTGGTCACCTGGGAAGAGTTCTCCTTGCTCCTGATTGTAACAGTCTTAGGTCGCAGGCTGCCACCCCACGGCCAAACAAATTGGTCCCCTCTGTTGGGGCGGTAGCTTTTCGAATTTTTCCCTTGCCCAATGGTTCCTGCCCCTTATGGAATTCTGGGGGTGCAATACATCGCCATTTAGCGTATATATTGGGCTCCCTTCCTGGGGGGGCAGTTGGATCATTCCAGGTTTTGCCATCACATGGACACATTCAGAGGCTGATAGTTTATTTTTGTAAACCTTATTACGCTACACAAGTTTTGAATCAGGCTCATTTACTTTCTACCTTGGGAGTGTCTGTGGGAGAGGTCTTTAAAGACTTGATTCCACCTCCCCTGGTAATAGGGCGGCCTAATTGTCCTAGGGGGCTTCTTGGTATCGATTATAACACCCCTGGTCTACAGGAACCTGAAGGGTTATGCACTGGAGTTGGACCCTCGTGAGGGGTTCCAACTAACCCTAGATTCCCACAACCTGCCGAGGGGAAGGCCCAGGTTGAGGAGCAAGGGCCTGAGGGTGGGATTGTGAAATCCAGGGCACCCTTGGGATATGCTGACTCCAATTCACCTATACCAGTGTTAGCAACCTGGGAGATTAATGGGGAGCAAGTACCCTATGAGCAGGGGAAGGATAGAGCAGACCCTAGATCCTTCTTTTGGGTCATGTAAAACCCAGTCTTTGATATGCGCTCATCCTGCACAAGTGCAGGTAGCAGCCAGCATAAAATCTCCAGCCTTACCCCAAGTAGTTGCAGCCATCCAGGAAGGAGGTCAGTGACAGTTGGCTGGTCCTGATTCTTCTAACGGTGGGTGTACCTCTCGCAAAGCCATGAATATCTTGTGTTTGGAACATGGCAGGATGGACCAGGCATTTGCCTTCAGCTGATTTTTTGCCTTTTCTATCCCAGTACCAGGTAATTTGCTTGCAGGAAACTTGGGAAATTACTCCCCTGGATGTCCCAAATTACAGGGCTTTTTCTTTACCAGCAGAGGCCTCCCTTCGGGGGGGCCGCCCAAAGGGAAGTTTGGCCTGACTGATTGCACTGGGAGGGGCAGTTCATTCAGATTGTATTCTTCTAGTACCACGTTGCCCTGGCAGTGAGGCTAACGTTGGATCAGGACTACATAGCTAATATCCCACCATGCAATTCAGGTTCATATAATAAAAAGGCCTGGAAAGATCTCCAGAATGCTTTGGAAGACCTCCAGGACTGCTTCCCCAAAGCAATTTTAATATTGGTGGGAGATTATAATGCCAGGCTAGGGGCAAATAATAATGTTTGGAATTCTCATGGAATAAAATTGGCCCCGCCGGGATGTGTTGGCATGAAGGAGCATTCCTCCAGGGACCAAAAAGTGAATGCCTTGGGGCTTAGATATGCCACTATGATTCAGGATTTTTCCTTGGTACTTTTGAATGGGTCGGGCTTTTCCAACCAGGAGGGGGAGTTCACGCATCTAGGGCCCTTAGGGGCTAGTGTTATCGATCTCATTGCAGTGTCTCCTAATGCTCTTCCTTGGGTCAGAGATTTTAGGGTTGATTCCAATCTTTTGAGCGACCATCTACCATTAACGCTCATTTTGGATCACCCTCAGGTACCCTTGGTAAACCAATCCAAGGAGTGTACCCAATTGCAGTTGGACATTGTTGGTTCCTTTAGATGGGACTCTTTCCTGGCTAGTGCATTTGAGGAGTTGATGCAGGATCTCGAATGGTTGGATCTCTATGATCAGGTGTTGAAGGGTACAGGCGTGGATGGAAGTATAACCCCTTATAATAAGCTGATAAGTTCCTTTCAGAATCGTTTACTGAATAGGATTAATGTGAAGAAATCAAATAGGAGGAGAACTTATAATCAACCATGGTTTGATCTAGAATGTAGGAATACCAAGCGTACCCTTGCCAGCATCTTTAGGGCTTATTGTAGGAGTCATACAGGAGAACTTCTCCAGGTTTTCTGTGATTTAAAGAAGAGTTATGCCAATTTGATTAGGGCCAAGAAAGTAGCATACTGGATGGATAGCTGGAATCAAATGTTAGCAGCGATAGAGAAGAATGACTCTAGGCTTTTTTGGAAACATATCAATAGCGCTATCCAAAAGACTTCTCTGGAACCAATATATCCAATTCCCCCAGTCACTTGGGAACAGTATTTCCACAACATTTTCTATAAATCATCTACCGTGGAATATGACTTGGGCATAGAGCTAACTGATACTCCAATGTGGCCTCCACTTCAGGAGGAGGAACTTCTCCATCACCTAGGAACTTTCAAAAGTAACAAGGCCCCTGGACTGGACCAAACCCAGATTGAGTGTATTCGGGCCAAACTGGATTGGTGGGTCCCAATGCTTACTGCTCTGTTCACTTCTATTATTAACAGTGGAATACTGCCAGATGCCTGGGGAACGGCTATAGTCATTCCAATTTTCAAAAAGGGCCCTCGTTCTTGCCCGGCTGATTATAGACCAATAAGTCTGTTGAGTGTGGTGAGCAAGTTATTTGCTAAAATTCTTGTCTTAAGGCTCACTAAATAGATTAACAACAACAAAATTCTTTACCTGGAATAAGCAGGGTTCCAGCGACACCGCTCCACGGTTGAGCACTGTTTAATGCTCTACCATCTAATTGGTAAATACAGGGCTAGAAATCAACGTTTTTATGTAGCAGTTCTTGATTTGTGTGGAGCTTTCGATTCAGTAAATAGACAGTTGCTTTGGAATAAACTTTTGGCCTCCACACTAGACCGGAGATTATTGTGCCTTATATACAGATTGCACCACAACACCTCCCTTAAAGTAAGAGTTGATAGAGCAGGGCATGTGTCGAATGAGGTTTCTACTAATGTGGGGGTTAGGCAGGGATGTGTCCTGGCCCCCACTGTTTATTTATTAATGATTTAATTCCCCTGATGGCAAATCCAACGTTTCATCCACCCAAATTGGCAGCAAGAGCAATTGGATGTGTATTGTTTGCAGATGACCTGGCCTTGGTCTCGCAGAACAGGGTAGGCTTGATGAGGCAATTAAAGGAATTTTCCTGCTATTGTGAGATTAACGAATTGGAGATCAACTATGATAAATCTAAAGTTGTTGTCTTCTCAAATTCTTAAAAGATGTATGTCTGGGATATCAGGGGAAATTCGATCCAGCAGGTCTTTCTTTTCAAATACTTGGGCCTACATTTTCAGGCAACAGGCAAATGGAACATTCTTCTTCAAAGGGTTATGCAGGCTTCCAAGCCATTAATTATGTTAATAGCAAGGTATTTCTACAATTTTGGTAGGACAGCAGTAGAGCCCTCTATACAAGTGTGCAATGGTAAAATAATGGCTAAGTTCCTGTATGGGGCTGAATTATGGATCCCATTAGTTAAGTCAAATTTGGCAGCTCTTCAGTTTTTCTTTTTCCAGAAATTACTGAGGATTCCCCCTAGTACGCCAGCAGCAGCAGTTCGTCTAGAGGTGGGACAATTGAGTTGGGATCAGGTGGGATGGGAGGCAGCATTTAAGCTTTGGACTAAGATTTATAGTGGACAACAGTGGAGTCTCCTGGCTTATTATCTAGAGGATGAATTTAAGAACCCTTGGGAAATTGCGATGATTACAACTCTCAAGTCGATGGGTTTCTCCCTGCAGTTTCTGCAAGCTCAACCTTCAGGTTACTTAAGACATTTGATTCTAACTAGGGCTAGGGACATTGCAAGGCAAAAGGATGTAACTATGGTGAGAGAGACCCAGCATTTACTAGATTATATTGGTTACCTGCCAAACTCTGGAGAACTTGCTGGTTAATTGAAATCTAAGTGCTCTGCATATGGGAAATACTTAATGATATGCATTACCATCTAATGTGTTGAAGGGTCATTTGAAGGGGGTAAAATATGAGGATAGACTGTGCCCCTTCGACAGTACAGAAGTAGAGACAGTTCAGCACATAATCTTTGTATGTAAGATGTTCGAAGGTATTAGGACCCAGTATTTGGCAAATTTTCTTGGAAAATACCCAGGGAGGACGGAATATAACTTACTTTATTATGCTTTAAACTCCTCTGAATTCTTACAAGATATAGTAAGTTTCCTGATTCAGGCTTTTATATTAAGGGATAGGTTTATTCGTTCAAAAGCCTTAAATGGAGTTTTGGATGATAAGTGCAATATATTGAAGTGAGTTGGTATAGGTTGGGTCGAGGTTGCGATATTATGGTAGCTGTAAATTTTGATGCAACCTCAAGGGATAAAAGGGAAGGAAATTTAAGGAATTTATATGTGATACACCTGGATGAGGTAATTAATATTGAATCACATTTTTGTGGCTTAGTTTTAAATTGAATAAAGCAGAACTGGAATTGGATAAGAGCAATACCGTGTATTTGTATCCCTTCCCAGTATGCTAAGTTTTTCCTTTTGTCTTAATTATGTTCATTTTTAGATTGTTTGTATGCGAGTTTCTTATGTGTAAATGTAAGTTGTCATAATATGTATACTATGGTCTTTGGCTACGTAAAATAAACATTTACTTTACTTTACTTCACTTTGAGGGCAGGGATGTTTATTTAAGAAGGTGCACTTAGGAAGAGGAAGGTCCAGAACACAGATCTGTGCCATGGACCTGCCCCCACTCCTTGTGTTCATGCCCTCCTCTCTGCTCCCTTATCCTGAGCTCAGTCTTTCAGTCCTTGGGGGTAGGAACTTGGATCTGGAAAGGGGACTAAATAAAATCTAGCCATCATCCACATTTGTCCCCTGGGCCTGGTCTACAAGCCTTCATTAAATTGTTTGGTGCCACCAAAGCATTACTTTAATTGTAGAAAAATAATGTTTTGAGGGGTTAATAGTATTCTAATATTCCCCTTAATCGTGCTCTCCTCCCTCTTTACCATCCCCTTTTAAATTGTTTTAAAATAGGTTTGTATTTTAAATGGATTTTATTTTGCTTTATCCTATTATGTTATGAAGCGTGCCAAGTGCCATTTGGCATGGGGTGGCGCTATAGAAATAATTTTATTATTGTTTAAAATGCTTTTGTGTAGGTGGTCCAGAGCCAATGAAAACTTATTTGCTACCACTGGCTATCCAGGAAAGATGTCTACTCAGCTTCTTCTTCACCATTTAGGACACCCTCAGGTAAAATGATGTAAATGTAAGCTTTGAGGATCAATCTCTGCTTAAGTCATATCAAGTCTGTAAAGACAGATGATTACAGATAAACTGTATCTGCTTCTTCCATTCCTGTGCCAGGAGGGGAGAATCTAGATTAAATTCAGCGTTGGCTGTTTGTTTTGTTTTTGTGTTTTAGCACTTTTCCCTACTTCTGTTTTATCAAAGGTTCTTCTTCGAGGATCTCCGCGATTCTCACTATTGGGATTCACTTCCTGCTCCGCAGGTACTGGAAAACCTCTTGTCAGCAGTTTCCAGGCAGAGGATGGCCTGGAAAGATCTAGAACAAGGTGAGGACTCTGTCCCTCCCTCCCCCCTCCCACTTGGAGAACAGTGTGGGTCCAGATCGCGTGAGAGCGGGAATCTATAAAAGGGGGTGGAGCCCTCGCCACCTCAGTTCCTTCCAACCGTGCCGCATTGGAAGACTGGGCTTTTCAGCACTGTCAGTAGTTTGTTCCTGAAAAGAAGAAAGAAGATTTAGAAAAGAAGATATCAAAAAATATATATATATAAAACCAACGACTATTGCGGTTGGGCTCTGTCCCTCCCCGCAGGGCCTCCCTCAGGGCTTACCGCCTTCCCTCACGCCGGCTAAGCATGCCCAAGCAGCCAGGCTTCAAGCGGTGCGCTTCCTGCCCAGCCACGCTTTCCGTGAGTGACATTCACGAGCTTTGTCTGGCCTGTCTTGGAGACAGAACCTACTAGAACCTGCCCCCACTGTGCTAAGCTCTCTTCCCGAGCCAAAAGAGCAAGGACCCTGCGGCTGCAGGAGATCCTCACTAGGAAAGTTCTTTAGGGGGGTGAAGACGGGCCTCTGTCGCTCTCTTCTCGCCTAGCCTCCACACACACTCCCAGACCCTGGGATCTGTGGAGAGAGCTTCAACACCGCCACCTGCACCGACGGTACCTGAAGTGTCCAGTGCCGTGGCGAGTTCTCCCTTGCACTCGCAGCCTGTCGCTACCGGTTCCGCTCCAACCAAAGAGCGTCACTCCCGGCAGCAGGGGGAACATAAGAAGAAGAAAAGATCCCTTAGCGCAGACACAACGGTCCCAACCCTTCTGCTCCAGGTTGAGACTGTCTTTTCTGAACCGGTTGCAGCATCTCAGCCGCTTGCGCCGCTTACGGTGACACACCCGATACCACAGGTTCCGCCTGCTTCAACTACACCGGTACCGCCGACTCAACAAACGTTACCAGCCCTGCTCCTTACAACCGACCATCGGGCACTCCCCAACGGGCTCCCAGACCCGGTACCACCGGCACCATCGGTCCCACTCTGGATCTGTACGGAGGGAGAACGTCTCGGAGCTGGAACTCCTAAGCGAACGTGACCGCCATGACCTACACCGCGGGGAACTGCTTCGCTCCTACAGGGACTAGTGTTCCCGATCTCCATGCTCCTGCTACTCCCTTCACAGAGATGCACGGTACCGCCACGACGAGTACACCAGATTCCAGGACTACGGACATGTGGATTACCGGTACAGCCGGCACCGCTCCCAAAGTAGATCACCACACCCTCCAGAAAGGGACTTCCCGGTTTTTCAACAAGGGGCCCACTACCAGTCTGCCCACCAATACTTACCTTCCGTGGCACCTCGAGCGCCCCCTACAACTACGATCTCCAGAGCTCCACCTGACTCTCCCCCGCTGACGCCCATTCCTGCTCCATCAAAGCAGCCACGCCATCGGGGTCTCAGGTAAGCCGCGGTACCGGTGATAGTTCCAGCAGTGCAGACAGCGCCATTGGTACAACACGCCTCTTCCACCTATCAACAAGTAGGAAGGTCAGACCCACCAAGGGGGCTTTCACTTATTGATTCTTTGCTGGCTCCCCCAATCTCATCTAGGGATGCGCCTGCCTCCGTTGCAGCCCCAGGTGCTCCTCCCCCTGAGCTGGAAACCTTCTCTGAGTGCTGTGCCTCGGTATCTTCCTCATCTTCTCTGCAAGAAGAGGATGAGACAATCTCCCCTCCCCCTCCCGATGCCATCTCTGACCCCATGTCTTCCCTCTCTGCTGAGGATAGCAAAGCCTTCCAGACCATGTTAAAAAGGCTAACCTCTGTCCTCCCTAATTTACCCACTATGGTGGTTAAAAAATCGCAGTTAGGTCCAGTTTTTGGGATTTTGGGATCAGGAGACTCAGGTCAGATCATGCTCCCGATCCTCAACCAACTCTTGGAGCCTTCTAAGACTGTGTGGGCAAAACCATCCTCCGCATTACCCACTAACAAACTTGCAGATTCGCTCTATGCGATACCTAGGGAGGGAGCAGAGATGTTTTATAAGCACCCCGCACCTAACTCCTTAATTATAGCTGCAGCTTCCTTAAAGTGTAGAGCAGGAGGTATTCAAATGTCCCCTGCAGATAGAGAAGGTAGACGCTTAGATGTATTGGGCAGGAAAAAAAATTCGTCAGAGACTTTTCTTTCGTGCCGCTAATTACGGTTCTGCCCTTTGCGGATACCAACACTGGTTATAGTCCCAGTTGAGTAGAGCCTCTGACCCTGCCTAGATCATGGCCCTCCAACAAGAGGGCATGCAGATAGCTAGATTTCAACTCACAGCTAACACGAGCATTGCTAATTCAAATATCAGGGGCATGGCCTCAGCCATTACTCTCAGACAACATGCTTGGCTGCGATCTACCGCCTTAGCTCCTGAGAATAAGACACGCATAGAAGACCTCCCCTTTGATGGGGAAGGGCTCTTTGCAGCATCCACTGATGACACCTTAAAGAACGTTAAGGAGATGTGTCAGACTGCCAGGTCAACTGGGTCATTCGCACGACTAGGAAGAGACCCTTCTACCCTTCTTCTTCTACCTCCTACCCATACCACCCCACCGCTTCCAGCCCTCTTACCAATCCAACAGGCAATATTCGCCTCAGTACCAACAACCTCAACCCCCGTCTACCTAATCTCGTAGATGGTTCTCGAAGCAAAGGGGCACGGGTATATCTTCTTCCACCTTCTCCACTGGACTCCAGCCCAAGCAGTGTTTTTGAAGAGTACCAGGTCAAGGGAGTTTTTCAGCATCCCCTCCTCTTTTACAACCGCCTCCGGCCCTTCTACAACCAGTGGGCCTCTCATTTCAGACCATTGGGTTAGGGAGATAATTGCTTGTGGATACTCCATTCAATTCCACTCACTTCCACCTGACTCCCCTCCCCCACCCCTCCGGGGGTCCCCCTCCCAAACCTCAAATACTTCTTGAGGTTCAGGAGCTTCTGGCTAAAGGAGCTATTGAGGAGGTCCCTCCATCTCAGCGAAATACTGGATTCTATTCCAACTATTTCCTGGTCCCCCAAAAGGATGAGGGTTTCAGGCCTATCCTGGACCTTCGCCGACTGAACAAGTATATTCGGAAATTTAAGTTTTGCATGACCTCCCTTCCCATTATCTTCCTTGGCTTACAGCAAGGAGACTGGTTGACCTCCCTTGACCTAAAGGACGCTTATTTCCACATTTCTATTAATGTTGCTCACAGACGATACTTAGGTTTTGTTGTAGGGAATCAGCACTTCCAGTATTCTGTTCTCCCCTTTGGCCTTTCTACAGCACCCAGGGTCTTCACGAAGTGTGTCGCAATCGTCACAGCCCACCTAAGAACACTGGAGATGAAGGTGTTTCCGTACTTGGATGACTGGCTGCTCGCAGCACTGTCCATTCACACTCTAACAAGCCACCTCAACCTTACTCTGGAAATTTTACAGAAGCTAGGGTTCATCATCAGTTTCAAGAAGTCACACTTTGTGCCTACTCAACGGCTTCAGTTTATAGGGGCGGTTCTCGACACCCTACAGATAAAAGCTTTCCTATCCATGGACAGATTCCATGACATCGTATCGACCATATTACTTCTACAAACAAAACCCAAGAAATCCATACGTTTCTTCCTCCGCCTACAGGGGCTGATGGCAGCTACCACAGCTGTGATCCCGTACACCCGTCTGCACTTTTGACCGCTACAGCAATGGCTCGCACGTGCCTACAACCCCACCCTTCACCCGCTCTCTATGCATATAACCATCCCTCCTGAGGTCTACGACAACCTCCTCTGGTGGATCGACCCGTACCACATACTTACTGGCATGCCATTCGATTCCCCTCAAGTACAGGTGTCCCTCACCACCGATGCCTCGCTCACAGGTTGGGGTGCGTACGTGAATCGCATCACAGTTCATAGTCTATGGTCCCAAGAGGAGAAACTCATGCACGTAAACTTTCTTGAACTCAGGGCCATTCATTGGTCTCTTACAGCCCTTCTCAACCACATCGCGGGCCTGAGCGTTCTAATACTCACAGCGATGTGGTATATCAACAAACAAGGCGGAGCAAGATCCACACTTCTCTCCCTGGAGGCCTAGGCCATCTGGGTGTGGTGCATCCGCCACAACCTACACCTACAAGCCGTTCACCTAGCGGGACAGGACAACTCCCTGGCAGACCGGCTCAGTCACAGATCATCCAACCAACACGAGTGGGCCCTCAACGACTCTGTCCTGGCTGATCTCATTCAGTTATGGGGCACCCCCTCTATAGATCTCTTCTCTTCTCGAGAGAATGCAAAACTCCACAATTTTTGCAGCAGGGCGGGCCAAGTGCAGGGCTTGATCCCCGACGCCTTCGCCATCTCCTGGAAGGGGCCCTTGCTCTGTGCTTTCCCGCCCATTCCCTTGATGTGTACAGGGTTCTCCACAAAATTCAAGTAGACTGTGCTCGCGTCATTCTGATAGCTCCAGCTTGGCCCCAACAACCCTGGTACCAGACTCTTCGGGCCATCTCAGTCAGCGTAGTGACGCTCCCTCTCCTACCCGACCTTTCTCAAGAACAAGGGTCTGTCCTTCACCATGACCTACGGTCGCTCCATCTCTCAGCTTGGTTAATCAGGCAATAATACTCGATGCCTCTCCAGAGGTTGCACGGATTCTGCTCAACTCCCGTCGTCCCTCTACGCGATCCTGCTACACAGCTAAGTGGACCCGTTTCTCAGCTTGGTGCGCCTCTCTGCCCTGTAATTTGGATGATGTATCAGTGAACCACGTCTTTCGATACCTATTGCACCTCCACGAGTCTGGACTCTTCATCTCATCCCTAAAGGTACACCTTGCTGCACTCTCCTCTCAACTACGGCCGCCTGGAACAGACACGCTCTTCTCTCACCCCCTCATGAGAACTTTCTGGAGGGGGTTGGTCAACTCTTTCCCTCCCTCCTCCCGTCCTACCCTGCTGTGGGATCTTAATCTTGTCTTGAGCAAGTTGATGGGGCACCCCTTCGAGCCTATGGCATCCTTATCTCTAGAGAACCTCTCTATTAAAACAGCTTTCTTGCTGGTTATTACCTCTGCAAGGAGAGTTTCCAAGCTCTCTGCCCTACAGGCGCCTCCTCCTTACGCTATTTTCCACCGTGACAAGGTTCACCTCAGAACGGATCCTTCTTTCATCCCCAATGTGGTTTCCCCCTTTCATTTAAACCAAACCATCTCCTTACCTGTCTTCTTCCCAAAGCCACATTCCTCCTCAGCGGACCAGACTCTCCACACACTCGATGTCAAACGAGCGCTTCCCTTTTACATCACTCACACTCGTTCCTTCAGAGCTTCTGATGCTTTATTCATTTCCTATGGGGGCCAACGAATCGGAGTTAGGATCACATCCCAGAGACTCAAAATGGATCCTATGATGCATTCGGAGATGCTGTGAATGGGTGGGCAAGACACACGCGCACACACCCCTCATCTTTGTGCTCATTCCACCAGGGCAGTCACCTCATCGATTGCCAACTTCCATGGAGTCCCTATTCAGGACATTTGCAAAGCTGCCACGTGGTCCTCGGTGCATACCTTCACCAAGCACTATTCTCTAGATCTGGCGGCCAGAGTAGATTCGGGAGTGGGCAGAGCAGTTTTACACCCCATCTTAGACTAACCTCCTTGACTCCCTCCACCTCCCTCCAGTCTTTTTACTGCTACTCACTCTCCCAATAGTGAGAATCGTGGAGATCCTCGAAGAAGAAACAGAGGTTATTTACAAATAACTGTTCTTCGAGAGAGCTCCACGTATTCTCACGACCTGCCCACCTTCCCCTCTGTCTCGGAGGTACCCTGTTGGGTCTTCCAGGGACGGTTTGGAAGGAACTGAGGTGGCAAGGGCTCCGCTCCCTTTTATAGACTCGCGTGATCTGGAACCAGCGCTTTTTTCTGAGCGGGAGGGGGGAGGGAGGGGACAGAGCCCTCACCTTGTTCTAGATCTTTCCAGGTCATCTTCTGCCTGGAAACCGCTGACGAGGTTTTCTGGTACCTGCGGAGCAGGAAGTGAATCCCAATAGTGAAACTACGCGGAGCTCTCTCGAAGAACAGAGTTACTGATAGTAAGTAACCTCTATTTCTCCTACTTATTTAGGATCTAAATAAAGCTGAAAGCTTTAATACTCTGTCTCTTCTTGAATACTAATACAAGTAAAGTTTAGTAATAAAATAGGAGGATTTCTTTCCTGACTAAAGTGAAATCAGTATTTGGAAGTGTCTGTCCCATGTGATATTTACAGAATACTCCATTGATGAGATTCAAGTCCAAATTAGACAATCTCCAGTTATATGTAAGGTTTGATCTGCAGCTGTGCTGGCTTTTGTCACTTCCACGCTGTTAAAGTGATTAACAAATTATTAAGTGCCAGCAATGTACCTGGCACTGAACAATCGTTAATCAGAGATGGGTCCCTGCTCCAGGGGCTTACAATCTAGAGGGGAATAGAGGGAGAGACAGGAATACATCCAAAGTTGATGTTGCAGGTGCACGTGCTTAACTTGGTTGCAGAGGAGACAGGGTCTCTGAATGAGGGGCTGTAGACGGAGCATCAGTGAGCAATCTGTGGACCTGCTTGTGGACATAGTCAAAAGTATATTTTAGTTACCTGCTTTTTCAAATAAAATCATCCTATATTTGCCATGGCCTTTTGGCCTTAGCAATTGTATAAAAAGTAATACAACATAAAATACTTAAAATGTATTCTACATAAAATACTTAATATATAAAAATACCTGTTTTCTGAAGCATGAGTCATCAGTCAAACTCAAGTGAACATATACCACATGCTCTTTAAGTCATGCAAAAAAGAAAGAAATTGCTCATTCTTCCAGGCCTGCTCACTTTGTTTCTTCTCTTTTCATGTTAGCTTTCTATCCTCTCAGAATTTTACAACGTATTAATCTGTCTACTTCACTAAAAGCAATTACAGCAATTTTAGGAGTACATTAGATAATGCAGGAGTGGAGAACCTTTTCCCTCCCTGGGGCCACTACATGCTCCAAGGGCTGTATAGAAGTGTGGTCAGAGTTGCTAAAGAGGTGCAGGAAGGGGAGGGGGTGCAGATCATAGATCTGTGCCATGGATCTGCCCCCTATCCTCGGTGCATGTCTTAATCCCTGCTTCTTTACCCCAAGATCAGACTTTCAATTAACCTCCAACTACTTGAGGATAGGAACGGGTTCCAGGGGCCTGATCCAGGAACTGGAAAGGCACCAAATAAAAACTAGCCATTCGCTGTATTTGGCCCCCGGATGTGAGGCTTTTCACCCAGTGTATTGGAAATAAAAACTAGATCATACCTTCTAGAAATCCTACTCTTTTAACTTCTGTTGTTTAATTGCCTATAAACTTTGTTAATTGTACACTAATTGGGACAGCAACAGTAACTTGAGGAAAAGAGTGTTCTGATTTTTTGTTTTTTGTTTTGTAGCCCATCCTTATTGGCTCTGCACCTGTAGGATCTGGCTTGACATGGCACAGGTCTCTTCCATTATGTGCAGTTGGAGGAGATCGTAAACTCTTCTTCTGGGTGACGGAAATGTGAAATAAATATCTCAGTTGATTGTTACACATTTTTAGATTCTATTCTTTTTGTAGCAAACAGAAAAGAAATCTTGTCCCAGTTGTGGATCAATATTTATTAGAGAAGATATAAAGGAATAAAATGACCAGAACATATACTCAAGGAACCAAATAAAATACCTTTCTTCTGTTTTGTATAATGCAAATAACCAAATCTGTTGAGACAAATATTATTATGGTTTTGTAATAAAACATTTGTATGTCTTTCATAAAATACTTGTTGATGTGATGTCTTATTTACATTTTTGAGACAAGGTTTCAGCTGATGAAAGGATTATTATAACTCCAGTTTGTAATTTGGGTAATGCTTCTGTACGATACATTAGCAGGGCTCTGTAAAGCTATTTGCATAGCACTAACTACTAGGCCATGTTCCAATGAACAGCATTCAGGAGAGGTATTTACTGTGATGTAACCACTTCACATCAGTAGTATTCCAAGTGAGCAGCTACACCGAAGTACCTGTTCCATGCTAGACATCTCCTGGTTGAGCTGTCTTCTTCCAAGTAGAGACATACGTGGCCTGCAGGTTCCTGCCTCAGTGATACAGCACAGACTCCCCTCCACCCTGCCAGAGATCGCAAGCCTCTAACAGGGTGGAGGGGACCCTGTTTGCACTGCTTTTTTACTCGAGACTGCACCAGAAGACTCCCTCTAACCTCACCACCTTGCCTTCCTGTGGCTATCTGTCTTTACCCAGGCAGGGATCCATACAGCCTAACCCTTCATTCTGCCAAATGCTGCTGCTCTCTAGCAGGATGGAGGGGATTCCCTTTGCACCGTCTTCATCCAGAAGTAAGAAGCTACTTCGATGTAGCTGTTGGTGGGAACCTGGCCCTAGCGTGCCTAGTTCTCTCCCATGTTGTTTGGCTTTATGGACACCAACATTGTGAAAATAGAAATAGCATTACATGTTGTTGTTAATCCAAATGATGTAGTGAGCACATTTGCTGATTATACCTGGTACAATTTATTGATTATTCTTTGATAGCAACAATCATTTATAGCTTGTATAGTAAAGTCATAGTTATTTCTCCACATTATTATTATTATTATTATTTATTATTAGCTTTTATATATCGCCAGTGATGTACCTGGCGCTTTACAGAGAATAAGATAGACACTTACAATCTAAAGAGAGGGGGAAGTGGGAACAGAGGGAGAGACAAGGGATGCAACATTCATGAGGATGCGAGAACTCAGGTACGTGTTCTTCGCTTGGTTACAGTCTATTGGGAGTTTGCAGATAACAGGTGGGGGATAATCCAGGGTGGGGATGATTAGCAGGAGTTAGGAAGGGCGGAGCGGAAGAGGTGGGTTTTGAGGAGGGACTTGAAGGTGCAGAGGGTGGGGGCAAGGCGGATGAGGGCAGGGAGGGAGTTCCAGGCATGCAGGGCAGCGAGGGAGAAGGGACGAAGGTGGTTGGGGGAGC
>QEPC01006427.1:251347-272036 GCA_003113815.1 Sphenodon punctatus
GGGGGGGGGGGGAGTGGTAGGGGGAGAGGACTTGGAAGCGATATCCAGGCAGATCTTGTCAATTTTAGAGGTTGAAAAAAAGAGCAAGATCCTGAGCGGAGAGAGAAGATGAAGGACGGGGGTGGGGTTTGAAAAGGGAGTCAAAGGTGGAAAAGCGGCAGCGAGGGTCCTGGGAGCAGGACTTAATGTGTGAGGGATAGTACTGCTGTCTAGCGAGGGAGATAGCAGAGTTGAGCGATGAGGGGCAGAATTTGAAGTGGAGAAAGTCAGCACAGTAGTGGGATTTGCGCCAGAGGCGTTCAGCAGCCTGGGTGTAGGAGCGGAGATGGCAAATGGTGGGGGTGAGTCAAAGGCGAGGGTTACGGGAGCGAGCTGGGCAGGAGGAAAGGGAGGCGAGAGAGGAGCTGAAGGTGGAGATGGCAGAATCGGGGGAGGAAGAGGAGAAGACGGAGGGAAGAAGAAGGGAGAGGGAGGAGGCAAAGTCCTGGGGCACAATGGCCTGCTGATCGCAGGAGGGACGGGGAGATGGGGAAGAGGAGGGGGAGCAGTGGGAGAGGTTAAAGGAGGCAAAGAAATAGTCAGATATGGGATGGGGCTCAAAGGAGAGATCGGAGACAGAACAGTTCCTAGAGAACACAAGATCAAGAGAGTGGGTGGGGGTGGGGGAGCTAGTCCAGAGGTGGAGATTAAAGGAGGCTAACGTGACGAAGCGGGCGACACAAGGCTGAGAGGGTGCATCAACATGAATATTGAAGTCACCAAGGATGAGTGTGGGGATGCCATCAGAGAGGAATAGATGAGCCAGGACTCAAACTCGGAGAGAAAGGAGGAGAGGGAGCCGGGGGGGTAGATAACCACAACACGGAGGTGGAGAGGGGAGTAGAGGCGTACGGAGTGAGCCTCAAAGGAGAGGGAGGGGTTGAAACTGGCAGGAAGAGGCGAGGCGGAGGGCTACACCACCACCTTGGCCTTCGACACGGGACTGGTAGGAGAATGAGAGACCTCCATAGGAGAGGGTGGCAGGGGTGAGAGTCAGTGGGGGGAGATCCAGGTTTCAGTAAGGACGAGGAAGTGAAGCGAACGAGAGAAGAAAAGATCATGAATATAGGGAGCTTTATTAGCGGACGAGCGACAGTTCCAGAGGGAACAGGAGAATGGGAGTTGATCGGGGGGGAGATGGAATGGGGATAAGATTAGGGGGAAGGGGGTGATGGGATCGGCGGGAGACAGGGCAGGGGGCAAGAAGTGGGGGAAAGGTGGAGAGAGATGATAGGCTTAGTGGGAGGCAGGAGAAGAGGAGAACGAAGTGTGGGGAGAAGCAGGTGAGGGGGGGAGAGATAAGGACAGGCATCTTGGTGGGTCGGTTACAGAGGGGGGGAGCTGGGATGGATCCTGTAGTTGTGCTGGTAGCTGCCTCTGCCTGCCAACGGCTCTTCGCCCTTTGGCAGCGCCCTTCGGCTGCCGCCCAGAGGATTACTCTGCCTTATGGAGTTAGTTTACCTGGGGGAAGGGGACACAGAGTCATCCAGCTGCAGCAGATCCCAGCAGTATGTAAAGCTCAATCCCCCCTGCGCAGCTCCCTCCTGCCGCCCTCCGGGCTGCTCTGCCTTATGGAGTTAGTTTACCTGGTGCTTAAACAGTCTTAAAGACTGATAAACGAATGACGAAAACCTAAAAATATATTTAAAAGAGAGCAGCGCAACCAGAGGAACAAAATGAGCCGACATACTAAAAAACAGACAGACAATCTATTAAAAGATTTTGCGAGGTACAATCGCAAGAGTGGGAATCTCAGACTGAACCTGGGTTCAACATGGCTGCAGCTGCTACAGAGCGAGGGCGGATCAACTTGCAACAATAACAGCTTTGCTCAAAACGATTAAAAAAGGCTTGGATGAAGCTAGAAAGGAACATGTCAGCTTAAAAGAAGACACTGGCTTCCTCAAAAGATTCTTTGAGGACATGTCCAAGCGTGTGGACAGTATTGCAGCAAGGATGGAGCAGGCAGAAGGGCGAATAAGTGCCTCAGAGGATCTGGGACTGAGAGCAGTGGATCAGATCCAAACCTTGCAAACCTCAGTATCTCGGCTTGCTGCAAAAAGTGAAGACTTGGAAAATAGGAGCCGGAGGTCTAACCTCCGATTCCTGGGGATCAAGGAGGGAGCTGAAAACCCTAACGTTGGGGATTTTATTAAGCAGCTCATGACTGAGTTGTTCCCCTCTAAAACACAAATCCAAAATGCTATAGTTGAGAGAGCACATAGAACACTAAGACCTAAGCTGAACGAGGGAGACCCACCACGGGCCCTGATTGTTAGATATTTGTCATATCAAGACAAATAAAAAATCTTTAGACTCGCCAGAAGTAATCCCCAATTAATGTACAACGGCCAGACCATTAAAGTTTATTCTGACCTCTCACGTCATTCAGGCTTGGGAGGGGGAAGGGAGACTCGAGGGGGAGACATACGGCTTCATGTCATATGTTATCACCTGATATGTGTGAATCTATATAATATGAACCCAACGCCGCCGTCGTGAATGGAACAGATCTATGGATCTGCTTAAAAAGAAAGGTTTGAAGCCCCAGCTGTGGATACCTGCGAAGCTAGCCTTCACATAGAGTGGAAGAAAAAGAGTGTTTACAGAAGTGGAGACCGTTAACAAAAATTCCTGCACGCTATCCCTGCACTTGACAGCATTGTGGCAGAGACTGAGGAAGGATAAACGTCTTATTTTCTGATGGCAGTTGGACATCACCACAATATAGCTATTTTGGTTTCTTAATATTGTTACGGTTGAACAATTTGTAGGAAGTTATAGGCTAATTTTACAATTGGGTTAAACTAGTTAAGGAAAAGGAAAAAGGATATCTGGCTGTATTTTTTTTTTATTTTTTTAAAGAGAGAGTGAAGCATTGCTCTTTCAACTTTACTGGCTCAGTAAGGGCGGGGCGAGGGACCCTGCTCTAATTGACAGCGTCGATTGCTCTGGAAATAACGGGCCTAAACAGAAAGGGGGGGAGGGGGAAGGGAGACTCGAGGGGGAGACATACGGCTTCATGTCATATGTTATCACCGGATATGTGTGAGTCTATATAATATGAAAAATGAGAGGAAAGGAGACAAAAAAGTCAGTATTGTAAAGAGAGCTAGGCTAAAAGGGACTCCTACTCAAGGGAAATATGATGAATGAGAACAAGCGAACATTAAAGAATCTCTCACTGAATGTTAGAGGGCTCAATAGCCCTATGAAGAGAAGTAGACTGCTCTACTTACTAAAACAAAACAGAGCCAATGTGTTTTACTTACAAGAAACGTATTTAATACACCAGGATACAAAAAGATTGATGTATTTTACTTTTTTTTTTATGGTTTCTGAGCTGCCCTGAGCCTAAGGGAAGGGCAGCATAAAAATTAATTATATATAGTTTTTGTTTTGTAGCAGATGTAAGAAGAAAGGAATCACTGGTGAATGACTTCCCTTCGTTCAGAGTCTATTAAAGTTTGTCTCCTTTTATTTTATTTTTTGCCCTAGAAAAGGCTTCTTTTACTTAAATGTGTTTTGTTCAGGTTTCGATATTATGCCTGTCACTATGGTGTAGAGCACCTAAATTACATGTACTGTTTTAGATATTGTTACATTGGAATGGAGTTGTGCCATGTACTTCCTCCTAGATACCAGCTTACCCCCAATGAGATTTTTCAATCTCTAGTTCTCATCTTTATTTAAATCATCCAAACCTGAATATTAAAGTCGGGGCCCTGTGTGCACCGCATTTTCCCGACATTGGCATCAATGGGGAAAATGCAATGAACGCAGGTCCCTGTTTCAAGTCTTCAGATGCCAATGATTGCACAAATGATGATACAGTATTTTACTGCATACTTTTTATGTACAATGAGTTGTTACTGGGGGGAAAAATTGATTTTTTTAAAGCAGAGCTTTCCATAACAGTTTTTCAAGCTTTGTTTTATTTTTATATTTACCAATAAAAGAAAAGTGTTTCTTGCAACCTGAATAGATATGGCTGCAAACTAAGCAGTAATAGTTCAACCATATGGATTGTCATGTGCTTTCAATTAAGTTAAAATTGCCCTCTTCTAAATAGGAAAGTCAGATGTCAGTGTGTCATCACCATTTTGTTATGCATTCATATTCTGATTGTATTACTTGTTGCCACAAGTAGAAAACAGCTATAATACATTAACTAGTATTGTGCATCTATCTTAGATTAGGAACACTCCTTTATACAACTGTTAATTTTCCTTGCGCCTTGAATACTCCTAAAATTAGACTATTCTAAACTACTTGGATGACCTTTCACTCTCTCTCACAGGGTTACCATCTGCTGTGACTTGCACTCCAAGTATCCTTACTAAAGAAACAAACACTGATGTTATCTCTAAATTTCTTCCAGCAAAGCTTGGAGGTGGGCAATTTAAAATCTCAAATTAAAACAACTTGTACAGACAAAAATTGGACTCTAAAGTGCTGATACTCGTTAAAAAGTTCATGTTGCCAAGCTTTCTATAGAAGTGATTATTAAAACGATAGACAAGACTCTTGTGAGGAAATTATAGAGGCAATAGTTGAAGAGGCCACAAGAACAGAGTAACTAGTTCTGTCCGATATTCTTAAATAAACTAAATCTAAAAAATATACTGCTATTACAGTAGCGATCATTAGGACTGGGCCATTGTTGCATTTGGGGGCTGCTCAGGCAAGTAATTCCTCAAAGTAAGCATCTTACAATCAAAGATGAAATGCAACAAAGAGATATAGCAGCCAAAAGATGAGGGGATCAGAAGCATGTGTGTGACAATTTTAGGTATGCCTGGTTTTTTAAAAAGCTAGTTGTGTACACTATTATTATTTATTTATTTAATTTCTTTATCCTGCCCAATCCCAAGGGCTCAGAGCAGGTTGCAATACTTAAAATATATATAGAAAAGTACACACACACCAGTTCAAACCTTTTATCCCAAACCTATCCCTGCCTACCAAATGCCTGGCCAAATAAGTATTGCATTGCCTCTGGAAGATGAGCAGGCTCAAGCTTAGATGAACTTCCAGGGAAGGGAGTTCCATAATTGTGGGGCAGCCATCGAGAACATCTCCCCGCATACCCTTGCTGCATGAACTTGATGGGCAGATGGTACATGCAAGAGAGTGCTCCCAGCTGACCTCAGAGGTCACTATGGTGTATAGTCGCTTCCTTATTGTCTGTTTTGGGGGGCTTTTTACTTCAATTCAATTCAAATTTTATTAGGATATTTAGCTTTCGCCATCATCTGATACAAAACAAAAAAGTCCCAACCATGATTAATCCTCAGTGAAGGAGGATTAAACATACACATGTGTATAATACATTCAACAATTATTGCTTGGACATAAATGTATGCCTAATGTTTTGGCCATACTTTAGACTAATTAGATCAAGTTACCTCTAACTCCACTTTTTTTTGTGGGGGGGTGGAATATGCTACCTAGACAGGGAAAGTCCATGTATTAGTAGATTGTTCTTTTGCACACTCTGTTCTTCTCTACTTTTTTAAAAGAAAGAACAAAGGGTTGCTGGATTGTGTGGTCTTTGTTTATGATAGAAACCTATCCTGTCATGATTCTTATCCTTAGTATAAGAAGGGCTTTGTTATAGGTTCACCCTGTTTAGGTTTTGGTTATCTTGCCACATTCTTTGTGTGGAGGGGGTGGGGGTTGTTTGCGGGGGGGGGGTTAGTTTGGGTAGTAAAACTTGGATATGGATAAGTATATATCCTGTAGCACTTTGTAATAATTGTGGCTAGTTTGTTTTCCCTTTTTTTTTTTTTTTTTTTTTTTTTTTTTAAAGTTAGCTGTTTTTGAAGTAATGATGGATAGCTGTGTATGTTACAGCAGCATTTCAAGAGAGTCCTGGCCACATATGTTTTCCTTTTGCTGCAGTAGTCAGCTAATAATGGTAGTCAGAACTGGTAGTGTGAACGCATTCTCTGCCTCTTCCCACTCTCCCCTTTTAGGTAAGGAACTTGTCTGCACACTGAAGGAAGTGAGCAGGAGATCGTCTATTTGTCTCAGTGTTGTATATGCTCTGAAACATTAAGACTTATTTGGGTTTACTATGTATGGGAAATTCCTCTCTCATTTATTTCACTAGGGGGAGTAGTTTATAGATGTACCAAGGAAAGTCCCCATTGTTTTTACTTTTACTTTTTTTTTCCCTTCTCTCTCTTAATGGGGAATTCCCATTTAATCATGTGAATTTCTTTCATTCACACAAGACCTTTGGTTCTGAAAACAAACTATAACCTTATTATCACTCTTCTTGTGATCTGTAGATTTTTAGGTATGTCTCTCTTGTTTAATTGTTTAATATTTAATGGACGTAGCCAAAAGCCATAGCCCTTTTAAAACAGACAATACAAAACAATAATAAGCAAAGAACAATAACAAAAACAATCAGCAGTAGACAATAACCATATCAATAATGATATTACCTGAAATATATAGACATACTACTATCTTCCCAAATTTTAACAGGAGTCATATGGTTTAATTGTTGAAAATGTGTTGTTTGTTACCTGTTTAAATTGAAATAACTTTTGGTATAAGCCACTGGTATGACTTCTATGAACCAACTGCTGGATTTTTGTCTTTGTTTTTTTACAGGAGGAGAGAATAAACATCAGTGGTTAATAAACAAGTTACACAGAAGATGTTTGTTTGTTTTTTGTTCAGATTGTGTTATTTCAGCTTGGAAATATGTTCATGATATACAATGTAACTTATTAATAAAGGCATTGGCGGTATTCACATCTTATGAACAGAATACCAATAAGATATTGTTTCCTGTAAAAAGAATTATGTCAGCTGAAGAAGCCACACTCAGACATCTATGTAATTATACAGCCATGAACATATGCTTTGGCAACCTTATGAGTGGGATAGAACGTTGCAGTTAACATATTCAGCGGAACTGTATAATATGAAAAAACAGTTTTCAACAGTTGCCCTAAATTTGTAATTTTGGGGTTACAAAGAGTTAGGTCTTCCTAGATCTAGATTTAGATCTATCTATATTTGATCAATTTATGTGTGTGTTAAGTACAAAAATTTAGATCGGGAAAACGTAGTCAACCTGAAAATGTGTTGAGATAGGTGATTGGTTCAAGGCTGCTAACTATCCCAAAGAACTACCATCGTTTTTCCCAAAGACACTGAGTAGTAATCCACTTGGATTAGAAGTTCCACTAGGGCCTTGCCCTCTTTCACTAACACCAAGGTGTATTAGTCATTTGCTTCTCCCCCAGCCATACCAGTTAAGAGGTTTCTACTGCAAGTGTAATTGGTAACAATTCAACATTAGCTGAGCTGCTAGCATCTTCATTCCAAGAACTGAGGACACAAACACTTTTTGTCCTAGAAGGTAGTCTTGTTCTAATATTAAGGACAGATCAGTTGGATTACTAGGGTCATCTTGTACCTGTTTTTCGTTAATGACTTCTTCTAAATCTATGTTTCGTGGCTGCGGACACATGAAGTGAAGATCCCCAGGAGAAGGTTATAGTTTGTTTATTTATTTATATTAAAATTTTATCCCGTTTCTCCTGCCCACAGGGCAGCGGCTAACAATATAAAACAATAAAACAATTTAAAACAATTAAAAATTCACAAATATGCAGGGAAAAGAAACCTTCCCCCTTGCCAAAGGCCTGGTGGAACGGCCAGGTCTTACATAAACGCCGAAATAACAGGAGAGTGGGAGCCCACCGAGCCTCCTCTGGGAGCAAATTCCACAGCATAGGGACGGCCACCAAAAAGGATCTAGCATCGGTGGCCACCCACCTCGCCTGGGGAACCTCCAAAAAGGCTCCCACGGACGATCTCAAGGGTCGCACAGGCACATGGGGAGTGAGGCGGTCCTGCAGATAATTAGGGCCAGTAATGGTAAAACGGGAAATTATTCCTGGGGTGCTCCAAATTTGTAGCAGTCTTTGTTTTTGAGACTCATTAATAGGGATGGAAAGTATAACGTTTGTTTCCCTTCAGCTGTAGAGTATGGAATGAATGACAGAAGGGTAGGTAACCCTGGAGATTGAACCTGGGAATACTTTTTCAATTTTCCCAAACTATTTTTGCAATTTATATGGTATTTTGTCTGCCAGATGTGTGTGTGCGGAAATCTGGTCTGGGGCCAGAGTTTTGTTTACAATACCTTAAGGCATTTGCAGCTCCTCGACATTAAGTTCCAACAGTATACTGTCCAAAGGTTTAGGCCATGTTGAGTTTTAGGGGTTGATTCTGGGGAGTGGTTCTGAAGGGAGTTTCGCTCATTGTGGTATTAGTAGTACCTGCTTCAGTCTCATGAAGGGGGATGCTCTTTCTTAGTGATCTTGAGGCATATATTAAATGTTTGTGTGCTGACAGGTGTCCTGGGGTCAATCTGGTGTCAATTGGCAAAGTGAGATGTTGCCAGTGAATTACTCATCTATGAAGTTAATATCCGGTTTAGATAGGTAGGTGTCTGTAGAGGGTTGTCGGTGTGATGAATTGGGCCTTTTCAGGAGGAAATAACGTAGATTTCTCCATTTGAAAACTTAAGATGTAGGGGAGAGAGGGCAACTAAGCATTGGTGGTAGTATCCATATTGGTAGTGGCATCTAAATTTTCTTTTGAGGTTATCTGTGTGGTCATACTTTTTCATTAAAAAGTCTTCTTGGAGGTCCCCCGTGGAAGGGGGGGTACCACAATGGAGAGGGTGTTCTTGGTGGTCAAGCCACGATTATGGAACTTCCCCCCCCCCCCGAGGAAGCCCATCTGGCCCCAAGTCTGTTGGCTTTCCACCAAGCCTGTAAGACTTGGCTGTTCTCCCAGGCCTTTGGGGGAGGGGAGGGGTGGGTTAATAGTGGGTGAGGGGTGGTGGGTTTTTAGGTGTTTTTAAGATGTTTTTAAATAGTGTTGATGTTTTAAATTGTTTTTATTGGTGGTGTAAGCCACCCCAAGATGTCATGGGCATGAGGGGGCAGAAAATAAATGTAATTAAATAAATAAATAAAATATTTTTAATTTTTTTTAAATCTGTCTCAAAGTATCAGAGGAGACAGGTAACTAAGGGTGAAAACAGACATGATGCTAACTCCACTTTAACACCGTTTTAACATTTCTTATGCATGTTGCAGGGCTGTATTGGTGCCCTATGCAGCCCTGCAACATGCGTTAGAAATGTTGAAGCAGTGTTAAAGTGGAGTTAGAGTCAAGTCTGTTTTCACCCTAAGACACCCTTGTTCAAGGTAATATCTGCAACGATGGTAGTGGGATGTTGTTGCTCTAAGGTGGATCTGGAAGTCTGTGGAAAGTAGTGTGGTGAGGTTAAGGTTAGTTTTGACTCTTGCAACGCTCTTGCCAAGATCGTGTTTGTTATAGATAATGGAATTTTACGAGTAGAGTCCAGAAATGGTTGTTTGTTGTGATATTTGACTTGGTGCTGGATTGTGAGGTGGTAGTTGTTTAAATATAGATTGTCATCAGTTTTTTTAGGATCTTGTCCTCCCTAGACACCCGATTATAAGGTGCTGTATTTGCTGATTTGACCAGGGTGTTAATTTGGACAGTGATTGTGTTACTGATTGACTGTGCCGAGTAGCATTGTTCACTCTTTTTGTGGGTTTCTATTACGCTCGGTGCTGGCTGCTTTCTGTGACTCGTGAAACTAGCGTAGCTTAAGTATAGACCCTTTCGTTTACTGTTGTTTATTTCCTGGTGGACTCTTGGACCTTTTCAGTCTCACAGCAGTTGATAAGTTCTGAGATTTTTTTACTCTTTCCCCTTATAGGGTTAGGGGACAAGTGCTATTCTGATTGAGCTTCACAGCATAATGGTATATGGTCTAGCAGCTTCAGCGTTTTGGCGGGAACATCCTGTGGTACAGTTGCCGTCTTGTGTCGTGCATCAGCTGCTTTGTCTGGGGATAGAACCGTTTTGTAAAGGTGAGCCACTAGTTTGTTCTATCTTTTCGTTATCTGGATGCGAAGGATAGACAGATTGGACAGGCAGCTGAGTTCTTTGCCTAAGCAGATTACACAAAGGTGATGCCTATCTACGTAAGGCATTGCATTGTTTCAGCCCTCACACCTCTTCAAACCAAGACTGCGCTTCATTTTTCTGAAGGATTATTCTAAGAAATTTATAGTAACAATCCTCAAGGGTGGTCCTTTCAAGTGTTGGACTCCTATAGACCTGAGTTCTAGATAGTCCTTTTGCAATTTCCTAAAAGGCATAGATATATTCTGGTTAATATTTATATTCCTCCTGTTTCTTCCTACTACTACAAGGACAATGTTTGGTCGGCTCTTGAGGACCAAATTAACAAGTTGGAACAGAAGTTGCCACAGGCTTGGGTATTAATGTTAGGAGATTGGAATGCGAGAATTGGTCTAACCACCGCTCTAGACATTTGTGGGGAGGGGGATGGTAACTCAGTCGATCCTGCTTCCTGATCGGCATTCTTGGGACGAAACCCTCAATGAAGCTGGACGGAAGCTATTAGACTTGCTTCGTTCTCTAGGCTATATTCCTCTTAACGGCAGTATTCCAGGAGATCTTGATGGGGACTATACTTATGAGTCCTCGGTGGGACACAGTGTGGTGGATTATGTTTTTATTAATCCAGCCTCCTGGGAAATGATAACTAAGTTTGCACTACATATCAGAGCTGAAAGTGATCACAGATTGCTTGAAGTTCAGATGGCGATAGGAGATCCTGTTCCATTTCAGGACACCCCCGAGCTATCTACCAAGCTAGGTTTGATTCCAAGAAAGTGGGATCCAACGGCTCTTTTATGTAGGATGCAGGAACATTGCTACCAAGGTCATCTGTGAGAATTGGGTGAGCGGTTCTATCTTGAAGCTGACTCTGCACAAGCTATTGCCATATTTGAGGAAATAATTGCCCATTTAAAGAAAAGTACTTTTACGGTTCTCCGAAGGGAGACCCCCAAAGTAAAATCTGTCTGGTTTGATGCTGAATGCAGAGATCTGAAATCCCGCCTCCTCTCAGCAAAGAGGTGTTGGGTTAGGTCTTGCTCTGACCTAGCCCTTCAGCAGCTGCAAATTTTGAAGCGGGATTACAAGCACCTGCTGCGACATAAAAGGTCATTGTATCATGATAAAAAGTGGGCCGAATTAGTGATGGGTTCACGTTTGGGGGACAACAAAAGATTCTGGACAGTCCTGAATGGGATGATGCGGAAACCTAGAGATTCGATCTCCTTACAGGTTTCCAATGGGAACAATTCCTTGGAGGGATGTATGCAGAAATGGAGGTGACCGTGGGCAGTGACTCGCCCGGAGAGACCAAGGTGAGCAGTCCCCTCGCTATTGTGAATTTCAGAACTCTGAAGTAGAAAAGAGGATTTTGGCGCTTAAAGATAACAAGGCACCTGGCCCAGATTGTCTTCCAGCGGAGGCACTGAAAGCAGCGCCCCAGTGGTGGGCTCAGATCCTAAGCAAACTCTTTAATAATATAGTTAAAGGAGGCAGAGTTCCCCAGTCTTGGGGCAAAAGTTGGATCATCCCCATTTTCAAAAAAGGCAATCACCGCAATCCCTCCTGTTATAGGCCGATAAGTTTACTTCCAGTAGTCAGTAAACTCTTCACGTCTATTATCTACCAAAATCTCCAAGAGTGGGCCGACAGGGAGGAGCTAATTCCTAAAGAACAATACGGCTTTAGAGCCAATAGGTCAACTCTGGACTGTACTTTTATTGTGGCCCATTTGATGTCAAAGTATACAAGAATTAGGTCAGGGAAATTGTATATTGCCTTTGTAGATTTTACCAAAGGCTTTTGTTTCAGTACCAAGACAGAGACTCTGGAGCAAATTAAGGGCCTACGGTATAGATCCATCATTACTCAAAATCATAGTAGCAATCCATGAGCACAATACCGCAAAAGTGAAGGGCCGATCTTTAAGTGCTATCAGTGGCGCAATTCCCATTCAAAAAGGGGTTCATCAGAGGTGCCCACTTGCCCCTCTTCTTTCTAATTTGTGCGTTGCAGACCTTATTGCTGCTGTTAGGAGCTGCAACTTGCATCCACCAAAAATCCAGAGCTACCCGCTCTATGCATTACAATATGCCGATGACTTGACTTTATTTGCTCAGACGGAGAAGGGACTGAGCTGCGATTAGGGGTCTCCTGGAATACTCCTCGCAAAATGGGCTAGAGGTAAATGTTAAAAAATCTAAAATTTTGATAGCAGGGAGGAAGTCCCAAAGAAAGTTAGAATGGCTAGTCTCAGGCCTGGCTATGGAGGTTGTGAACAATTTTTTATACTTAGGTGTCATCTTCACCTCCAGATGTACATGGGCTCAGCATGTCAACAATAGAGTCCGATTATCTTGTATTATTGTAAATGCCCTTCTCAAGGCCTACAATTCCTCATATAGAATACCTGTTTCCACCATATTAGACGTTTTTCGTGCAAAAGTTGTCCCCATGTTAACCTTTGGAGCCGAATGTGCCACGCTCTCAGACTATTTGCCTCTGTAACGGGTCCAGAATCATTTCCTTGGTGGAATTCTTAAAATAGGGTCTAGTATACCAGGCGCAGTTGTTAGAGCTGAGTTAGATACCCCCTCAATAGAGCACCACATTAGGCTGACCCTCATGAGGTACTGGGTCAAGCTTTTGGCCTGTTCTCCTAACTCCTTACAAGGCTCTTTGCTTGAGGGACGAACTGCAGCACAAGGAAGCTTGAACCTATCCCTGGATACGACATGTGGCAACAATATTGAACAAACTGGGGTTTTCATTCCATTATTTCGCTGGACAATTTCTAGCTGGTATAAGGCTATTCAGCAAAGATCTAGAGACACAGCAATCCAGGAGGACCTTGCTGTGCTCAAGGAATGGAGGGTGGCCCCCAGTCTTGCTATTAGTAAGACTTTATTTAGGAGGGAACCCTACCTAGATATATTGATGAATCCTCATCTGAGGCGACACTTTACCCTTTTCCGTTTTGATCTTACGCAAACTGCGGTGGTAGAGGGCAGATTTGCAAGAGTCCCCTATCAGGACCGCAAATGTCTGTGTTCCCTATTGGAAGTAGAATCAGTAGAGCATTTGATATTCAATTGCCCATATTATGCCCACCTGAGGGAGACTTGGTTGAAGTCCCTTTTGGACGGCAAGAGGTTCAATCGCTCTCAGCAACTAATTTTGCTAGCTAAACTGTCTAATTTAAGTGAGCTAACATCTGTGGCAACTTTTCTTCTTCTTGCCGCTAATCGGCGTAAGCTGATCAGGTCTCAACCAAACCAGTTACACTCGAGCTAAGGAATCCAAAGCTGCCCTACCAAATGTTTTCCAAAAAGTAGCTTGTGATTGGTTACTAATTTGGCATCAAGCTAGATTTGTCAGATGAATGACTAAATTGGAAGGCTCCTCCAAGGTTGATCATTGTTTTATATCTACTGTGTTATATTGGATCCATGTTTTATGAATTTTGTTATCTTATGTATTTTAAATTTTGATTGTTTTATTTGCCTGTTATTGTTGGATGTCTATATGGTCAGGGCGGAAGCCAGTACCAATAAACTTAATCTTAGTAACAATCCCTTTTAGAGGGGGAGATGGAGGTAGGAAAATAAGTAAAGAAGTTTGGTAGATTAAAGTAGTATGTTAGTTTGTGAGGTAAATTAAGGGATACGTTGTCTAATCTCCCTGCACACTCAATGCAGTCAGAGTAAAAATTGCAGAGGCAGGACGGGGAGCTGCACTATTTATAAAAGGCACAGAGCGCACACTCAATAGAGTGTGCAGGCGCTACTCGGAAGGGTACTGCTTAGAAAATCCCAGATGGCTCTCTGACACGGAAGAACCCATTGGTGTGGCTCCATGAGGATACGCTCAAACTGTCCCTGTCCAGCAGCTTTGCCAATGCGGACTCACCAGTTCTCCCACACCAGTAGCCCTAGTCCCAGTGTTGCTGTGTTCAGACAACAGGCATACTCTTGATACCTCCCTGTTGTCCTCAGCCCCAATTATACCATGTAGGGACAGCAGGGAGCAGCTTACTGTCCCCATCTTCAGTGTTGTCCCCAATCTGCAGAGGCAGACGGATTGGGCCTGAAAGTCCAAGGCAAAGTGTGGGTGCATGGAGCCTAAGTTATAAGCGAGCGCAATATGTATGGCGTCTTTACTGCTTACATGGCACACGAGTTAAGGCGAAGGCCTTAACTTGCAATTTCCATGTTTTGGGGTGATTACGTTTTTTAATGTTTGCCTTAATTCCCCCCTTAAACTGAAGGTTTTTTGGGGCAAAGAATCGGTATTTGATTTTGTCTGAGTTCAGGGGCTTAGCTAGTTTAGAATGGGCCCTGTGGCAGATGTACTAGGCTCCCCACTCTACTCCCAGCTGCCCCACCAGTCCCTAGCATAGCTAAACCCTTGTCTGAGTTGCAGCTCCTTTTGAATTTTCTACAGAACATAAAAGCTTATTGTTAGTTGCACATTCTCATTATTTCAAATTGGCATTCCATTATTTCCATCCACATTTTCATTGGAGAACTTGTGCATTGGAGGAGTGGGGCACTGAAAAGGTGGTTGGGATTGATTGCCCCATGTGGGGGAGTGTTCGTGTCCTGCAGTGGGTGTGTTTGCACTAATTCAAGCAGAAGACTGTGACTTCCCTCCCTCTTTACTCATTTGAAAGATTAGAAGATATGCAATTTGCATTTCTGAATCATCTTAACTGCTAAGGAACTGGGGGGGTTTATTAGGCTAGGGCTCAATCCTGTGATGTGCTGATCCTGCAATGCACTTCCTCCTGTGCTTATAGTTAAACATATGGTTAATTACTTTACAGGACTAGGGCTAGATTGCTCTGCACCTTTTGATGCGTGCAGCTAAGTCACTGGGATATCATCTACTTGTGTGTGTGCACGCTATATTATGAAAAAATACCCTTTTGATGACATAGCTGTTCTTTACCGGCAGTTTTGTCAGAGTTTCTGTTGTATGCATGGACTTGGAGAACTTCATGGGAAACTGAAAAATGTTAATCTACTTTCTGACCTTTTCAGCTGTACATTGGACCACCTTAGTAAAAACAATTTTTGCCCCTATGGAGGATCAGGTGACACCATGTCTGGAAATTTCCTTGGATCAGATTTTTATTTCTGTTTAACTTACCTCTTAGTTGTATAGCTATTTAACTTCTATGCTTACTATAACCAGAGTTCTTTGGGGACTGTAACATTTATATAAGCTTATGAAATGCATATGAACAATTGTAAGTAACAGTGATATCTGCCAGTTTCCTCAGCTTTTGAAAACAATTTGGATTACTAATGTTTAAATTCTGTTGTTGAATAGAAGTTTCATTTTTGGTGTAATTTAAGTATCTCTGTGCCAACCGAGTTTAGTTTCCAGTTCCATTGTCAATACATGCAGTTATCCCTCCTCTTTAAAGTGTTTAAAACACAGATTTGCTGATGGTATCGTTGTTTTTTATGGTGGTGAAGACAAAACTTTGATCCTTTCTATAGACACAGCTTTTGCACTACCAGTTGGCTTCACTCCACCTAAAACACTAAAGCTCATCTTAACAATAATAGAAAGAAGCAAAGTCCTAGAATGGAGCTGCACTTCATTTGTGTGTATGTGCCCTCATACTGCTCTGTTTCCTCCAATTTGACCCATACTTTATATATTAGCTGAAACTATCCAGTTGAAGAACCACCCCTGGAAGAAACAATAACTACCATTTATGGTGTCTATTTGGGTACTGACCCACAGTTATTTGTAATAAACAATTATTTTTTATTTATCAAAAAGGAAATAAACTGTGATTTAGAGAAGGATAAACTAATTCATACAAAATTTTAAATGGCCTGATCCTTTTTAAAAGGGTTTTTATATCCCCTGTCCCATTATTTGTTTCATATAAATCCTGCTCTCTACTCTTGCATAAATTCAGCAATACTACTTATTTTCCATGCAGTATTCTAGACCTTGCCAACAGCTTGAAGTATCTGAAATCTCAGAAGGAAACCTCTTCTGTAAAATTTTCAGTCCAATTCAACAAACCAAAGTTCAGATGAAACTTGATTAGGCATTGCAAAGCCTTTGGAAGCTCATCTATTACAACTTTGACGGAAGTGTGCACGCAGCTGAGTGGAGTTGGGGGAGGAGAGAAGCACCCTGCCTGTGCCCAGAGTTCATTGGCTGCCTCCATCCCCTGCCAGGCACTTATTCAGGGGCTGGGACTACTTTGGGCACCACCCTTGGGCACCAGCCGAAGGGCGACACCTAAGGGTGTCGGCCGTTCGCGGGGCCGAGTTGGCGTTGGCACACACACACACACCCTTTGACTGAATTATTGGGAGCTCCGGAGAGAGCTGATTCCTGAGGACCCACTCCCCTGGCTGATCATTGAATCACCCTTTGACTGCCCAGGGAGTCGTGGTGGAGGAGGCTCTGGACCTGGCCGGGAGCAAAGAAAGTGGTTCCAGCATTTGGACCCTGTTTTTTGGGGCTGCTACCCAGAAAGGAGCTTGTTGAGGCCCCTCTGGACATATCCATAAGAGGAGCAGTTTACTGGCAGTGTTAACGAGGTGCCTACTGTTGGCTTTTTGGTTAAGAATTGTATATTGGTTTGTATTTTTCAAGTTGGATGGGAGTATAACCTGAGAGTGTATTCAATTTCTGCAAGTAGTCGGGTGGTTGGTGGGCACTAGGTAGCTACTATGGAGTTGAGATCCCGTGTGGCGCGTAGCCATACTAATCTAGCTATGGAGATTGACCAAGCAGAGCAAGCAAGCAGGCTGTTGAAGCCCCCTACCCCAACGCAATCTAAATGGATGCATTTCTTCTTACCCTCCCGTCCACCGGGACTCGATATGGAAGGTAACAATGCGAACCCCTCTCCTTTTTTGGAAGATTGTGTGCCTAAGTCTCTGCAGGCGATCCCCTCTCTTCAGAACTCTCTATTTAGCTTGTAGATTCACACCTCTGTCTTGCATCCCTACTCAAAAGGTTTGATGACTATGCAATACGACAGGAAATTGATATGGATACCAGGCTTAAAGAACTGGAGGAGAAGCTGGATCATTTCTATGACCTGCTTTTCTCAATGAAGGTTTTGGTGGGAGGGTTATGGCTGGAGTTTGACAAACTTAACAAACTCAATTCTATGCCTCAACCTGTTACTCCGATGGAGCTTTGAAGGCAAGATGTAGCCTCTCAAACCACTAATTGTATTATTGAGCCATATGATCATTCTGACAATAGAATATTGTCCCTGCCTTCCTTACATCATGCTCCCTCCGTATTAACTCCAGAGGAGCCATTACCAAAAGAAGCTGTGGGGGTATCTATGCAGGTTGGTCCACACGATAAGCCTTTTTTGGGGGTCCCTCAGGAGAATTTCCTTAAGCAAGGTCTTGAGCCTAATCAACTTAATGGGCATCGAAATCTGGAGGGCAGCTCTCAATGATCTCCAGGAAAGGCATAGGCAACTCCCTGTGAATAGCAGCTCTTCTGCAGGGGAACCTTGCACCAACTCCCTGGATTATATGGTCTGCCCAAAACAGGGTGTTGGAAAGAAAGCCTTTATCCCTGCCTGTACAAATCCCTTACTGGGTAAAGTCTGGCCGCAAGATACTCGAGAGTGCTGGGCTCCAGCTATTGTCTTTTATTTAAATAAGAGAAAGAGATTTAGGTTCTTGAGATATAAAGCCCTGGATGAGGATAAATTTTTTGACTATATTCAGGCCATTATGAGAGTGCATGTGAGTTCCAGGGACATTGCGGATACGATTCCTCTTCTGAATAGGGGTCGATTTCGGAGCTGGGAAATAACATTTACAGTAGGGGGAATTGTAACTGAATTATGGATGGCACAGAGATACCTTAAGGGTACTGGGATCTTTATACAGAGAGTAGAAAATACTCTGGCCCGTGCAATTTATTCCTCTCTCTTACCTGCAGGCAGGCAGGTCTTGGATGTTACATCCTCTGATTCCTTTCCTACCTCACATCATTCGCATGTTAACCCAGAAACAGTGTCTGAATGGGACCTTTGGGATGTTACAGGTTCCTCTTATAGCTGTAGTCCAGCTGCCAGCAGTGGGGGGGATATAACAGTTTTAAGCTCCTCCGAACCGGCAGTGATAGTGGGAGGTGGGTTTGGAGAGATCGTCCCTCCGGCTCTGCTGGATGTTCATTCCCCAGGAATGACTGACATGATGGATTCTGAAGTCCCACTTATGTAGAATGCAGTGGCAGTTTTGCCAGGGGATGACAGCCAGCAGCCACAAGCGCAGGTGGTGATGGACAATCTTCTGGGCTCAAGTAAAGAAGACCTGGTGGTGCTGCCAGGGCCCCTATGAAGTAGGGACGCTCTGGCTCAGCAGGGTTTTCAAACTCTTGAACCAGAGCCTACTGAGGAAGCCCAGGGCAGTTTGACAGCCTCAGTGCTAGGACTCTCACGTATTGTTCAACTGTTCATGGAATTCTGCAGGATGGTGCCGGCACTTAAATAGCCCAGACTTCTGTGCTTTCTTGAATCAGTTCCAGATTATTCTTTTGCAAGAGACTTGGTTAAGAGTTCCATTAGACTTTGAACAGTTTGTGGCTTTTTGTGTCCCTGCTGTTGTGTTTAGCCATAGGGGCCGTCCGAGTGGGGGTCTGGGTTGCCTATTGCCAAAGGGTTGGAGAATGCTATTTCAACAGTGATTCAGCGTCCCCCATGGCTCCTGGGTTTGGTCTTAGAGTACGGGGGGCATCAGATTGTTTTGGTTACAGTGTATATCCCTCCCTGCAACACGAGATCTTACCATTTTAGGGCTTGGTCTACTGTTGAGGAAGTACTGGATGAAATTGTTATTAAATACCCCAATGGGAAGATCATCCTAACTGGCAATTTCAATGCCCAGCTAGGGCAGGATGACGCTGCCCTGGTGTCACGGGGCCAGGGTATCAGGGTGGGGGGGCACAATGAGGGAAGGACTGTGCTCCCAAAGGAAGGAAGGGGGAGAGACCCCGGGAAGGGGAGCCTATAGAAGTCTGTAGGAGAAAAGGACCTCTTAGAGCATCTGAGTCTCCAGAGCCTGCTCTCAGCTTGAGGCCTGGAGGGTCTGATTCATCATCGAGGTCAAGGAGCAGACTTAAGGCACACACACCAAGATCCTCCCAAGGAAAGAGAGAAATCTAATAGGTAGCGACGAGGAACAGGGGGAGCCCCACAGATTGGGCGATAGGGAATGAGGGCCCCAGAGCTGGGGAAGCAACGGGGAATGGAGGGAGCCACAGAGAACAAGGGAACAAGAAGGGACAAGAGTCAAGGGGCTAGGGAACCAGAGCGCGGGAAGCAATGGGGACGAGGGGAACAACAAGGGGCAAGAGCCAAGGGAACCAGAGTGGGGGGGGGCAATGGGGACGAGGGGAACAACAAGGGGCCGGAGCTGATGGGCTAGGGAAACAGAGCTGGGGGAGCACCAGAGACAAGGGGAACAACAGAACAAGAGCTGGGGGGTTCAAGAAACAGAGCTGGGGGAGCCTCCGGGATGAGGGGAACAACAGGAGACGGGGCTTGAAAAACAGAGTGGGGAGAGCACCCAGGACGAGGGGAACAACAGGGAACAAGAGACCGGGGGCTTAGGAAACAAAGCTGGGGAACAACAGGGGACAAAAGACAGGGGCCTAGGGAAACAGAGGTGGGGGAGCAACAGGAACGCAGGGAACAACAGGGGGCAAAAGACGGGACTAGGGAACTGGAGCAGGGGGTCAACAGGGAACAAGAGACAAGGGGCTAGGGAGCCAAAGTTAGGGGAGTACATGCAGACTATAGGGGAGACAGGGATACAGGGAAAAACACACAGCAGGAGAGGCACATGCTACAAGACCGCACATACACATCAAACCTTAAGATGGGTGTGAGACGTTGCTTCACCGGCTTCCTGTGACCACACCAAGGCTTAAATACTTCCTGTGGCCAATCAGGAAGCCGGCAGGCAGGACTACGGTAACCTCCTACAGCTGGGGGAGGCACAACATACAGGGAACATCCCCACCAGAGACAGAGGGAGAAAAACCAGGGTCTTTACAGACCCCCCCCAGTAGTGCAGGGCACTAGAATGATGCCTCAGCACCCAAGGGCCATGGGTTCAAGGCTCAGCCCTGACATCTGGCCCCCCATTGTGAAACTGATCTTGCTGTGATACTTGTTCTTTAAACCCCAGACAGTCAAAGGATACAAAAATAAATAACTTGGGCATTATTCTGGCCAAAATCTTAACAAGTCACTCCCTCCGTTTGCTTAAATGGTTCAGGCTTTAGATACTGTGGGGGCGAGTTCACCTGCTTGGCTCCTACAGGGTCCAGCGTGGTTGACTACATTGCTGCCTCAACCAATGCAGTAGATCTATTTACAGATTTTGCAGTGGAGTGGAGTCAGTTTAGTGATCATCTGCCATTGACTTTTACTCTGGGTATGTCTGGGCCAGTGGAGGTCAGAGGGGCCTTGGATGAGTATACTCCAGCAACAGAAGCCCCCAGCAGCCATTGCAGCGCCCAAAGGCCCCCAGCAGCCTTTGCAGCGCTCATCCCCTCCAGGTGAGCAGGGCCCCACCCCACAGCCACAGGCCAAAGGTGCACGCCTGCCCCCAGAAGCCCCCAGCAGCCTTTGCAG
>QEPC01006427.1:282838-360481 GCA_003113815.1 Sphenodon punctatus
GCTGCTGTCTGCTGGTCCATGGGTGCTCTGCCCTGGCCAATCCAAATGTGCCCACACAATCCTGCTGCTGCCATCTGCTGCTGTATGGGAGCTATTCCCTGGCAAATCCAACCATCCTGGCTCCATGGGTGCTGTGTACAGGCAATCCTGCTGCTGCTGTCTCTGCTGTTCCATGGGTTCTGCGCCCAGGCAACCCAATGTCTGCTGCTGCTACTGCCAATGCTGCCTCTGCTGTCCCTGCCATGGGTTCTGCGCCCCGGCAATGCAATGTCTGCTGCTGCTGCCAATGCCGCCCATGCTGTCTGTGCCACAGGTTCTGGGGCCCATCATTCCACTCACAGAGAGCCATCGTTCAACTGCATCAAGAAACAGCCATTCCAGCCCCAGGACCCGCTATCTGGGTTCTGGGGCCAAGTTACATGCACGAAGGGCTGTGCCAATACCTAGAAGCTGCCACCTTAGCCCCAGGACCCACCGTCATGGGTCTTGAGCCATCATTCCTCACACGGAGAAATGTCATTCCACCACATCAAGAAACAGACACTCCAGCCCCAGGACCCGCCGCCAGGGTTCTGGGGCCAAGTTACAGGCAGGGAGGGCTGTGGCCAATACGTATCTAGAAGCTGCCACCTTAGCCCCAGGACCCACCATCATGGGTCTCTGGGGCCATCATTCCTCACACAGAGAGCTGATTTTCCAAAGCATCAAGAAACAGCCACTCCAGCCCCAGGACCCGCTGCCAGGGTTCTGGGGCCAAGTTATAGGCAGGGAGGGCTATGGCCAATACCTAGAAACTGTCACCTTAGCCCCAGGACCCATCGTCAGGGGTCGGGCCATCATTCCTCGCACAGAGAGCCAATTTTCCAAAGCATCAAAAAACAGCCACTCCAATCCCAGGACCCGCCGCCAGGATTCTGGGGCCAGGTTACAGGCAGGGAGGGCTGTGGCCAATACCTAGAAGCTGTCACTCTAGCCCTAGGACCCACCGTCATGGGTCTGGGGCTATCATTCCTCACACAGAGGCAATGTAATTCCAAAGCATCAAAAAACAGCCACTCCAATCCCAGGACCCGCCGCCAGGATTCTGGGGCCAGGTTACAGGCAGGGAGGGCTGTGGCCAATACCTAGAAGCTGTCACTCTAGCCCTAGGACCCACCGTCATGGGTCTGGGGCTATCATTCCTCACACAGAGAGCCTTTTTCCTAATGCCTGAACTGAATGGCCGAATGCGGCGAACAAACCGAACAGCTGAACCGAACGGCCAAACCCTAACTGCGATCTGTTCGTCCATCCCTAAAAGTTATGATCTTTTCTAAGTCTAGTAAGATTTTTAAGTGGGCCATGAATGGCGTGCCAATTCTTCAAGCAAAGGCCTTTAAATATCTTGGTCTTTACTTTCAGGTCTCAGGTGGGTGGCAGGTTCATTTTGATGGGGCAGCTAATATAGCTAAGGGATCCTCCCGGGCTATTCGGAGGCTGTTTGCAGGCACGGGAAGAAATGTGTTTGACTTGGCACTTGGGGGTTTTCAACAGCAAAACCCGTGCCCAGTTCCTCTCTGGTGCTGAAATATGGATGCCTCTCTCCAAGTTTAATTTGAACAGGGTGCAAGCCCAGTTTTTGCAGGGCCTCGCAAGGGCACCCAAGGGTACCCCTTTTGCAGCCCTGAGGGTGGAGATGGGACAACGTAGCTGGTCTGAGGTGGCATGGGTTTTCACCATGAGGTTCTGGTTGACAATGTCAAGACCACAGGATGGCGGACTCGCCAAACTGTGGCAGGAAGACCCATTTAAAGGTAAATGGAAAAAGGCCATAGAGGTCTTCTTGGCCAAGTTAGGTTTTTCCCATAGTTATTGGCAGGGCAAAGAGCTCTGTGTAGTCAAAAGAGAAATCCTCCTTAGACATGCAGACATAGCCAGGCAAGAAGAAATTGCCAGGATTAGGGCTTCCCCCCACATGACAGGGTACTTGTCTGTGATGCCACAGTGGGGGGAAGATGGCTGCTTACTTAACTTCTCCACTGTCATCAAGGGGGAAACTGTTGTTCATGAGTGCCCGTTTTAATGCCCTCCCAACTAGGGTTTTGGAGGGCCGTTTCTGTGCTATTAAGTTTGCAGCCAGGCTGTGCCCCTTTGACCATCTCACAGTAGAATCAGTTGACCACATTCTGTTCTCCTGACACTTATATGATGGCTTGCGGAGGGAGTTTCTGACTTCATTCCTGTTACAGTATCCCGGCAGAACTGAGCACAATCTCTTAATGTTGGCGCTATCTAATGCAGACCCAGACACCTCCATGAGGGTTTCAAAATTCCTCATGTTAGCGCCAATTTGCAGGAAGAATTTCTTGCAATTTAAGCCTCCTTTATACATCAAGGACGAGAGTCATGGCGCTCAGGGCGCTTAGTTCACTATTGCTGTTTGATACAAACATCACAGCAATTTTATTTTACGTTTAAACTCTCGGAAGTGTTTGAGTTGTGCGCAGTAGGGCTTTGTGTTTGTAGCATGTAATATGCAGGATGGTCATGGTTGGTAGACCATATTTGTGTTTGAGACTCCAATTTTAAGGTATATCATACTACTTCCTTTTCTGTGCAATACTCGGGGTGATAATTTGTCCCTGTATTTTTATTTTGTATCTGTATGCAACAAATTTTCTGCCACGTATATTAAACTTGAAATTGAACTTGAACTACAACTTTGACCAAAACTGTCTGAAAATATTTTAACTATTAATATTTCTCTGTTTAAAAAAAAGATTCCCTCTTCATCTTCAAGTGGGTCTGCCAGTTTGTACTGTTAGGATATACTCAAGAGCACCCTATGAGCATAAATGATACCACGGCCATTTTGCTCTCTGGTGCCAAGTACTGATGCAGCCACATGAGCTGTGGCAGGTCTGATTCCCCCGTGGGAGCCAATCACTGCTGCCAGACGTTGGGGCCAGCATGGAAAGCTGGGCAGATGGCTGGCACCCCCCCACAGGAAAGCCAGGTGGGCAGGCTACTGTAGGACTCCCCGCCATGCCTCAGGACGGGCCAAGGCACTGGCCAGACAAGCAGGCCCCTGCCCCACCCACCATCCTGACCTGGGCAATGATGTGGCCGTGCAAGACTGAAAATAGCATCAACCACTCAAATCCCATAGGGGAGCTCGCTGCGCAGCAGGATAGACAGGGACTGGTCCCACAAGCACCGGCATGCTACTGTGCATTGGGCAGCCTTACCCCACTTTGGGTAAAGATTTTTACCCATGGCAAGGTTGTACCTCCAATGGCAGGCATTATGTGTACCAATGTTCAGAAAGATCGGCTAAAGGAATCCGATTTTATAAGCAGTTGAATTATGTTATTTTGCAAAAGTCTGCATATACATTCTTGGCTGTAACTTCTCTTTGTCCCATCTAATGTGAATAAAACTTAGCAAGTTTATACCCCTCCCCAAGTTTACTATCTATGCCAACTTTCATAAGGATTGGATAAGGGGTCCTGGTGGTATAAGCAATTAACTTATAAATGTATGTCTAACTGTAACATCTTTGTAGTCCAACCAGTGTACATGACATTTGGCAGGGCAGTATCTCACACTTTCCCGATCATCTCTGCCAAATATTGGAAAGATGGGATAAAGAGTCCCAATTTTATATACCTGCACAGCATATGCAGAGAATGAGCCTATGCCAGGGATTCTCTTACGTGTCACTGTGGTATAAGATCTGTTTGTGATGCCAATTGGCCAGCAGAACCGTCAACTGAATATCCTCGTTCTGTGCTGTGGCCACCCCAACCTTTCTCCCGCACTTGTTACTGGGAAGTCAGAAGCATCTGTTTAGGAACGAGCCAATAGAGATTCTCTCATGTCCTCTGTCACAGTGCTGCAGGATGTGATTGTGATGATAATTGGCCAACCTGGATCCCCACAGTCCCAGTTATGTCCCGTCTTAGGGCTGCCCTCTATGCCTGCCTCAAAGTCACCATCGATTGGTCTTGTAAAGCTGGAAGCATGCCGTAATTGGCCAGTGAATGTGTCTGTCAGTTTGTTGGGTAGCTCCCCATCCTCCCTCCGAGCCTCCCTCCCCTTGCCATGCCAGGTGCCAATTGAAGTTGTCCCCTTGAAGACCATTATTCAGATAAATAGCAGCACATGCAGTGCCAGTCAGAGGCGACTGGCACTGCATGTGCTGCTATTTATCTGAATAATGGTCTTCAAGGGGACAACTTCAATTGCTTATAAAATTGGGACCCTTTATCGAATTGTCCTATATTTTGGCAGGGAAGGTGGGGGATACATTCCTGCTAAATGTCTTGAAAACAGAATGGAATATAAACATGTTACAGCCGGAAATGCATGTTCAAGTTAATGGCTTATAACATCAGGACCCTTTATCCAATCTTTCTGAAATTTGGCAGAATTGGTAATCGTGGGAAGAGTCATAATCCTCCCAGGTTTCATGCAAATTGGATGGAAGATAAAAGAAGCTGTAGCCAGGAATGTGTATTCAGCTTTTCTTAAAATCACAACATTCAATTACTTATAAAATCAGTTTCCTCCATCCAGTCTTTCTGATATTTGGTACATATAGTGCCCTCCATTGGGGGTACAATCTCCCCATGTTTCATTAGAATGGAATAAGAAACAAAAAAGCTATAGCTAGAAATATGTTTCAGTGTTTTCCCTTTATTTCCAAAATGAAAATTCATGTTCATTGTTGTTTTCATTATTATCATTTTTCATTTTCATTATCACAATAATGAAAATGAAAATTTACGTTTTTGTTATAATAACAAAATCGATTTGCACATCTCTAGTCTTTATCCCAAACTTCTGAATGACGTTGCTCAGCGGCCTCATACACACATTGAATAAGAAGGGAGACAGAATAGAACCCTGTGGAACCCCACAGTGGAGGTCCCAAGAGGATGATGAACAATCGCCCATCACCACTCTCTGGGACCGCCCTGACAGGAAGGAGTCAAATCACACAAGAGCGGTCCCACATTCCCTCGCCAGGTCCTGCAGCTGTGCCAACATCACTTTGTGATTAACTGTATTAAAGGTCGCTGAAAGATCTTATAAGATTAACTGGGTAGAATTTCCCTTATCAAGCTCAACACACAAGTCATCAACCAAGACCACAAGTGCAGACTCTGTGCCATACCCAAGACAAAAGCCTGACTGAAATGGGTCCAGGAATACAACGACAATAAGATGAGCCTAGAGCTGTCGGACAACCTCCCATTCAATAATCTTTCCTAAAAAGGGAAGGTTAAAGAGAGGCCAATAGAAAATGCCCTCTTCCCCCCCGCCCTCCCCTCCCAGTCCCATGACTAAGAGTTTGATCTTATTTATCTCCAGAGCCTCCGTGGAATATAAATGTGATCCTAACCTACCTTATAACTACACCCTTTCAGCCACCGTCATCCTGCTCTTAAACTTGCTATCATACTAAACAGCTTTTCTTGCAACCTTCACATTGGCCCATAGCTGCGTAGCCTGGTGTTGCACCCTCCTTATCTAGTCATGCACAGGGAGAAGGTGGTGCTCTGTCCTCATCATAAATTCTACCTTAAGTAGTGTCACCTTATCACTTAGTGCAAGACATTCTTACCTGTGCTTTTCCTGAGGCTCATGCCCCAAGACCAAGACTGCCCTGAATTCCCTGGATGCTAGGAGAGTAGTTGCCTTTTACCTGGAAAAAAACAAGGATTCAGAGTGGTGGTTTGTTGCTTTTGGAAACAAAGCGAAGTGTAAAGTTGTGTTTTCCAAAACCATTTCTAAGTGGGTCATCTATTATACATCTGAGTGTTACCAGCTAGCTCAAATGTGTCCCTGAAGGACTGAGGGTGTATTCTTCTTGGGCAATGACCACGTTGGCAGTGTATCTGCTCCAGGCTGTTGAAGTCTGAAGGATTGCCTCTTGGTCATTATTATATACATTTATTAAACACTACGCTACTGATCTTGGCTCTGGGGTGGATATCCGCTTTGGGAGGGCAGTTCTGCACTCCCTTACCTAGCTCTCCTTACCCTCCATCCTCTCGTGCACTGCTTTGTAATTTTCTATCAGTGCAAACAGATAAAGCCACTCAAAAAAGAAATGTAAGTGTAGCCACAGTTCTTTGAAATGTACATTGCCCACCCACTTTCCTCTCTATCTCAGAGTTCTAGTTAGTAAAGAGAGAGCTCTGGGTAGAGTTTCAAAAGAACAGAAGTTGTTGGTAGACACAATTTTATAACCTCATCGGAACAGGACCATCACTGAGAGAGCAGAAAGACTGCATCAGTGGATCACTGTTGAGGAGAATGTTCCAGAAAAGTTTTGGATTCGCATGCCTGCCCCTGAAAGAGAAAAAGAGCATATCTCAAAGAACTTAAATTCTAAGCAACTAACATTTATGATGGGCAGGACAATCCTCTGGTGCTTTCGCACTGGTGGAAGTCCCATTCACTTTAGTGGAACTCATGCTGGTGGTAAGTGCCACCACTAAGCAACTGGAGGATAACACCCTGGGATTACTGGTTTGAGCATGACAGCCTAAATCTTACAAACTAAACCAAGTCTGAAGACTATTGCTATACTTTGTTCTATGAAAATATGAGACATTTTAATTGATTGTGCAGTATAGGGTGCCTCGGAGGATGGGTCTGACAGTTCTCTCTGTACATCAGACCCCACCCAAATTTCAGCAAAGGTCAGAGTCTCCATCACCACCTAACTTCTCTGGGCACTGTACCTTGGGTGTCCACAGCACCCACAGACTTTACATGCCCCCCTCCATCATTACCCCAGTGGCCACTTAGTGCTGAGTGTTTGCACTGAGACAGGCCATTTTTACACAAGCCACCTCCATGCAATATACACGTGGGTGCCTGCATGGGGGAGTCCCGTGTAAACACTGCAGTGGGTGCATGCGCACTCCTACACCACACAAGCGACTAAAACGGAGGTTGCTTCATGCTACATGGGGGACAGGGTGGAAATGATGTGCGCCCATGTAACCATCCCCCATGCACCTTCCCCTGGCCCTGTGATCCACACCCATTCCCCCTGCACCGCGGCCCCTTTCAAAAGGGCCTTAGGGGTATCTTTAGCCCACTCTTGGATTAGATAGGGATTCATTTCCTGTGAACTAGCCCAGTCCCTGGGTTTCGGAGCGTTTGTATGTTGTCTTCTGACTACCACAGGGTGATGGATAGATCGGGAGACGGGGCTGTATATCGCGATAACCTTGGTTCCTCCAAGGCGATTTGGGGGTTAGTCATCCCTGCAAACAAGCTTTCCCTTAGCCTCCCCCGGGGACCAACGCCCCTCTCTAGCCCGCTCCCCAGCCTCACAGCGCTCGAACTACAAACCCCACGATGCAGTCCAAATCGAAGCGCGCGCTCACCACCCTGGGGCGTGCGCATGCGTTGTGTTTTGCAACCTGACGTCCCGAAAAAGGTTTTCCTGGGTTGGGGCGTGGCTGGTTTTCTATGTTTGTTTCCGGTGTCAGAGGTTACTGCACAGAGCTAGTCGGTGATTTCCTGGGGCAGGGGGGTTATCAGAGAAGCGGTTTGTAGCACTATCATTTCCCCATTCTGTCCGGCTATAGCTGCCGGGGATGGATGAGGACGGGCTGCCCCTTGTGGGGTCCGGCATCGACCTGACCAAGGTACCCCTTCTCCCCCTGCTGTGCTTACATTGAGGGGAGGAAGGGAGCGAGTCAGCCAGCCAGCTAGCCAGCTGTGGCTCTTCTTGCGTCCCCCCCCACGCTACCACCACCACAGCGGATGGGGACGGATCTGGCCTCATTCCCCCCTCCCAAGCTGTAAGGAGGGGCGTAGGGAAGCTGTTATTTTCTCTTGTGCCTATTGTCTGTGGCTCTCTCTGCAGGTGTCAATGGCAATTACTAATTTCAGAAGTGGCCTGCAGAGGGGTAACGGTTCCCAATTCCTGGTTTAAAGAGAGAAATCTCTCCGTGGAGGGCTTGGTCTGGCAAGCTATTTATCCCATCTTCCAAGTATTCATGCTGCATAGCGCAACTGGATATAAAGTTTCTCTGAGGCATTTTGTCGTGGGATAAAGTTCATGGGGAGACTTCTGTAAAGGGTATTCCAGAGGAGAAAACATCTGGATAAGTGTGAACACGCTAGGTTCTGTTGTGGGGTGCCCTGCATTTACTCTGAAAGTAGTGCTTTTGGAGAACATGCCCTGAGATGACCATACAGTTTAAAGTGTCTGTACTTGTGAGATGCTTTTAAATATTAGGTTAGAAGATGGTACAGAAATACAGAGTGAGTAATTTTTCTGTGGGGCTTGAGTGTAAGTTGACAGGGTATGACTAAGGCTAGGCTTCTGTGCCTTTTATACTTCAGCATTAGTTGGGTATAACACATCAGGAAAATATTGATTTCAAAGTATACCTTTCCATTTTGAAATTTTCTACAGTGCTTTGCTCTTTTTTACTTCTAACACTTTTGTTTTTAAGCAAACCGGTTATGGAAGACTACTTCAGAGGGGGTTTTCAGACAAGCGCCTCCCCACCCATCGCCCAACCATCATGCATGTTGCAGGGCCACATTGGTGCCCTATGCAGCCCTGCAATATGCATAATAGGTGAGTAATGGGTGAGGAGGCCCTTGTCTAAAAACACCCAGATGCTGTTGTACTGCTCTGAACTTGTCACTGTGTGAAGTCTGTGATTTGATGCCGCTAGATAGCATTGCTCCATTGGCAACATCAAACTATTTCTATTCATTTTTATTTGTCATCTGTTTGCTGTTTTGCCTCTCAATCCACCTTATTGCTTCTGCATAGTGTTTAAGTGAGGAGTTCCTGTTCTTGTTAAAGGAAATAGCAGTTCACGTGTATTTAAACTGCAAACCATAATTTTCTCATGAAATAGAAAATTTTTATTGTGAAATACTTCAAATCTCTTTAAGGCCATTTTAAACCATGCTTTGAAATCACAAACAATAATGGAGTACTCATATCAGAAATGTTGTACGCAAGGATAACCAAACAGTTTCATGGCTACCTGTTTTAGCTACTAAGCCGATATCAAAAATATACTGCTGGCCAAGCTAAAAAGTGGCATTTGAATAATATTTTATTGGTTTAAAATCAATGTATATCCTTCAAAAGCTGAGAATGCATGCTTTCCAGTGATGTGCATATTATTTTCTAGCTGTAATATAGGATGTTAAAATTATAGAAAATTCAAACTATCTTCATGCCTCTCTCTCTCTCATTAAAAATCGGATAAAACGTTAATAGTTGCTAACTCCTGCTGCTAGAGCCAGTGTTGGATACTGTCTGAAATTTAGAGTCTCAATATAGGTTTGCCACCTCTCACAGAATTGACTGGCACTCCCATTTTTGCCTATGGGAATGTTGGGGTCAATTCCACAGGAGGCAGCAACCTAAATTTCAACTTTCAAATGATGTAAAGTGAAAATGTCTAACTCCTGAGAGCAATGGGGATATTAACTTCTTGATTTATGCTTGAATTGAAGTTGTAGAGGCAAAATAACAGGTGGCACTTAGCATACCTTCAACTTAGTGTTGTGGACACAAAATTGAACTCATTTTTCATTGCCACTGCAGATCCTCTAGCCCACTACTTTTCATATGTTTTGTTCAAATGATGCCAAAAAATGTAAAAGTATTGTAAATTCCATTCTGTTGAAGATGAGTGAATTGGAACGTTTCTCATTTTTAATAAGTAAAACTTCTCGGAAGTTTTCACAAAAACTCTTCCAGTTTATTACCTTGTCCATTTAATTTGGCTGGATTAGTATAGATCACATGACTCTGGAAATGGAACTACTTATGTCAACAGCACTAGGATGTCAAAGATGTGGAATTTTCCTGGGAGAGGCTATATTTTTGTGAACCTACTGAATGTTTATACCATTGATATAAATTAATACAGAAATATGGTTAGGCAGTGGACGGTGGGAGAGTAGCGGTAGTTAAAAAGAAGGAACACCCATAAGTGAGCTTTTAGGACTTGGTACCTGCAGTACTAGAAATATTTGGGGGAGCAATAAAAGTACTCTTATGAATTCCTAGTATTAAATCAGTGAAGGAAAATAAACTTTAGATACTTGTATTAATATTGTCTTCAATGGCACCAACACCATGGCGGGGGTAAGGGAACAGGCACAATGGTCGGCTCACAGGGTGGGTAGGGGGAAGAGACACTGGCTGGTGGTGGGGTACTCATTCCTTATTGTTTGGCCCTTAACCAATAATAAACACTACTACTGCTCATTCCTACACCCTTCCCCCAAACCCTCCCCACACAGGCTGCAGTGCCTTCTCCTTCTCAGGCCACCCATCTTTGCTGCTACTCCTGTGCCACAAGTGCCTGGTCCCCATGGCCTGCTTCCCAGAGAGCAAGGTGTGCAACCTACGGTGCTTGCTGCGGCACGGGTAAGGTGCTTGGGACTATAGTCGCTTGAGTTTAATGGGCCAGCGTTGGCTCATTAACAGCCCAGGAAGTAGTAGCCTATTAAGCTGGGTTAATAGCATATTAGGCTCTCCTTCTCACTGGTGCATACCAAATTCAAACCTGCGTTGTCCCAACTCACCCTGGTTTTCAGCGTGTGCCCAAAGCTCGCTGTCCAGGTCGGGCCAGGTTCCCTCTGGTGGACAGTGGGTGGCTGGACATGGTGGCCTGGGAAAGAGCTGCCAAGGCAAGTGAGCCGAGTCTGGGATCTGCCTTCTAAGCTGCCCCCATGTGCTGGCACTGGCAGGGGGTGAAAGCAGAGGCCCAGCCACCTCAGCACCATCCTTCCCCCTGCCTGAGCCTTGTTCTCAGCCAGCGATAGCTCCAACCTGACTGATCCCTGCTCAGGCCAGGGCTGCTAGGAGCACACACCCTCTCCAGCTCCCAACTGCTTCTGCTTCCACCACAGAAGCTGTGACAGCCAGCGGAGATCGCTCCATGCCCAGCTCCACCCCAGAGCCAGTAACGTTCATAGAGGAGGAGAATGGGCGCAGATCGATCTCCCAGCAGCAAGCCCCCCGGACTTGCTCCTTCCTATATTTTTAAAATAAAAATTATTATCATTATTATTAAAGATAAAACAGATGTCTGAACAGATGAATCCAGTGCTAATCTGTTGTGGGGACTGGAGGTGGGAAGGGGGGGAAAGAAAGGGGTGCCATGGAGAATGGTGGTCTTGCATAGCGATAAGCTGCTTTGAGGGCTGGGAAGCACTTGAGGACAGGGGGCCCATAGTAGCCCAGCTGGGCTAGGAGCTGCAGATAGCTAGCTGTCCTGGGCACACTGTGGTGGCACTGGGTCCACTTCCAGCCTGGAGAGCACGGCAAGAGGAAGCGTGGGACACGATGCACCCCAGGAGGGAAAGAGACCAGCGCCTCTCCAGCCCAGGGAACTGCTCCTCTCTCCGTTTGCAATGTCTCCATTGCCAGGCCCAGGGCAGCAGCAGGCGATCCCTCAGCCTAGCATAAGGGGCAAGCCGAGCAGAGAACCCAGTGAGCTGAGTGCAAGGCTCAAGTCACTTTGGCTACTACTAGTATGGAGCTGATCCAAATGGGCACCCGGCTCCTCTCCTGGGCACATGAGACAGCAGGGGACACTCGGGGACTGGCCCTGGACAGCTCAGCAATTGGGACTCGGTCCCAGGGATCCGATCCACTCCACTCCGAGGCTGCTGGCTGCAAAGCCCAGAGGAGACACCAAGCCCCAGCAGGGGCGCTGTGCTCCCTGTAGGCATCTCCACCAGGTCCCTTCTGGGAACAGCATCTGCCCACCCCTGACTGACTCTGTGCTGGGAGAGACACAACATGCAAAGACTGATTGCTTTTGCTTTGAATTTTTACTTTCACCTTCAGTGTTTACTATAGGTGCTCAATAAAGTATGTGAGAATAACCCAGAAGAAAGCAACACCTGGGGCAGCTTCTTCCCATAGTTTGCTAGGGCTGCGCATCATGATGGGGTCAGGATACTAGGAGGGAGGGCTGGTGGGTGGAGTGTGGTGGGGAAGAAGGTTGCCTGTTAGGTTTGTTGGGCTAACCCTTTAAGTCGGAGATGAGTGGAGGCTGCCTGTACGCACACGAAATACACGCAGGGGTTGCCTATTTATTAGATTAGACACGCTAAACATGCATGGGAGCTGCACAGACCGAACACGGACTCCAGCGGGCTATTGTCTCGTATGAAAATACCCATTGTTAGCCTCATTTTTATAAATGTTAATGTTACAGGTAAGAATCTGATGGCTGGCTTCCTCTCCATTTGAATTGCTTTCCTTGTCTTGTGTAATGCAGGTTCCAGCTATTCAGCAGAAAAGGACTGTAGCATTTCTAAATCAGTTTGTGGTTCACACAGTACAGTTCCTCAACCGTTTTTCTACAGTTTGCGAAGAGGTATGTTGATAGTTTGCATCATTTTCCATCAATGTCTTTACTTGGATGCCATACACTAGTAGAACTGTTCAGTTTGGCATCTTCTTTTCTGGTGTCTTTATATGTGTAATGTTGGGTAGAAAAATGTAGTCAACAGCCTGGCTAAGATTCAAGATGAATAAGTGGGCTAATTCAGATTTATCTACCTTTGTTTGATCTAATAATCAACTTCTGTTAAATTTCAAAATCCGGATTTATAAGGGATTTTACCACTTTCAGGCTTTGTCTCCATGTAAGCATGCATTCATTGAGTTAAACAAGTTTCATTACACTGGTGCAATTCCCGATGTAATCATTTCAGTTTAAGATTATCTAATTTTAAATTGGATTACGCTCATTCCTAATTGCATTAAACTGAAATAACCCAGTTTTTAATCAAAAGGAATTGGGTATGTGCTAAAACACATAAATTTAATTTTTCACTCTTTGTTAAATTTATGCAGCATTTTATGTAAACATGGCTTTAGAGATTATTCTACAGAGCAGGTGTGATACATATGGCAGCAACACACAAATTCATCTCGTTAATGCATGGGTTGCTGTTCAGCAGCTGAGGTAAATTGCTGGTGTGACAGGAGCTGTTGGTCAGTGGTTTCAGTCATACCTGGAAGGAGATGTCAGTCGGTGGTAATGGATGGATATGCATCATCCCTGAGGGAACTGAACTGCAGCATCCCTCAAGGTTCTGTTCTTTCACCCATGTTGTTCAGCTTGTACATGCAGCCCTTTAGGGATGTCATGATGAAGCATGGGTGGAGTATCATCAGCACTCGGATAATACACAACTGCATACCTCTTGCCCCATGAGCCCTGCAAACTTGGCCTCTGCCTTGGAGGAATGCCTGAATTACATAGCTGCCTGGGTGTGTCGGAGCTACCTCGTGTTCAATCCAGGAAAAACTGAGGTGATGTTGGTGAGAAGGGGCAGCTGATACGAGGATGTCTTTGCCTCATTCAGGCCCCTGAATGTGGCTGGGGTCTGGGTAGAGGTAGTGGGCCAGATAAAGAACTTGGGCATCATTTTTGACCATGCTCTGTCCATGATAGCTCAAGCGTCGGATGTGGTTCGAAAATGCTTTTTTCAACTATGAAATTTACACCCTTATTTATCCGAGGCTAACCTTGCCACAGTAACCCATGCCCTGGTAACTACAAGGCTTGACTTTCGTAACTCCCTCTCCTACGGGCTGCCGGCAGTGCTTATCCATCACTTGCAGCTTGTTCAGAATGCGGCAGCACAGCTGATTACAGTTGCCTAGACCAGTAATAATAATATGCCTGCCCTGCGTTCTCTGCATTGGCTGCCTGTGAAGCGCCAGATTGAGTTTAAGATCATGCTGCTGACTTTTAGGACCCTGAACAGTTTTAGGCCCTGCCTATATTCGAGACCTATTCCTGGAAGCTCTCACTGATGGGTATCTGCACTCAGGAACTACCTGCTGTTCGGGGGTTCTGCCAAGTATGTTTTTGTGAAGCGCTCAGAGTACCTTGTAAGGCAGGGGGGCACTACATAAATGTATTATTATTATTAAATGCAAACTAGAGAGATCACACCAGTGTGCAAAAATTGGGCATAACTAGACATAATACGTTGCAAAGCCATAGTGTATTGAATTAGGTTATTTTGCCATGATTGCATAGCCAGTTATACAAACGTTATTGCAAATGTGTGCTGGACCAGCTACTCAATAGTCTATGTATGACCATTCCTCACCCCTGACTTTTGGCTGGCATGCCACTCCCATATGTTGCTGCACCCTCCCCCAGTAGAAAGCTGGTTTAGTTGTTGGTGCAGCACTCACAAGTAACTTTTCTTTCCTCCCTACCCCTGACTTTTTCCTTTTGTCACTCCGAACCCCCTGTGTAGCCACACCAAAGAAATGTTGCAAATGTTAATTGTAATTTTTCTCACAAGCCTTTCCCCATGAAATTCCATGCATGGGCTCCTCTTGTACCATGTCTTGATGATTAGGTGCTGGAAGTGGGGTGGTGCACGTTACTAGACACAATTGCAGTTATGTGCTGGTAGCAAACTTGCATTCTCTACCATGACTTCTTGGAAGCCAGCCCATGTTGAATGTGTGGGTCTCATAGCCAGCATTTACAAACATGACAGGCAACCTTGTGTTTACAGCTAAAATGATTAGCGTCTCTGCTAACACTCATAGTTCACCCTCCATACCATTCCGTGCTTTTTCTTTTTCATAAAATGTTGGTGATAGGGTGCATGTTTTAACCTGGCTTCCTATGGAAATCAGGTTTATATGATCACCCTGCGTGTGTGCGGGCCTTTTTGATTCCACAGGCCAATTTCAGTTAAGCTTGATAGAGGGACAGAAGACCCAAAGATAAGTGAAGACCCAGGCACTCATAACAATAGGGACACACTAAGGTAGCAAGTATGGACTATGTTGTAGCTAAAGCAAATCCTAGTTACTTAATTAAATGTTGTCATCTTGTAGGAAACCAGGAGTCATTAGTTGTGTGCACAGAACTATTTGGTGGTTTGTTTGTTGTTGTTTTTAAGCACACTACTAATTTTTTCTCATTCAAAAACAATTAGCTTATGATGATGTCTGGTTGGTATCCTGATATGCTTTTATTGTAATATCTCTTCCCCTTTTAATTTGTGTGATGGAAGCTTGAGTATTGCGTAAAACTTCTAAGTACCTGAGTTGCAGTAGCAAGAGACGGGGAATGAAGAGGATGAAAGTTTAGCATGTTGCAGCCATTACCCACTAGTTGTGACTTGTTTTGAGCAGAGGTCCATTTCATAAATCTGAGCTGGCTTCAATAGGTGGATAATGTAACTGTCAAGTACTACCCACCCAAGTTATCCAACTGGTCTTTTTCATCTCCCTTTACCCTCCTTAACAACCTTTTCCTTTCTTCTTCCAATTTTTTTTATTTTAAAGAAGTTTAAGGTTTAATTTTGGGGTTTTTTTTACCTGTAATTTAAAAATTACTTTTGAGGTAAAATGAGATACAGCAAGGAATCCGTACATATACATGGTTCAATGGTTTTGAGTAGTTTGGAAGTAGAGGGAGACTAAGATCAGCCAATGCTGGATTTTTTAAATCATGAATTTAGTGCCCATCAAAGATTTCAGACTAACAACTATAGGTACCAATTTTCTCATTAATCACATGTTGGCACCAAGTAAGTTTGAGAGGGTTTCCTGTGAATTTGAGAGGTTATTTCTTAGTGTGCAATCCATCCTTGGATGTCTTGCTGTACCTGGTGGTAGTGGTTTTAGGGACTGTTCACTAGCTTAATGCATAAAAAGTTTGAACATTTAATGGTAACAGCCTTGTTACTACCAGTCTTGGTCAAATTGAATCAGAAATCTTTCATGCCTGCCCTAGTTAATGACTTAAATGTCAGAGAGACTGCTCAATTTAAAACTGACTATTGTACAGGCATTAGCTGATGGCGCAATGGGGCATTGGACCTGTCCTTCCATACCCCGTTGCAGCCTCTCCATACAGGAGATGGGGAAGAACAGAAACATGCATCATTCTAGATTTTAGCATAGTAAGTTCTTGGTGTTTTTGACAGCTTGTCTGCCTTGCCTTGATAGAACTGTTTTCAGTAGTTCAAAGACTGAAGCCATTAGGAGACTTACTAAATACACAGTTTCATAATTTACTATATTAAGCTATAGATTTATTTGCCACACACCAGAGGTATTAAGCTTGTTGAGTAAACTGAGTTACATTAATTTGTTTCACAACATACTTTCTGTTCTTACCAATTGTCAGAATTCCCACTTAGTGACAAAAAGCCCTAGGAAACTCAAAGTTAGAAACATTGTCAGCCTTAAATTTGACTTCCTTGGGTTTTGACATTTTAAACCAGACCTATAGTATTTGATAGCTGTCCTTGTGTGTGTATATATACTCATGTGCATTTTAAATGTTAACTCATCTTAAAGAACAAAGAGCCATCTGTAAATAAGTAGATATGTTGTTAAAATACTTTTTGTCACTGTTTGTCCTTTTATTTCTCTAAAATATTGGCAGGATTATCATTTTCTCAGGGTGTTAAAGTTCAGCTTATGAGCCAGGCAAAATCTTGCTAACATGCCAGAAGGCAGTCAAAAGGCTATGTATCCGCCAGCTAGTGTGCTAGCCAACTTCTCTTGGACAGGCTGGCTGGATATGGTAGTGATTAGTTAAAGGAGTGATAGTTCTTATGGATTAATTCTCAAAAACTCAAGGTTGTGGGTTTAAAAAAAAAACCAAAAAAAAAACAACCAAAAATTATATGAAACTTGATTGTGAGGTGCAATTGGAGCATGTTACGTTCTTAGTTTGTTCTGACTTATTTAGGGTTAAAAGCCTTGGTGACTCCTAATCGGCATCCTATAGTATTTATCTGGTTTCCCCTTCTCTTGCACGCCTGTTTGTGTAGAACTATTTGTACATCCTGTTTCCACACTGTGCGTTTAAGAAACCTCTTTGAAACAAATAATGAAACTTGCCATGTTGTGATACAGGATGTTTAATTTATCATCCCAGTACCTTAGTAAGTCTGTGGTTTCTGTATCTCGTATTTGCATGTGGACTCTGCATGTTCCCACAACTGTCTCTTGGCAGCATAGCTTTCAGTTTAGAAGGCACCATTTTCATTCTGCATGCAAATGATTTTGCGACCCTGCTTCATATTGATTCCTACAGTCAGTGACAATCTTGGCATACTTCAGTCATCTTGCTGCAAGACTTATCACGTGACTTATACAGCATTTTATTCTTCAGCAGACTGATATCAGAAATACCCATTTCTTGTGGCTAAATGTTGCTTGTTTTCCAATTGCAGTTATGCTCAGTGCCCCTGTTAAAAGAGAGTCTGATTTATTATTATTTTTAATTTTCTGCCCTAGAAATTGTCAGCCCTCTCCCTCCGGATTCAGCAAATTGAAACCACACTCAATATTTTGGATGCAAAGGTTTGTGTATATATCCTGTTTTTAGAAGCATTTGTTTTTAGTGAACTTAAAGGCTATTTTCTATGTGATTAACAAGTATGCCCACTGTAGTACAACTCAGAATGCAATTAAAAGTCAAAATAAAGAAAACTTTAGAAATTCCATAGTATGATAGACACAACCCCCTAGACTATGATGCAGAGAAATAGGGGCTGCTTGGGGACCTTCTAATAAATGAGTCTGATCCAGAGCACCATGTCCCTGGGTCCTCGGAGACCCTCTTGCCGCTCTGTCCCCAAGAGCAGGAGATGGGCTGCTCAGGCGCTGGCTCTTCTTCTGCACAGTTCTCTGCTCTAACAAGATTAGGAGCAGGGTGTGTGACTTTTGGGGCAGGCTTGAGCCCTGGGAAATAGGGTTTGATTGTGTGTTGTTTGTTTGGTTTTTTTTAAATTAAGCACTGCCTCTACTTTGGCCAGCCAGAAGAACAAAACAGCTGGAGATAAAAGCTGCTATTCTAAACATGTGGACAATATCAAAATAATTCAACTGTCAGTAGTAGCAGTATGTGGTAGACAAGTCTGAATAATTTTAGATGGCAGCTAATAGTTTGCATTGCTCAGTTAAAGATCTTATCCTCTGTTTGCCAATGTTTTTTGTTGTTTTTTTGTTTCAGCTGTCTTCTATTCCTGGCCTTGAAGATGTCAAATTTGAAGTATCCAATACAAATGGTGTTGCAAATAGTCCAGTTTCACAAATCATTACAGAGCAACAGTCAACAACTGTATCTCCTCTGTCAGAGGTAAGTATTTAAGTACCAAGGGATACATTTCTTCCCAGAAGGTATCTTCTTCTGTCTTCCAAATATGAGATACACAATTTTGTTTCCTCCAGATGTTTTCCACACATGATCTTGTAGATGTGTTTTGAAAAAGGCTGTTAAACTTACTAAACTATGTTGTTAAACCTTTTAATATGTATTTTTTATATTGAAAATCCACTTCCTACATCTTTTTTCATAACTATCACTGACAAGTGAGCTTGAGCTAAGTAAATAGGCAGGGTCTGGAAAGCTAATGTATGTGATTAAAATAAACCAGAACTAGCTGTAATTCTGGGATTTGATAAGAATGAAGACCCTTTAAAACAGTCAAACTTTGTAGCATCTTCTGTTGCAAAGAGATCCTTCCAAATGTGTGACTGTTACGTTAAACCAGCTATGCATTAAAGAAGCACTCTGCTCTCCTGTAACTGATGACCAGTGTTAAGGAATCAAAGTGCATTTTACATGTCCTTCCATTTTATTATTAAGAACTGCCTTCCCGGTTGGCCACTTCAGAAACAAGAAATGCTGCCAGTCTTTGGAGACAGGATAGGTTTTGAATCATCCTAAATATTGGGCTTTCACCAAAATCTTCCGTAGATAAATTAAAATATTTTACCTAATATAAAAGATGTTGCTGCAGTGCTCAGAATGCTTGTACCAGAAGACCTCTATTGATTTTTCTGGCACAAGTACATTTAGGATGGCAACTTCACTTTTCATTAATATTATATATGCATGCATACATACATCTCTGCCTACACAAGCATGTGTATATTCATCTAATATAAAAGTTTTACTCTCTTTGTGAACAATAGGGTTCTGATGGTAAATCCAAAGCATCACATTTAGCTTGGGTTCCATGTGGAGATTTAGGACCATATTTTGGGATGGCTGGAGAGAACAGAGTTGAAGTGGACCTCTGACAATAGGGGCCATTCATGTCATTTAATATGAGCTTCTCAACTGTGTGTAGGTATTCACACATTTAACAATTTAAATTGGAAATACAATGAGAGAACATCTAATTAGAAATAGTATGTAGATAATTCACATTACAAATGAATGATTCTGATAAATGTGCAATGTAGACATGATGATTTTAAACAAATGTCTGTAATGTTGATATATATTGCATCAACTTCGAGGAAGAAGTAAATTAAACACTTTAAATTGTCATTTAATTGACCTCGCTGAGATTTATTTATTTTTATTTTTTTAAATGCTGGAAACCGATTTATCAGGGGTGTCATAGTCATCCTGCATCCAAATGGGACTGGACTAGATGACCCTCAAGGTGCCTTCCAACTCTGACATTCTATTATACTAGTTCTAGTAAACCTGCTGCAAGGAAGCAGTTGTCTTTTATATTATCAGCCTGAACTTATTGCATCCCCTCTGCTCAAGATTTTGTTTGTGCTAATTGTTCATGCTATGGACAATTTTCCTTTTTCATGAGTACAATAAGTTTGTTCTGAAAATAGTACTCATGAGGTGGTGTGTATGTATGTATGAGAAATCTATGATCTACACTCATGAAAAGTTATCACATTTTTCTTGTATGTTTCTGTACTGAACTGTTGCTGAAAATTCAATCGCATTGTTCTCTTTTGTATAGCAAAGCAGTTTACATGAGACTGGGCTACAGAAACCAGAGGTAGCAGAAAATGTTACCACAGTGGCTAAGGATCCAAGATATGCCAGATATCTCAAAATGGTTCAAGTGGTAAGTCTGTTTACTCTGTTTTATCCTGTTTCGTTCGTACAGAACTCTGAACTCCTGATACTTCGATGAAACCCGTGTGTGGTGGTGGTATTATTATAAACATTTGTATAGCGCCAGTCATGAGCTTGGTGCTGTACAGAAACATACAATAGACGCGGACCCTGCCTGTGGCTTACAATCTAAAAGACAAGGAGAGGGAGACAGGGAGAGGGGACAGTGGGAGAGACAGGGGAGAAGACAAACAAACATTCAAGCGGATGCAAAATCTCAGGTGTGTGTGCTTGGCTTGGTTACAATCAGGTTGGTTGCAGTAGTCTGCAGAGGAGGGCAGACTAAGTATATGGGAACGTCTAGCAGGCATTGGGAAAGGCGGCGAGGAAAAAGTGGGTCTTGAGGAGGAATTTGAAGGAGCAGAGGGAGGGGGCAAGGCGGAGGTGGGTAGGGAGGGAGTTCCAGGCATGGGGGGCAGCGAGGGAGAAGGGTCGAAGGCGGTTAGGTGAGCAGGAGAAATGAGGGAGGGGACAGCGGAAGAGCGGAGAGCACGTGCAGGAGTGTGTAGGGAGATTAGGTCCGAGAGGTAAGGGGGAGCTTGGTTGTGCAGTGTTTTGAACGTGAAAACCAGGAGCTTAAACAGGATACGTTCAGGAATGGGGAACCTGTGTGTGTGAGAGGCCCCGCCTCCAGCCCCACCTCTAGCCTCACCCCCTACCAAGTGAGCAACAGTGTTAGGCCAGTTTATCTTCCACCCCAAAGCCATGGGAAACCCCCCAAGCCACAGCTCCAACAGGAGAGGGAGACTCAGGTTCAGTGGAGCAGTGGATATGATAGCTGGGCTCCAGCTGCCACATGAAAGTGGGCATCCAACACAGATGTTTAAATAACCCCTTTCCCTAGTCTCACTACCGGAAAATACAAAGTCTAGGGGCAAATCCCCATTGTACCCCATGTCAAAGAGGGAAATAAATCAGGGACGGGCAAATGCCCCCTTAAGCCGAAAGTAGATGAGGAGCAAATCCTCACTGTGCAAAAGAGGGCAATAAAAGAGAGGGAGGAAATGCCCCCTTACAAGCCAATCAGGTAAGAAGCAAATCCCCACTGCACTCCATACCCAAAGAGAACAATAAAAGAGAGATGGGCAAATTATAAGGGTGTGCATGTCATTTTCATGATTACAATAACAATAATGAACATTGTTGTTTTCATTATCATTATTACAATATCAAAAATGACAAATAATAACAAAAATAGAAATTTTGTTTTTGAAATAAAGGGAAAAACCTGAAAAACATATATCTGGCTGTAACTTTTTTGTTTCTTATTCAATTCTGATTAAACATGGGGAGGGTGTACCCCCAATGGAGTGCACTATGTGTACCAATGCGTGATATGATTAGGTAAAGGAAACCGATTTTAGAAGCAATTGAATGTTGTGATTTTCAAACAAGCTCCATACGCATTCATGGCTACAACTTCTTTATCTTGCATCCAGTTTGCATTGCACCTGTGAATATTATGTCCCTCCATAAGCCTAACACTCCTGCCAATTTTCAGAAAGATTGGATAAAGGGTCCTGATGGTATAAGACATTAACTTGAAAATACATCTAGAAATGTATCATTTGTATATTCCATCCTGACTGGAATGTATCACATACCATCACTGTCATCTCTGCCAAACTACAGAACAATTTGATAAAGGCATCCAATTTTATAAGCAATTGATGTTGTCCCTGTAAAGACCATTATTCAGATAAATAGCAGCATATGCAGTGCCAGTCAGAGGCAGGCACCCTGAATGGCAGGGGGAGAGAGACTTTAGGAGGGAGGATGTGGAGCAAACCAAAAGACTGACACACGCGTTCACTGGCCAATTACTGCATGCTTCCAGCTTTACAGGACCAATTGGTAGTGGCTTCGAGGCAGGCATAGGGGGCGGCCCTGAGGTGGGCATAAAGGACATAACTGGGACTTTGGGGATAGCATCCAGCAATCAGGGGGCATAGTTTACACATCCATGCTGGTCAATTATCATCACAAATCACATCCTGCAGCACTGCGACAGAGGACATAAGGACTGTGCTTTTTGGCCTGGTAGATGGCAGGCCGTACAGGAAGAGGACAGATGATATAGTAGCATGGGGTGGAAAGGACCTAAAGAAACTATATGCCAAAGCACAGGAAAGCAAAATTGAAAGTGGAGCACATGTGCCTGATTCCAACAGTCATCATACTACGGAAGTCACCTGCTAATTCTTCAAGCCATATCAACACAGTAGACAGGCTCAATCCAGTCTTCATCATTTGCATGGTATATTGGCAAAATGTATGTTATGTAAGATCCATCTGAGTCCTAAAGTTAGCCTGAGTAGAAAGGAAAATATTACAGGGGTGTTTTTGTCTTTTGCCCTGCCTTTTGTATAAATAAGGTTTGAACTGAGCTTTTGAAAACATGAGTAGAAATACCAAGAGTGTAAAATCCAGAATTTTCTATTTTGGCATCCTACTGATGTAACATGGACGTGCCTGCCTTTTGTAGGGGAAAGTAGCTAATGGCTAGCAGATTAGCTCTTGTAGCAAATGGTGTTTAGTTCAATTTTGCTGAAACGGTTAAACTGAATTGCTACCCTTTGTCAAACTATCGGAGGTTATGGTTCTTGTAGTCATCCACAGCCTTCCAGGAAATACAGGATAAAGGAGACCTAAAGTGTAAAACAGATAGGAAAAAACTTTTTACAAGGGAGACAAATGAACCATTATGGCTGTCTCCTACAGCATAAAGAAACAAAAAAGGATATACACCCGTTTTTCCCCCTTTTTCTGGAAAATAGAATGGAAACTTCATGGTTTCTCCTAAAATAATTTTTGCCAATGGACCGTGCATGTTATTTTAATTGTAAAGGTTATTAGCATGTTTTCCTTTGGACACAGTGTACAATGTTCCTTTATATTTATTTATTTATTTATTTAATCATATTTTTACCCCGCCCCACCTGAAACAGCCTGGGGCGGCTAACACTCTGTAGCTGACACCTAGAACTGACCTCCAGTTTTCCTTTTCTGAGTCTCCTCTGGCTCCCAAGTCTTTGCCCCAGCACACCCTGCTCCCTCCAGCTGGGCGACAAGCATTGGCAATGGCTTCTGCTTGCTTGAATCGGGTGGAAGGATTTAGCAGCTACAGGAAGGGTGGAAGGGGCTGCTCCTGCTCCGAGGCCCCTCACAGGGAGTTGCAAAGACTCAGCAAATCTGGCCATGGGGAACCCTTCTCGGCCTGGATGGGAGACCAGAGATGCCAATACGCAAGCAGTGAGAGAGGCACCCCTGCTGGCGAATGGGCTGGGGGTCAGGATGCCTGGGTTCTATCTCCTTTCCAGTTCTGGAATGGGAAGTCCAGTCCAAGCCTGATCTGGTCCCATTGGTGCCAGTAGAGAGTGTTGGAGCCAGGTCTGGGGTTAGGAAGGAGTGGCTAGTGCTGAGAGAGAAGAAACACTGTGACCCACCTACCCTGGATGGTTAATTGCAATAACGTAACCATGTAAAGATCAAATCCGTCTACGCTCAGCCAATCTTAAACACAATCACAATAACTGTAGTCAGTATAGCAAAAAGCTAAGAACAATGTGACTTTATTAACAAACTTATAGAAAACAATTGTGTATCGAATCGAATGAATGTATATCAATATAAATGAATACAAAACTAATTGAACAATCGACTGTCTTCACAGAAATGATATTGTCCTTTTGACAAACATTACAAAGGTAACGCTGCAGAATACATACATTCTCTGTTGCCAACATGTTTCAAGCTAAGAAGTTCATCTTCAGGACCTTAAATCCATTTTTCAACATTTCAGTATAAATGTCAAAAAAATACTCTTCAGTGTTACAATCTGTCATTTGACAGAGTATGCAAGCTACAGTTAAAATGACAAACAGTTGGATTGCCACTAAGTTGTAGTATTGATTGAAGCCCTAATCTAACTTGAAAATTACTGATCAAATATTCATTTATGTGGCTATGGGGCAAGAATGAACTATTGTAGTTTTCAATCACAGGAATTAAGTTTAGCTTCTTATGGATATCCTATGAAATTAAAAGAGAAGCTCAGAACTTAGACTTGACTACCCCACAAAACTGTCTTCTGTTACCTTGTCAGAGACACCCTTCTATTGGGGGTGGGTTGCCAGGAACACTACATCCATACTCCAGAGCCTGCACAGGCTGCCAATAGCTTTCCAAGCATGATTCAAGGTGCTGGTTTTGACCTGTAAAATTGGGCCCCAGGTATGTGAAAGACCGTCTCTTTCCTTATGTTCCATCACGGCCTCTGAGGTAGGCTGACAGTGCCGTCTTGTGAGTTCCGACAGCCTATGACATTTTTACAACAAAGGCATGCAGTAAGGTGTTCTTGGTGGCTGCCCCATAATTATGGAATTCCCTCCCCTTGAGATTTGCTTAAGCCGGAGCCTGCTCATTTCCCAGAAGAGATGCAACTAACCTGCTGCTTCCAGATTCCCTTCTCTGATCTAAACTTGGAGTGGCTTACTTAAGAACCATGTAGTACCGTTAACAACAAAACAAAACCCAGATAGTTTGATAAGACCAAATCCAGGCCAGATGAGTGTGTGTGGGTTTGGTTTGTTTGCTTAAGCTTATATGCGGCCCTTTCCGTAACGGCTCAGGGGGGCTTACAATTAATTTTTTTTAAACTGACATTTAAAAAAGCAACCACCCACCAGTTCCTTCCACGGGAGCCCTACCCTTAAACCCCACTTCCAAAAACTTCCCCTAACCTGTGGCAGGAGGAGTAGGGTAGTAAAACCTTTTAAATAAATACAAATAAATAAATGTAAATAACCCCTCCCCCAGCCCACAACCACATAACCTCTCAACCTATACCTATCCCTGTCTACCAAATGCCTTGCTAAACAAATGTATTATACCACCTCTGGAAGATGCTCAGACTCGGGCTCAAGCAAACCTCCAGGGGAAGGGAGTTCCATAGCACGGGGACAGTAACCGAGATCACTTTCTCTTTCCCCCCCTCCCCCCCTTTCTCATCTGGACAATAGTAACAGATGAAACCTGCAGGAAGGGCACCCCTGGCCAACTGCAGGACTGCAACAGAGCATGGTAGTACAGGCGATCTTTTAGATATGTGGGGTCCAGACTTTAAAGGTCAAACCATCACCTTGAATTGTGCTTGGAAAGCTAATATGTAGCCAGTTCAGACTGGAGCAGTAGTGTAACGTGTTTAGATTCTATAGCTTTTATATGAAGCTCGATGGGAGCTCCACCATCTTAACCTTCCTTAAATAATTTTTTCAGCACATTATCTTCTAAGTAACAACAGGTGACCTAGTCCTTGCTGCATGGAAAGATTTCATGCTGCATTTAAAGATTTCAGTCTGTTTTCTAACACTGATAATGTACTTTTGTGGATGCAGAAGTGTTAACTCTTCCTATTTTTTTTTGAAAACTCGGATATTATATCACATTCAAATTGTTTAATAATTTACAAACTAAAATGCCTTTGCATTACTGCATTTTGGATTTTGTCTCATGTTTTCTCCTTGCATTGTACTAGTGTGGTTGTGTGTAACTCAAAGGAGTACACATATTACACTTAAGAAAGAAAATGTTTAATTTTTAAGAGCATGCACAATTTTCGAGCTAGGCATACGGTGCCTCCCAGTAATAAAATATCTGTATTAAACTGTTGAACTTAAGTGTTTGTAGTGTTTATATTGGAGATATCTGCTTTATATATATATATATAGATAGATAGATAGATAGATAGATCTGTTTTTTTTATTTATATATATATATTAGTGCCACTATCCATTTCCAGGCTGGCCACTCTGCACACTTTCTCCAGTGACGCTAGTATAGACGTGCTTCTCTGAAATTGCAATCATGGCTGTCTTCTTTTTTTCTTTTCTTTTTTTTCCTTCAAAAAAATACTTTGCTTACTTTGGACATGCTGTATTTTTCTCATGCCAAACAATCCCACACTACTGTTCATTTAGGTTTTGAGGTCTCATGTCCTTTTTAGACCACCAGTAGCTCAGTCCCTTTGAGTTCAAAAATTGGACATAATTTTTTTTCCCCTTGACTTATGATGATCCAGATGGTGTTTCTTGACCTCTGTAGCAGAGGATGGCAAAGCAACATGTTCTCTTTGATCACCAGTGGAAACACCAGAGCAGATTCTGTTTTGGAACATGCCTACCAAAATGCAGGCCAAACTGTTCTTGGGTATCTTGCCCAGAGAGAGGATGTTTAGGTGTTGGTTAATAACCTAAAGTGTACAAACTGTGGAAGAACTCGCAATGAAAGGAAGGCATTTTTCTCTCTCAAACTTAACATGTACGTATTTGGCTAATGTCTGCTCCATGCCAGTACGTTTTCAGAGTTTGATTTTATGCTACTAGCATTCATTCAGAGGAATCGTTTATAATTATATTTCTATTCTGTTCTGTCTCTTCTTACCAGTACTTCTAGGTACGCATTGCTGTGGTACAGGAGCACCTTCAGTAGTGTACCAATGGACATGATTAATATTTGTCACGTTCTCATTGGTTGAAAGCAGCTGAAACATTAATCTGTGGTAGCCTGGGAGCCACCTACTCATTAGTTAGGTTGCCACCAGATTAGGGCTGAAACGGCAAGCTGCTGTGGTAGGTTTTTCTGATGGAAAAAGCTTTTCCACAACGAGCATCACGGTGTGATAGAGATGTTCATCCCGCTACTTCCAGTGCGTTACTTTTGTTCCGCTACTTCCACTGGCTGAGAAAATAGCAGAACAATGTTTGTTCTGAGTTTCGATCTTCCAAAATTTCCGCCAGCACTGCGAAGTGGCAGAACAATGTTTGTTCTGACAGCTTCGAAGCTTGTTCTGACAGTTTCCGAACTAGCAGAATGCCAGTGGAAAAGCTGCAGAAAGTTGCTGGCAATTCCAAAATGGCAGAATGAAATAACGGAGCGGGAAACCCTACACCAGATGTGCCTGCATCCATCTAGGGACTGGCGGCCAGTTGCTATGGTACATGTGGGCCAGAGGTGGTCAGTGACAAAGCCCAGGTGAAGGGTAAGGCCTGGAGGAGTGCGGTCACCCAAGATGCCAAATAGCTGATTGGGGGGTGTTCCGAGGAGCTCCTCCGATCAGCTGTTTGGTGCGTGCACCCAGGCCGGGCCCTCGATCAGCTGTTAGGGAACAGCTCTTCCTGGAGGCCCAATTCTGCTGGGCAGCATGGGTCCAGGTTGGATAGCTCCTTGGCCAACCTGTGACAGCAGCCCGCATGCCCAGATTACTGGGCGAGGGGAGCGGGCAGAAGGGTTGCTCATGTCAACTGCCCTCCCCACCAACCTTGGGAATAGCGACTGCAGTGACCCACCCCAGGGCAGCCCGGAGAGCTGGCTCACCCTCATCTTCTTTGTTTTCACCTTTTTTATCCATTTCTTAACCCTATTCCTTTTGAAATATTCCTTCTCTTCATGTCCAACTTTCCTTTATATTGCATCCTGTCACTCCAGCTGTGGTATCAATGTAACCAGGCCATGGTCTTCCCTACTTATCCTTTCTTTGTTGACAACTCCAACATCTAGACTAGGTCTCTTCTACAAATGGCTTCCATTCTATGAGGATATGGGACAACATAACAAAGCAACTGATTGATTTGAAGTTTAGAATATTGCTTGTATAGTATGTTTTTGGACATGTATGCTTTCATCAATAATTATTTATTACTGTAGGCTTCATCAGTACTTAGTAATGCAGATCAGTTGGTATTGCCTATTAATGTAGACAGAAATTCCTCAAAAGCTTAAAATTATCAATGTCTGCTCTGGTGCTCAAGGTACTACCATGGCCAAAGTGGCTTCCACATTCAGCAATTTTGTTATGAAAGAATACGTTTGACCTAAAGAAAATTGTCTCTTTCTTGGTTCCAGTAGGATTTCACTTATGTTTGGTGGTATTCTGGACCCTTTTCAAACTTTTTTTTTTTTTAAAAACCCTCGACAGGGTGTTCCTGTAATGGCAATAAGAAACAAAATGATTTCTGAAGGACTAGACCCAGATCTTCTTGAGTAAGTAATATTATCTTTAGTTTATACTAGAGGTTTATAATAGAGCTGGAATGCTATACTGAGAGGATAACTTGACTAAGCACAGGTTTGGTGTGTTTTTTAAAAAAATAAAACCTTTTCTTTGTTTTGATTCTGCAAAAAGTCAGAAGAACTTTGCATAAAGTTTAATTGTAACTGAAAGAAATGTAATTAAGATTCCCCTTGTACTCTTTAAGTAGAAATATTCAAAGGAGTTGTATTAATGGTGCTTTGCATAAGGTAGAAGGTTAAGTAGGTATTTGCAACCTATCTACCTGTCATAGGTTCTTAAACATTTTCTGTATTTTTTAGATATGTTCTATGCACCCATGGCTGTATCCACATGTAGATATGGAACTCAGACTAAATTTCCATTAGCTGATGTTGCCTCTTTTTCCAAAAGAGTACGGTCTTGTCAGAGTTTATGGGTAATGTTACTAGTTAAAATGTTCCAACATAGTTTACGTTGTATGTGTAATTTAAAACATGGGTCGTCTCTCCCACACAGCATTTCTGCTCTCATTAAAACAGGCTATAATGTTTGAAGCTCTTTGAATGTATAATGACAGCTTCATGTGCCCATGACGTTGCTGCGCCAATAGTGCCTAACGTTGCTTGCCAAAATATCTGAGATACCTTGTAGCAGACCATTTACCTCAAGCACTATATTGTGGGAGTTGAACCAAACCTGAACCTAAAGTCCAGTTCCAAGGTTTTTGAGTGAATTGGAACTGAACCCGGACTGAAAAGAGCAATTGAGCCACTTACCTTTGTGGTGCTGGCCAGCCCTTCAGAACTCTGGGGTGCAATCTCTGGCATGACCACTAGGAGGCAACACTCCAAATTCTTCCTACTGTGCATGCCCAAGGGACTTGCACCCCTTGGACACCAGTTAATATCTAAGTGCTAATATTCTTTAAAGAAAACTAACTATAATAAGCTTCTTAAAGACCATAACTAATTCCAATATTCTTAACTAAATTTATTTTTAAAACAGCTATGAGATTGTACAACTATGCTTTTGTACTAAAAACACAACCAATTGATCTAAACACCAAAAATTATTTTCCGGGTGGGCTGAATGCCTGGCCAAGACAGCATCAATAGAAAAGCAATTCACAAAGGCAAGTGACTCAATTGCTCTTGCCCGGCCAGCCCTTCAGAACTCAGGGGATGTCCCAAAGCATTACCCCCAGAGATCATGGGCAGGAAATTCATTCCAACACCCCCTGCAACACTTGTCTACCAGGAGCTGCATCCGCAGACTCCCAAACATTAATCTTGTAATGTTTGGTAAACGAGTGCAGCGATGACCAAGTCGCCGCCCAGCAAATCTCATATGTAGCCCCTGCCTAATAAGCTCTAGAAGCAGCTGCTCCCCTGGTAGAATGAGCCACAATTCCAGCAGGGGGAGACGTACCCAAAGCCAGATAAGCTTCTTTTATACACTATCCGCTTTGCCCTCTGGCCTCTATAGTGAGAACTAAAATTTATGAATAGAGTCGAAGACTTTCTATACTTCTTTGTTCTTTCCAAATAAATACACCTTCAAAGCTCTCCTTACATCCAACGTATGCCATTGATGCTCCAATCTATGTTTTGGATTTGGGCAAAAAGAGGGTAGATTTATTTCTTGTGCCCTATGGAAAACCATATCCCTCTTTCGTATAAAAACTGGATCCAGCCTTACCATGTGCTTCCTAAACATGCATAAAGGCCCCCAAGTCTGAAATCTGCCTAGCTGATGTCACAACCATAAGGAATGCCAACTTCAAAGAAAGAAAATATAGGGAAACCTCCCTCAAAGGTTCAAAAGGAGGCTCAATTAAAGCCTTGTGGACAGTGTTCAAATTCCAAGTTGGGGAGCTATGTACTACTGAAGGAGCCAGTAAATGTGCCGCTCTTAAAAAAATTTCTCACATGAAGATGCCCAGAAATGTTCATCTATTTGATAGTACTGAATGTGTTGTTCAAAGTTGCTGCTTGTCTAGAGAGTATCATGCCTAAGCCCCTTGTCCAAGCCATCCTGCACAAATTGTAGGATGTCTGGAATTTTTACTTTGAGTAACTTCTTACACTTGCACCAATTTAAAAATAATTTCCATGTACTCTGATAATTTTTTCTTGTTGAAGGACACTTATCTGACAGAAGAGTTCTCAAAAATTCCTCAGAGTATGCCAAAACTGAGCATTCAAGCTCCATACAGTCAATTTTAAGAACACTTGATTTGGATAAGTTACTGGTCCCTGCTGGAGTAGATCCTTTCTTGGATGAAGGAAGATGGGTGATCTTTCCTGCAGAGCTATCAGATCCACAAACCATGGACACCGTGGCCAATGTGGAGCTACCAAAATCAGTCTGGCCCTCTCCGGCATTTGGACACTACTTCGCTGAACAAAAGGGAATGGAGGGAAAGCATGAAGAAAACCCTTGGGCCATGGCTGTAGAAGAGCATCACATGCGGTTGCAGCTGGGTGATAAGTTCTGATCATGAACTTTATTGTTCTGGCATTCCTGATTGAAGCAAGCAGGTCCATCTAGAGCATCCCAAACTGATGAACAATCTGCTGGAAAACCTCCGAATGAAGAGACCATTCCCCTGGATCTACTGTTCTGCGGCTTAGAAAATCTGCTAGTTCCTTGTCTTTCCCTCTTATATGATGGGCTGCAATGGACAATATGTTCCCCTCCGCCCAATGAAGAATCAACAGCGCCTCCCGATGTAGTGTGATCAAATGAGAACCCCCTTGGTTCTTTATATACCCTAGAGCAGTGGTGGTGTTTGTCAAAATTTTGACATGCCTTTTCTTGAGATTGTAAGCTCTCGGGCAGGGACCATGTCTATCTTCTCTGTAAAGCGCCAGGTACATCGCTGGCGCTATATAAATGTTTATAATAATAATAATAACAATTAAATGCTTGAAACCATTTAGAGCCAGATGAATAGCCCGAAGTTCCATCTAGTTCATTGAACATTGTTTTTCCTGCATTGACCATTCTCCCTGAATGTACTCTGAATCCAGGTGAGCACCCCAGCCTGAGAGACTCGCATCTGTTATGCACAAACTCCCTGGTTCTTGAAGTGGCCAACCCTCAAGAAACCGATGGGGCTTCATCCATCAGTCCAAAGAGATTCTTACTTCTCTGATCAAAATCAGACAGATTGACCTGCTCTCCATAATGTGGTGTTGCCATGGTCTCAGGAAAAGATGCAGTGGGTGAAGATCTCACCCATGGTAGATGCTGTATGCACCAAACAAAAAGACCCTGAAGGGAAGCCAGTAAATGAAGCGGAACAGACTGCCTGCGTCGTACCTGGAAATAACTTTTCTGGTCTTTGCTTGTTACTGTTGTGATATGTAGATCCGACCCAACTTGGACCTGCCTGCTGTCATTCTCATCGTAACCAAGCCAAGTACATGCACCTGAGACCTCGCATCTTCATGAATGTTAGACCCCTTGTCGCTCCCTCTGTTCCCCTACCTATGTCTCTCCCCCAGCTCCTGTCTCTCAGATTCTAAGCCCTAGGGGCAGGGACCATGTCTATTTTATTACTTTGTAAAGTGCCAGGTACACTGCTGGCGCTATATAAATGTTTGTTAATAATAATAATAATTAATAACTTCATCTTGATCAACACTCCTAAATGCTCCAGTTCCTGAGATGGCAACAGATGGCTCTTCTCCTTTTTTATCAAGAAACCAAGTTTCTCCAAGAACATCATCGTTATGTCTAAATCCATCACGGCTTGTTCCCTGGACAGGGCTCTGACCAGAATGTCATCCAGATACAGATGAACTCTCACACTTCTTTGTCTTAAATTCACGACCGTTGACACCAGTACCTTTGTGAAAGTCCTTGGAAATGTTCTGAGACCAAAAGGAAGTGCTGTGTATTGCTAGTGCCGGCCTTGAATCAAAAAACATAGCCATTTTCTGTGATTTGGCCTGATGGCGACATGAGGGTATGCGTCCCTCAAATCGAGCAATACGAGCCAATCCCCCCTGTAAGATCATCGTGTAGATTGTTATAAGTGTTTCCATCTTGAATTTTCTCAACTACAGTGATTTTGTTGAGACTTCTTAGGTCATGGACAGCAGTGTTAGATCTGTCATTTTCTGCACCAGAAACAATAGGGAATAAAGACATTGCCCACACTGATCTTTTGGAACTTCCTCTGTGACTGAGATGCTTTCCAACCTTTGTATCTCTTCTACGAAAGCCTGATGCTTTTCCGGTCTCGTTGACACTGGTGAAATCCGGAAAAACTCTCATGGATGTCTTTTGAACTCTATTGAGTACCACTTTCAAACTGTTTCCAGGACTCACTGGTCGGAAGTAGACTCCTCCCAAATGTTTCCAAAAGGGAGAATTCTTCCTCCAACCAGCAGTCCTGGCTGAACGTGAGTGGGTGTTTGCCAGGAGTTGGGCGTCCTGCTTGGATGATTCTCCTCTTTGAGACTGTCTTCCCCTGACCTATCCAAACCCTCTATTTGATCTATACCATCAAGACCTACCAGCTCTTCCTCCTTTTCCTGCACCACCAAAACCTCTTATATTGTTATAAGCTGGCTGACTGTATGAGTTGAAATTTTGGTAGGGACGAAAAAATCTCTTTGCAGAATTGATTTGCTGCAACCAACTCTTCCTTTTTTTTTTTTTTATTGGAAGCATCTGTCAACACCTTGTCCAGAGCCATTCCAAAGAATTTTTCTCCCTGAAAAGGAGCATTTACTAGCGTATTTTTTGTATGACTGTCTGCCCGCCAGGACCGAAGCTATAGTCTTCTGCGAGCCACGACGCTTGTAGCCATACCCCTAGCAGACCAAATGAACGCATCCATTGCTGCATCAGAAATTAAAGCCACTGCTAAACTGATATTGTCTCTTAGCTTTCTTGCCTCACGCTCAGACAGATTTGGATTTTCCCCCAGTGAATACCACTTCAGTATAGATCTCGCTAAGTAGGAAGAAGCTATTGACATTCTTAAAATTCCTGACAAAGCCTCATAGGTTTTTCTTAAACTTGCATCAATGACTCTGTTTGTTAATATCTTTGGGTTAAACATCTCCATCAACTGGAATTACTGAACATCTGGCTAAGGCTGCTACCACAGTGTCTACTTTTGGTGTCTTAGAAAAATGATATAACATCTCTTGTGCCTTTTGAAAGGTGGTGTGTTTTTCCAGGCTGCTTCCATTCTGATTTCACTATTTTCTCAAATGATGAATCCCAAATAAAAAACAATTTTTAGTTTTAGTTCTTAGGCATGTACACTCTGTAAGACTCCTCTGATTAGCCTTCCTGTTCATCCTTTCCTAATTTCTGTCTTAAATTCAAAGATTTGTTTGCCTTTTGATAAAGCTTCAATCCTATTTGAAGGAGGCAACTGCCTTGGAGGGTCAGATGCTGAAACCGGGTTATCTGAGGATTGTAAAGTCTCTGCTAACAAATCTTCTTCCACATCCCTCTCCTCCATACTGCTGACAGACATCCTGTGCCTGATTAGTTTGTGTGTCAGTTAAACCCTCTGCATCTGATGGATCAAACACCTCAGGTTCCTCACCCCCTTCTGAAGCTTCCCTTTCATTAGAAGGAATGCCCTCTAAATCAATAATCTCATCCTCTGAGGATGTTCCAAACAGCTCTTTTAAAGAGATCTGCTGTATTTTACTTTGACTGGTTTTAGAAGATGGCTTGGCCAGAGCCTTGTCTTTGCAGACCTCTTTTAACTTTCCTTTATTGGCAAGCCGTGTCCCTTTTGCTACCCTTTCTTCAGAGTGCTCCTTTGTAACTTGTCTGCTCTTAATTGTAAAAGCTTCCATCTGGAGTCTTTCCAAAGGAGATAAAGATGGAGGTCTTTCACTCTCTGTGAAGGCTTGTACCTCAGAAGGACCCTGGGCAGAGTCTTGAGACAAGTCCTCATGCAGATGTGCCCTTATTGCTGGCATGGTGAACTTTTGCGACTTTTATTTGTTTGTTTGTTTATAAATACAGCCCCAAATTGCCCCCACTGAGTCGGTTGGAATGGGCCAATGGGTCCATGCCTGCAGGGACTGATTCTGAGACGGCACAGGGGTTGCTTCCTGACTGTTAGGATTAACTACAGCTCTGAACCATTCTCCCAGATTTTGCCACTTTAAATGGGACACTGTTTACCAAGCAATTATCTAGTGATTACAGGCCTTGCATTGAGCCTACAAGACTGGAATATTATTGAGGCTCAGGGAAAGCTCTGTGGCTGTTTAATCCACACACGGCCTCAAGCCGACGCTCTGTCGGAAAGAAGATAAGGAGCCAACCTTCATTAGTTAGGTACTCTAATCACTCTGTGACTCTTTACCTCTATCAAGTAAGGAGTGTGATTTTTAAAACTGAAGGACAGCAGTCCCCAAAATAAGCCCTCTTTTTAAAAAAAAAACACCATACAAATACTTACAAACCACAACTAATAACCAACTCTAATCACTAAACTAAGCACAATTTAAACCTTAATCTAAACACAACTACAAGAAAAAAGAACAACAACAATCCTATCTTAAATACAGCGCTCAAGGAATGCTTCTCCTTGTAAGACAGAAATCAAACTGGTGGCCCGGGGGTGGGGGCGCACGAGTCCTTTCGGCATGCGCGCTAGGAAGAATATGGAGTGCTCTCCCCCCCCCCCCCTAGTGGTCATGCCAGAGATCGCTCCCCAGAGTTAATCTGAAGGCCTGGCCAGGACACCACAATAGAAATCTTTCACTGGCATTGAACCCATTCCAAATCCAAAACCAAAAAAACAGCAACCAGGTCAAAATAACAGATTAAATAATTGGGCACTGATGAGGGAGAATCTTTTTGGAATGCTGAGGAAGGGTGTGTCCTGTAGAAAGGAGGCAGAGACTACACTTCCCAGGCTGGAACTAAAGAGGTGGTGTGGGAAAGGTGTTCTGGGGTTGTTAGTTCTCCCATTTTAAATTAATTTTAATTGTGGAAGAAAATATTTTTCTACCGTGAAATATTTAATTGTTTTGGAAGAAGTTGCACTGCAACTGTAAGGGTGTGTGGTATTAACGTGCAAGAAATGCATCTCAACCAGTTCAAATGATGGAACCAGTTAGCATCCCCGTATTCTAAATTAGTGCCTGAATCAGAATAGAACTGGAAAATTTGGAGATGCTGATGAACTCCAATCAGGTTTTTATTCTGAACCAAAAATGTTAATGGTTTGACTCCCTGATTATATTTGAATTGCTTAATGGTCTTATCAGCCCATTCTGGTAAGTATTCTCATTTGTGTGTGAGAGAAATTAAATAACAGTAGTTCTTGGTTTTAAGGAAAGTAAATTTCTAGTGGTTCACTTTAGTGGATAAAGAAGACAAAATTGCACAGCTCCTTTTCTGATTGAAATTTGGTAGGCATAGCCAGAAACTACAGTTGTTTATCAGCATAGGAATTGGTGGGAATCCTAAGTTACTCTTTCACACCTAATGTAGGGAGCCTTGGTTTGGATTTTGAAATAACCATTAAAGGTAGAAGCACTTCATTTGCCTACATATATCCAGAGTTGGGGCTACAAAGTGGGAGCTGAACTTTGTGGGATGGGGACTCTTCTCGCATTCATGAATATGTTCTTGCAAACCAGAGCACTAGTTAGCAACCCTTCCAATGGTTTTGACCAACAGGTTGAGATCTCATTTTGTGGCTTCTTTGGAAAACGGCACGTTCCATGGGTGCAGTAGGGAGTCCACGGATCTTGATTGAGATGGGCAGAGCAGTTTGCGCTTCTCAGCCGCTACCTCAGGCTGCTTAGAGGTTTTGGCAAGCCTCTTTGAATTAGCCTACATTAGTTCCTTTTTTTTTAATATATAGAAAAAGGGAAAGTTGATTAAGATTGTTCTGAAACCTGCTTGCAACTCCCAGGTTGATAAACTTTGCTGCAGTAGATGCTTTTTCTTACATGATATGCAATACCAATTATAGACATTATTTCAAGTAACACTTTTTAAAACTCTAGGATCCTAGCCAAACTCAAGTTGGATAACTAATTGCATTTTTGCTTATCTACCTTATCCTTGCTATTTTTGTTGATTATGGTAGTCTTCATGTTCTGTGCTGCCATACAACATAGTGCTCATGCTGCTTAATCATTGTATTTACCCTATAATGCTCTAGTTCCATGAAGATTTTATTTTTTTTAAAAACAACCTTGGATTAACCAAGCCTGTTTTTTCATCTTTTAAGTACTAATTATTTTTTAAAAACAATTTTCCAGTAAGTTCTAGAACATGTCCCTGAATTCTACTCCATTTGGTTTTGTAACTCAGCAGAGTGCAAACTCTGAAGTTCTTCAGCTGTGGGTAAAGAAATTCCTATACATTGTATTGTTTCCTCTCTAAATTATTCATGGGTTGCAGAGTAATGCTTAATGATGTTTGTTAAATGTTATGGAAACTTTTGGTGAAAGGGATTAGAGAAGCCAATTGTTAATACTTTCACTAGTCTTTTTTTTACACAAACACACTATTCACCTTAACAGAACTATAATCTCTTTTCACTTGTAGGACACCAGATGCCATAGTGCCTGCTTGGGGAGATGATGCAAATGCAGAAGAAGGTTCTGATAGTGAATCTTCATTTAGTGACTAAGCAGACTGATTTTTCACCCTTAAGAACTCTTAAGTGCTATATCTAATGTCGCCTTTCAGATCATGTCGGAGTAGTTATACTTGAGCCACACTGAATAGCTCTTTACCCAACATCTTTAAGCATTGATAGCACGGTTCTCTTCCAAAAGCATTTTTTAATGACCCCACATTCTACCTGAGCTCAAGTTGGTGTAGTTCAAACGTATTCCTATTACAAGACAAGAAGATCTTTTCCTTGTTTGTTCTTGTCTTGCAGAAGTAAAATATGCTATTTATATATAAAACTCATTTGTGGAATTTTAAAATTCCCATGAAATCAGCACATTTGTCATTCAGACCTTTATGTGGCATAATAGAAATGTTATCTTTTTCTGTATTGTACTCTTGGGGTTTTTTCCCCCTGTAGCTTGCAGGTTACGTAATCTGTCAGATTTTAAATAGCCTGCCTAAAGCTTATGCACTTTAATCTTTACTGTGTTAAAATTTTATACATGAATGATTCAGTGTGAGAGACAGAAGAAAGATCTAGCTTTCTTATGGTGAACACAATATAAAATTGTATAAACTGATCTTAATGTCTGAAATTAGAGGCAATATCTGTGGATCTTTGAAGTGTATGAACTGCTATTCTTTCAGTTCTGTTTATAGAACTAAAAATACTTATTAAAAAAAGCAAGCTTGTGTGTAAATCCAGATTACTCTGGAGAACAAGGCTATGAAGGCTACTGTAAAGGAGATGGGTAGCTAGAGAATTTTTTAGTGGAATACCAGAGTTTTACAGCACTTGACACAGGTTGCTAATAACCAAAAGCAGAAACCACCTTCTGACAGCTGTTTGGCTCATGTTAAGTGAGTTGTGGTCTGAGTCCAGCTTATATTGGCCGAGCAACTTGTGTCCTTTTTGGCAATTTCAGAAAGAGATGCCAAAGATGCATTTTGCATAGATGAAAAACCACTGTCTCATCCCAGGAGGTGATCTTTTCAAAACCGGTTTGAGCCAAGTTGCGGGGAGGGGGAAGGGAGGCAGCATAAAGAACCTTGTACCTGACTTATTCAGGCAGCAAATTTATCTGGCATTTTTTGTCCAAAGAATTTAATTCACTGCATGGACCTAACAGCATGAAATTCCATGAGATGTCTGTGGCACCATGTGGTTCACGACCGACTCTTCACCACAGAATGCTCTCAGTGGGTCATCATTTAATTCCTACACTTAAATCTTTGAGTTGAACTTGAGCAACACTACTTGGGACTAGCCAGATAAATGTGTTTGATTTTTTTTATAGTCCTCCTAAGACTGAGGTAAGGTTAGAACTATAGCTTTATAAGCAAATTATCAGGTTGTATTAGAGTCCATTGCAATCAGCTGCCTTGAACAGTATTAAGAGAGAGAAAATCTTGATGCCACTTTTCTGCTAAAGGGCAGCTGCTGATTCCATGGCTTTTAAGGACCGCTCCTTTTTGCCCAAAGCAGATTTACTGAATTGCTGTATAACCTCTAAATTTTAAATCTCTAGAATCCAATATGAAAGCATATGTGCACTAAATGATGAACTATTAAAAGATGTGACATTTCAACAAACTTGATCTAAATAGAAATATCTTTTCTGCTAAAGTAAACCAGTATTAATTATTTCAAGCTATGTGCTTTTTGTAGTAATGCTGCCTAAACTCATTCATGTACTAAAACAACCGAAGTGTGTGTGTGTGTGTGTGTGTGTGTGTGTGTGTGTGTGTGTGTGTGTGTGTGTGTGTGTGTGTATATATATATGATTAAAGCTACGTTTTGCAAACTAACGTTATTTTCATTGTGATGGTCAATTGAGTGGCCAAATATTTGAGTGGTCTAACTGTTCTAAGGTGCCATATTTATAATTCTATTTAAAACATAGTCTTTCTTCTTTCATTCCAATTATAATGTAGTGACCATGTAATGCTGTGTTGTGTAAAACTGAATCCATATTACCACTGTAAAGAGTTCTTTTCCATAGGTAAATTTTCAAATGTCTGTGCTTGTAAATGTTGGAGATGGATCTAAAACAAAACCACCATCAATTTCTAAGGAAGCTTGGATTTTGTAGCAGGTTTTGTGACTGGTTCTTTGTCTCCGAATGTCTGGGTTGAAACCTGACGTGTGAATACCCTTATACCTTCTGAAGGAGCCTGTATTCATTGGTTAGGTCCTTTTTTCTGTAAGTGTAAGAGGCTTCTGGTTGGAAGTTGCATGATTCCCCTGGTGGATTTGTGCTTCCTTTTGTATTCTGACAATCCTTTTCCTAGTTGGGTTGAGCCAGCGGTATATATCTATGGAGCTGAGACCCATATTAAAAGGACTTCGTAAGCAGCCTCTTATTGAACAGAGGTATATTGATAAAATAATTTCCCCAAAGTCAGTGTTAGTCACAGAAGCATATAGGAAGGAGTTATAGCTGCTCACTATGACAATAGCATCTACTGTTGGCTTAAAAGGCAGGCTCTTAAACAGTGCCCTTCCTTGGCCCAAGAGATGCAGTGTTAAAGGTGAGGGAAGAGAGAATTAAGAAAACTTACCTGAATGACAAGAGGGGAGGGATTTCTTTCCAAGTGACTGTTGAACTGAAGTGAGCAAGACTCAAAGGAGAACTATTTCAATTCCATGTTTCAATGTCCTCTGGGTTTGCTGCAATTCAGTGCAAAAGGTCTTATTAAGTATTTTTTACATTATTTAAAATTGCTTTAAAAGCAGGAAAGAGTACTTTACCCACTACTCCCTAATTTAAAAATATGAAGGGGGGGTTGTTCAATATTTATTTGAAAGTAAATATGAACACCTCTCCCCCACCATCTTTGTACACACAGAAAAACTTGGAAAATTTGAGTGTAAATCAGAAAACATGTTGGAAAGTTCGGAGTATGTGAAAATAGAGGGCAGAGGCTTCAGTCATGCCAATAGCGCAGAATTCAGTAGTGTTGGGCAAAAACTGAGATCCCCTTCATTAAAACCTTGGTAGCAGGTGGAGATGCCATCCTCCCCCTTCGACAAAGCAGTAATGAGCCACAACTGCTGAACTCTGCTCTTGAATTATGCTCCTGCATGTCCACAAATGTATTGCAGGCAGAAAATTTCCACCAGCTGAACAGATTGATCTGTTCAGAGGACCAACATGGGTGGTGTCATGCCCCATGGGTGGTCTCTTATGCCTGTCAGGGGATGTGGAAGGATAGGTCTATAGAGCTTCAGTCTCAAAAAGCCCTGATCGGCCACAGCTGCACTGGGAACTGTGCAAAAGCTGGTAGAGTTCTTCATGTACATCAGAGCTTTGAATTCCAGCTAGCATGGAATTCATGGTTTTTAGCTCTTGTTCTTGAGGAAGGCGAGTGATATGCATTTCGTAGGATTGGAGGGTGTGTGGGCTGCAGCTAAGACATTGGATGCCCCAAGACCTCTACCAAATGGAATATGGTAAACTAGAATGAAAAGGGCTCCGCTTTTTGAAACTAAGACAACGTGCTATATTATCAACACCCACATGTCTCAAGTGGGCTAAGTTTCTGAAGATCTGGACAATGAGGACAAACGACTGTAACCTAGAATGGATGGTCATGAGAATGCTAGAGCCAAAGATGAATACAAGTTACAATAAAAAAAATGCTGACCTCAATCTGTTCAGCTGGTGGAAATTTTTCTCCCCTGATACATTTTTGCTTTTGTGGACATGCTAAGCTGTAACACATAATGTCTGCTCTCTAAACTAAATGGAACAAAGGTCAATGGCATTAAGAGCAACTGCCATTCTAACAAACTATTCTGGAGATCTTGGCTGGCAACCAATGACCATAGTGCTTCATCTCTTGCCATTGATTATGCCAGCATTATGCTAGGCAAATAATCTAGCATTACTTAAGGCTTCTTGGCAGTTTTATCCAATGTCATCATCTGGTACTCACTAAATCAGAGCACTGAACAAATAATGAACTGTGCAGCAAATGGGAAAAGCAGAAATGTCTCCTTTTCAATCAATCTTCCACACAAATCACACACAAAAATAAATAAACTGGATATAGTAACGGCCAAATGTTCTTGGAAGGCAAAAGGACAAAGGATTAGATGACCTTTTAAGGATCCTTCCAGCCCTAAAATTCTATACTGCTTTGGAATAAGTGGTGTGATGATTGCAGCTTAATTGTATATTTGAAGACTCCACCATAAAACTGCAAGAGGATCCTCATGTGAAAATCATCATGAGAAAGAGGAAAGGCTACAAATGCACAGCCTTCACTATATGATTTAGACTGTCCTTTTATTGCAGAAAAATGGAGAAAAGACTCTTCACTGCATAAATCTTCCACACTGCAAGCAGATTTAGGTGTCGTGGTAAATGTCATTTAGTGAAACTGCTGGTGCAGAAAGTGTTCTCTACGGTTGTGTTGAAGGGCATTTTATAGACAAACATTGAGTGCCTGGGCTTCAATGGTGCTCCAGAAAAGGAGTGGCTGGTCCATTGAGTTTTCTTCTTTCATCCCTCTCTCAGCTATTGTCCAGCTCAACTGGACATGCTAAGGCTGGAAGTTTCTCTTTTGTCTTCATCTTGCATACAGGTCTAATATTTCACATGGTGGTACCTCCAGATAATAGTCTTGTTACTATCTCTGCTCTCCCAGTACAAACGTAACAGGCCTTTGCCCTATTCCTGCTCTGCAAGTGTATCCAGATTCTGCCTTCCTTTCTACTAAACCTTGATAGATATCTTCCCTGTGACAAGAGCTCAACTACTGCAACACCGACTCAAAACAGACTTGGAAAATCCTGCATCTCTGAAACCATGGCAATGCCCTGGAATCTTTAGCAATACGGGCACTCTCCCATGGGGCAACATGCCTCGGGGGGGAGGCAAATGCTGCGCAGCTTGTGTCTCGTGGGAAATAAAGCCGCACAGCTTTGCCTCCAATCATGCAGAGGATGCAGAGCTGGAATCGAATCTGCATCCTCCGCGTGATTGGAGGCAAAGCTGCACGGCTTCATTTTCCCACGAGAGACAAGCTGCGCAGCATTTGCCTCCTGGAGTATTTCCCAGAGGCAAATGCTGCATATGTTGCCCCATGGGAAAGCAGTCTACATGTAGTTCCTAAGCTGCATGTTGCCAGAGAACATGCATGGCAATCTCCTTGCAGTAGAAGTGGGTAATTTTTAGGAAGGGCAAGAAAACACCAGCCACCAACATGGCACAGCAGGGACACTAGTCTATGGGTTAGGGGTACACTAGGAAGACGACCTTGCTGGCAGATTTACTAGGAGTTTAAAATTTATGTTTCTGTTTGCACAATTGCTCCAGTGAAAGCTACTAATGTACTGCTCTTTCATCAGGAGCATATACCTCAACTTCCACCTTGCTAACAAACTTTGGGTGTTAACAACCAGGTTTAAGCAGGTTGGGGGATTAAACATAGCCTTTTTAGAATAGACTTTGATAAACAAGCACTAAAACCCAAATGCAGCCCACAGCAAACTTTTATTTAGCCCCGTTCCAGTTAGCACTGAAAAACTGAGTTAAGAGTAAAGGAGCAAAGACAAGAGCATGCAAACAAAGGTAGGGAACAGATCCATGACACAGATCCATGATTTGGGCCCTCCTTTTCTTGCATACACCCCTTAAGCACGCCCATCCCCAACTTGATATGCAGTCCTCGGAGCTTGTACTCATTTTCAAAGTGGAGGGGAAAGATTCCCCAACCCTACTTTAGAGCATGGCCTTCTGGCTAGATAGTGTAATGTCAGCTATTATAGCAAACAGCAGGTGATGCCTGAGCATCAGTACAAGAGCAACTGAGTCTGGGAGGACTAACAGCTAGAAGGGCCAGAGGCTGCAGGAGGAGATTTTGGTGTGGCTGAAGAAAAAGGGAGGAAAGCAGGCATCTTGGGGCAGAGACTGTAGGTAACCAGAGAAGGGGGTGCTGGACCTGGCGGTGTGTGCCAGCCTTGGAGTGAGGACCCCAGCAGCAGAGGCTATAGCTGTGCCTGTGAGTGGAGAGCAGCCCCAAGAGGAGACACTTCTGGACCCTGCTGCAGCGTGGGAGGATCAGTCAGCCTCCAGCGGGGAGAGTTGAGCAGCAGCAAACAGAGCCAGGCCTGGCCGGCAAGGATTTGGACTTGTAAGTTATTGTTGCAAAGCAAACTGAGCACTCTGGGACTAACTGTGGGAAACACCCAGTCCAGAGGTGGGGTGGGACGGGACCTGGACTGTTGTGTTTACTTGCAAACTTCTTGTGTTTCTGTTCACCCATTTTTGTATCCTTCCCTCTCCCTATGGCCTGCTGGCCTCTGACCACCTCTGACCCTTACCCTAACACCCTATATAAATACTTGTAAACTTTCCCCTGTGGCTAATTCTCTTTGTGCCAGTGTTGGAGACCTCTCCTGGGATTAGTGGAGCAGTTTGGCACAATAGCATATGCTCTAGCACTTAGTGCAAGCATGGGCCCTGTGAAAGTGACTAGGACTTGCAGATGTGTGTTTTCCAGCTGCTGCCTGTATGCGAAGTAGTTGCTTGATATCTGCTGTCAACAACAGATCCCATGCATTCCTTTCAATTTATTTCTTAATAGCCCCTCACCCCCATCTTGTCATAAACTAGCAGCACAAAATACAAACAAAGCTTTTTTCTTTTCTCCATTTTTACTTGCTTTTTATAATTACAGTGGACAAAACCATCAGCTAGTGTAAACTGGCATACTTCCATTGCAATCAAAACAACATACAACACTAAACCATTATGGTTGACCTTAAATGCTAGCCTTGAGCCTCTGCAAATTCCCATGTGTACCCTACATTAATTAACACCAAGAAGTTGTTTTCCCTTGCAGATTGGAAAAGGGAAGGAGAGAAGGCTGAGCTGTACTGATGACAGTAAATTAGCAGATGTTGACTATCCCTCCATTATAATTTCTCTTTGACTTTCCATAATCTGTTCTTTGCAAAGTGGTTGTGAAACATTTATCAAAATGCTCAGCTTGTTTTGATAACTGAACTAAATTGTCAACAAATGGTAACCACATGTTATTTACAGCAGAATCATTTTGCTTTGCTTGGTTTTATGACAGCATTTACACAGTATTTTCTACAACCCTAGTGACCTACATAAGGTTTTGGATCTAGTACATATACCCTTTAAAAAAACACTAAAGAATGAACAAAACAGAGTAAGCATTATTTGTTTTTAATCAAACTAGCTAAAATAGCAACATCTAGTTACTGAATGTCACAAAAGGTAATTACTACCTGATGATGATGCATTTTTAGAAACTCTTCCACCAGGAAAATTGACTATAGTAGTTAGCAAAGGCATTGACCCTGACAAAGGGCAAAATAGTCCAAAGTATGTGACTGCTGTTACTGACTTTCAAAGGCTCCTAAGTCACTAGAGCCCTTTCATAAAGTTTATACCCCTGCTTTCTTAGGACTCAATTCAACATAATACTAAATGTCTTAAATTCTTACTGAAGTCAGTGAAAGTTAAGACTTTTCAGTAAAACATCATGATGATGTGGGATTTATACAATTAAGTGCTTTGCTGAATTGGGACTTGAATACAAAGCTTCCCAAATTTTACAGGATTCAACCATAAACAAGATGCTTCTTGAAACCAGGAGTTTTATTTTAGATTGTGAAAATAACATTAGACGTGGAATATGGCTCTGCTCCTCTAAAACCATGTTCCAGTGCACAGATACGTCAAAATAGCTAAACCTTACTTTGATTTAACCTCTATTCCCCAGCTTCGCACAGACAGTACCCCAAATCAAAGTTATTCAAGAGTCTCTGGAGGAAAAGGATGTACCCCCATTCACTTTTTACATCAAAGTAAATGTAGTATGAACCCTTTACTATAGAGTAAAAAGAGCACGGTATCATTGTTTGCCATGACCATTAGGGGGAGATAGCAAAGTCATAACTACTTTTTTGCAGCTGCCGTGTGAATTTATTTATTTCACCATTTTCTACCCCGCCCCCTCCTGCTCACAGAGCAGCTCGGGGCGGCTTACAAGGTGAATAAATAGCATAGTATAATAAAAATAGCAAACATAAAATAGCATTAAAAACATGAAAATGCTAAAAATAAACTAAAAGGGCAGAACCCCCCCACCCCACCTTGCCCGTCTCCCTCTCCGAAGATCTGCCGGCACAGCCAGGTCTTACACTGTCTTTGGAAAGAGGGGAGGTTCGGGGCCAGGCGGGCCTTCATCAGGAGGGAATTCCACAGCCTGGGAGCAGCCACCAAGAACACCCTCTCCATCGTCGCCACCCGGACAACTTGGGAGACTTCGAGTTGGGCGTCCCTGGCCGACCACAGGGGCCGCAATGCAATCTGGGGCCTAAGGCAATCCTGCAGGTAAGCCGGACCTAGGCCATTTAGGGCTTTATAGGTCATTACCAGCACCTTGAATTGGGCCCAGAAGATAATAGGCAGCCAGTGTAGAGAATGGAGCACTGGTGTAATGTGCTCTAGGTGACCTGTCCCTATTGAGAGACGGGCTGCCGCATTCTGCACCAGTTGCAACCTCCAGACTGTCTCCAAGAGCAGCCCCATGTAGAGTTTGTTAAAGCAGTCTAGAGGTAATAAAGGCATGGATGATGGTGGCCAGATCCGAGTCCGAAACATACGGCCGCAGCCGTCTTACCAGATGTAACTGGCGAATGTTCCCCTTACCCCAGTCTCCACCTGGAGATCCAGGTGTTGTGGCTCGAGGAGCACCCCCAGATTCTGGACATGTGTGGCCAAAGGGGGGTAGACCCCATCAGTGATGGGGGTCACCACCACCCCAGCCCTACCCACCAACATCCAACTCACCCTCATCCAGTCCCCACAGCTGCTAAGCACTGGGTAAGCACCGAGACTGCCGGGTCTGGGTCTGCAGAAAAAGAGAGGTAGAGTTGTGTGTCATCGGCGTACTGATAACGCACCCCAAACCCTCTCACGACCTCACCCAAAGGCTGCATATACACATTGAGCAGGAGGGGGGACAGAATAGAACACTGCAGGACTCCCCATGTGAGGTCCCAGGGAGATGAAGTACATTCCCTGAGAACCACCCGCAGAGTTCTCCCGGCCAGGAACGAGCTGAACCATTCAAGAACAATTTGGCCCAGTCTCTCAGCCAAGCCACCAACATCTCGTGGTCAACGTTATCAAATGCAGTCGACAGATCTAATCGAATTAAAATAGAAGATCTGCCCTGGTCTAATTCACGGCGCAAGTCATCAAGCAAAGCCACAAGTGCAGTCTCCGTGCCAAACCCAGGGTGAAAACCAGACTGCGAGGGATCAAGAAAATTGACCCGATCTAGATGTCCCTGAAGCTGCCCTAAAAAGGGAATGTTAGAGACTGGCTGATAGCTGACCAGGGAGTCAATGTCAAGAGATGGTTTCTCAAGCAAGGACCACACCACCACCTCTTTGAGGCAGCTTGGCACCCTGCCCTCCCTAAGGGAGGCATTGACAACCCCCACCAACAACAGCCCTAATGTCTCCCAGCAGGCCTTGACCAGCCAGGATGGGCATGGATCTAATTCGCAACAGGTGGCCCTTACAGCCCCAAGGACATCTGCCGCATCAACAGGCGACACTCGCTGAAATTGATCCCATGAAATCGGACAAGGTGGTCCTCCACCCCCTCAGGTTCACCTACTATTATAAGTGCAGCATCGAAGTTGCGGTGAATCTGAGCTGTTTTATCCACAAAAAAGTCAACAAACTTGTCACAGCAGGCACTGGAAGATTCCAGTTCCAGGCGGTGAGAGGCTGGACTGACCAGCCGCTGCACCACCCAGAAAAGCTCCGCTGGACGTGACTGGTAACAAAGTGGAGTTACTTTGGTGTTGTGCAGTTTTTTGGAACATTGCCTGAGTTTTGCACCATTACAAGCCTGAGTCATGCCTAGAGATATAAAATTTCTAGGGCTGCAACCTGATTAGAAATTTTAGTTGTTAAATCGATTGTCTTTTTTAATTAATTAAATTTTGCAAACCTTTGCAGACATTTACATAAATTTGCATAGATTTGCCTAGTTTGCATGCATTGGGTAACTTGCCTTCCACTGGAACAGTTCCCCTTGAGCTATGGACTCAGAGCTATGGAGTGTCAGAAGGTCCTGGCAGCTAGCCGATTAATAGAGGGACAAATTTTAATCCGTTTTAGACAGATTAATCGATTTAATTGGTTCAATTAATGGTTGCAGCCCTAAACATTTCAGAAAATTTTGATAGCATAGGGTGGGAAACAGTTTTTCCATTTTGTTTTTTTTACAGACATTTTTTTGGGAAATTTAAATATCGGTAGTTTTTAATACTATCAGTTCAAAAACACATTGTTAGTCTTTTGACTCAGAAATAAAATAAACTAGTGTTGTTTTAGTTGATTCTCTAAGAATCATGCAGAGTCAAACTCATACTTGTAGAGTTACAGCTGGGAAATTAATAATTAGTGCATATCCAAAATATTTACAATGCCAAAAGACTTTTTTTAGTAGGTTGTGTGCCTATATGTAATAACGGTCATCAAAATTAACCATACGGTAATGTAACTATTAATATTATAGCTTTGAAAGCTTCGCAAAACTTGAGTCTTGAACAACACTGCTAGATATGCCTGTGTTGTATACCAATTGCCTATGTTCCTATTGTCAGTCTTAAATAGTGACCTACATTTAAATACTGCATTAATTAGAAAGCATTATGAAAAACTGAAGGGCAGTAGTAACTATCATTTTAAATATGTTTATAAATTATCTTAACCATCATTGTGAGAGAGAGATTTTATGAAATATTTTCAATTTTTCTCAAAATTTCCAATGTTTCCATACGAGACCCTGGGAAAAAACATGGGGTTTTTTTCTGAAAGTTTCCAGTTTTGTTTTTTTTTTTCAGACCTTCACATCTCTACTTGTGCCAATGCTGGACTTTTGAGTATTGGATCCTAAATAAAGAAAAGTACTGCCATACTAGGTCAGACCAGTGATCCACCAAACCCAGCATCCCATCTCCAATGGCACCACACCCTCCGTTATTTCAGAGAAGTGCACAACAGATCATAATGGAGTGATCCTGTTCTGTGCTATTTACTCTTAGCTCCTGACATTCCGAAGTTGCATCCCCAACCAACTTGACTAATAGCCATTTATTATCTATCCAAAAACTTACTAATTCTTGTTCAGACTCAACTATATTACGGGCCTTCACAGCATCCTTGAACAGCAACTTCCAAAACTTAATTGTACACTGAGTGAAGAAGTACTTCCTTTTGCTTGTTTTAAGTCTGCTACCCGTTAGTTTCATAATGTCGCCTAGTTCTAGTATAGAGGTGAGCAAATGGCGACTTGGGAGCTACATGCAGCTCTTGGGTACCTGTGCTGTGGCTCTCAAAAGAAATGGCTGCCTGGAGGGAGGTGTCCATGCAGCTCCTTCAGGAGGAAGAGAAGCCAAGCTGCCATCTTGACTGCTGCTGCTGCAGGAGCCTCCTAGGGGATGTGGGAGCAGGGGCAGCATGCCCAGAGGAACTATTTGCTGCTCCCAAACCTACCAAACCGTGTGGGAAACAGAGATTTGATATGAGGGGAGAAGATTTGCAGGAAGCTACGCTGCCCTGTCTCTGAGATCGGGGCAAGTATCTTGTGGCTCTTGGCGATTATGAATGTTGGTATGCGGCTCTTGGTCTTGGAAACTTTGCCCCCGCCTGTTCTATTATTATTTGAGAGGATTATATATTGCTGTTATCTAATAAAAGTAAAACCAAGAATGCTACAGAGTCCTGATTCTGAATCTGGCTTGGATTATATTGATTTTAACTCCTGCTTTTTCTAATTTTTATTATACTCTCCAAAGCAATGGATTTTTTCCCCTTTTTTTTTATTGTTAATCCCTTTTACTGTAAATTCAGTATTAGCATTCTACCTGATGACCCATTTAATTGAAAACCAATGTAAATGCTTGCACAACAATTATTATTCCAAGTTTAAATTGTATAACATAATACTTTGCCAAAAGAGGAACACGCTTAGCAGTAAAAATATGTAGACCAAGAGAAAGTATTGATCTAATTACTTGCATCTTAAATGTAATGCGAGTCAGAAAACTGTATCCTTACAGGGCCAAAATGAAAAGCTAACAAGATAAAAGGAAGAATCCTGTATTGAATGCTAAGAGATAAGCAAATAAACGCAACCGGTTTTCAAAGCAGTAAAGGACAGTTAGGCATCTATTTGTACTGAATTTTAAGGGGACATGGGTATTAACTCTTGCATCCTGTAAAGAACTTCCCCCTTAGTTCCAGAAGAATGAACTATTTGCTGCCATTCTCAAGGTTGTCAAAGGTTCCAAAATCAGTGAGTCAGCTCCTCAAAATCATGAAATTGTCTTTAAAGTATTTTATTTTAGGGGATGGTTTATTATTTATAAAGCTCATTCAGTGTTCAAAATGCTTTTAACAGTCTATATTCCAATAACCCTGAGAGGTAGGCCATTATTATTCCCATGTACAGATAGGGAACAGAGGCTGAGAGAGTGATTTCTTTGCCCAAGTCCATCCAATAAGTTTATGACTAAAACAGGATTAGAACTTTGGTCTCCCAAGTCCAGCAACTTATCCATTAGGGTATACTTATTCTTTGGCCATCTGCATTTCAGCCACTTCAAACTTTTCTCTGCAACCATGAGGGCTAGAATTGATGAAGTGTAGAGAGACTGCAGGGGACTCACAAATGCATTAGGTCAGCCTTTAAATTTGTGTTTTGTAATGGAAGAGCTAAATATGTGACATCTTTTCCATGGCTGAGATGGTAAAGTGGTGTGTGAGTAGTCCTTGTGGCTCGGTGGCAGTTTTCGATGATGCCCTGGTAAACTGTCTTAGAGAGCACAAGCTCCTTAGTTGGAGTTTGAAAAAATAAACCTCCTGATATGACTGTTGTTTTTCCACCTCTCTTGGATCATCAATGCAGTGACACTGCCGTGATTAGAAGACAGCATGGATTTGTCAAGAATAAGTCATGCCAGACTAATCTCCTTTTTTGATCAAGTTACTAGTTTAGTGGATCGTGGTAATGCTGTGGATGTAATATATCTCGATTTTCAGCAAGCATTTGACAAAGTCCCCCATGATATCCATGTTGACAACCTAGTGAAATGTGGGTTAGATGATAACACCATTAGGTGGATTTACAACTGGTTAAAGAACCATATTTAGAGTGCTCATCAATGGCTCCTCTTCAATCTGGAGGGAGGTGTCAAGCGGGGTGTTGCAGTGATCTGTCCTGGGCCCGGTACTGTTCAACATCTTTATTAATGACTTGGATGAGGGTGAAAAGGGAATGCATATTAAATTTATAGATGACACAAATCTGGGAGGGATAGCTAACACTTTAGAAGACAGAAATAAAATTCAAAATGATCTTAGTAAGTTGGAAAATGGGGCTGAAAACTGAGATAAATGTAAAGTTCTGCATTTAGGTAAGAAAAATCAAATGTACAGACTGGGGGGTACCTGGCTTGGCAACAATACACATGAAAAGGATCTGTACTGGGGATTGTAGTTGATCACAAACTGAACATGTCAGCAGACAGTGTGATACAGCCCCAAAAAAGGCTAATGCAGTTTTAGGCTGCATTAACAGAAGCATCATTTTCAAGTCACAAGAAGTAATAGTTATGCTCTATTCGGTGATGATCAGACCTCATCTGGAGTACTATGTCCAGTTCTGGGCACCGCACTTTAAGAAGGACATTGGCAAATTGGAATGGGTCCAGAGAAGGGTGACAAAAATGGTCAGGAGTCTAGAAACCAAGTCTCATGAGGAAAGGTTGAAGGAGCTGGGTAAGTTTAACCTTGACAAGACTAAGTGAAGACATGATAGTGGTCTTCCGCTATATTGTATATCAGGTGCCTTGCTGGTGGACTTGTGTGCATGCTCAGGATCTGATTGCCATATTTGGGGTTGGGAAGGTATTTTCCCTCGGCAGATTGGGAGTTGACTCTGAGGGTTTTTCACCTTCCCCTGTAGCATGGGTGTGGCTCATCTATTTGGGACATCTGGATCCTCTTTTTCTAAAATTATTTCCTGTTTTTTCAGGCATCGGTGTGCTCTGGTTGGTCCCAGTCTTTACTTGTAGCTATTAGTGGGATTTCTCTGTGTGGATTGTTGGAGTGTGACAGGTTCTGCAGTGGTGCATGAGGCTGGACTAGATTACCCTTGAGGTACCCTACAGTTTTGTGACTCTATGACCACTTTCAGACATGCCCCCCACGCCCCTGCATATTCTGGCTGCAGGGCGAAATGCGCAGCCAGGATATGCGCAGGGATTGGCTGGTCTGAAAGACACACACACCCTGCGCAGCTCTGCTGGCAAAGCCACACACGCGGGGGGGGAAGGGGGACGGCAGCGGCGGCTTCAGACAAGCCAATCCCCACACACATCCAGGCTGTGCATTTCCCCCCGCAGCCAGAATATGCAATGGGGGGGGGGGGCATGCCTAAAAGTGGCCTATGACTCTACCTGACGGGCTGTCGCAGAGAGGATAGCAAAGACTTGTTCTCTGTTGTCCCTGAAGGCAAGACTAGAAATAATGGGCTCAAATTACAAGAAAGCCAATTTCGGTTAAACATTAGGAAGAACTTCCTAATGGTAAGAGCTGTTAGACAGTGGAACAAGTTGCCTAGGGCAGTGATGGTTTCTCCTTTGCTGAAGGTTTTCATGCAGAGGCTGGACACCATCTGTCAGGGATGCTGTATCTGTGGATTTCCTGCACTGAGCAGGGGCTTGGACTAGATGACTATCAAAATTTAGGAAACTGGAATACAATAATCTGTGTTTGCTCCTCCATGGAAGCAAAAGAAATAAGAAAGAGGAGGAGAGAGTTTGCTGATCAGCAGAGAGAGAGGGGAGGAGTTTTCTAGCAGATAAAAATATATATATATTTTTTTTTAATTACCCATGAGTTTTCCACGACCTTTTCTCATTCCTGCCATGACCAACTCGCGACTTTTAAAGAAAATTTCCATGACAGATTTGTAGCCCTAGTCATGGGATATGAGGCAGTGTCCTTTCATGATTAAAGGATAGGAAACAAAGGGTAGGATTAAATGGCTAGTTTTCACAATGGAGAGAAGTAAATAGTAGAGTGCCCCAGAGATCTGTACTGGGACCAGTTTGTTTAATATATTCATTAGTGATCTGGAAAAGGGGAAAAAAGAGTGAGGTGATCAAATTTGCAGATGACACAAAGTTATTCAAGGTAGTTAAAACCTGTGAGAACTGCAAGAGGATCTTTTAAGACAGGGTGACTGGCCAACTAAATGGCAGATGAAATTTAATGTTGACAAGTGCAAAGTAATGCGCATAAGGAAAAATAATCCGAATTATACGTACACAATGCTGGCTTCTAAATTAGGGGTTAACACTCGGGAAGAGGATCTTGGAGTCATGGTGGACAACACACTGAAATCCTCAGCTCGATGTGCAACGGTGGTCAAAAAAACAAATAGAACGTTAGGAATTAGTTGAAAAGGTATAGAGAATAAAACCAAAAATATAATGTCTCTATATGTGGTGTGGCTGCTCCTTGAATATTGTGTTCCATTCTGATCACCCCATCTCAGAACAGATATAGTAGAACTAAAAAAGGGTCAGAGAAGGGCAACAGAAATGACAAAGGGTACTGAGAGAGGCTTGATTGGTTCAGTGTCAGGTCCCGCCAGTGAAGATGTCCCTGGAGGCAGTTGCAGAGCTCCAGGGGATCGCAGCACTCCATTTCCCGTTCCCCAGCTCAGGCCGCGACGCTGCCGCCACTTGTAAGTGACACAACACCCCCTGCTGCCCTGCTCCCGCATGCGGTTGCCGAGGCAACCCCTCAGGAAGATGCCATCGCAGAGCCCCAACCTTCAACCTCATGTAGCGTGAGGTCATCTCTGGAGCCTGTGCGCCACTCAGCGAGGCTCCAGGCACATCAGGGTGCGGAGCCTGCACCATAAAACACCAGCGTTGTGAAACAAACCGTGCCGGTAATCAGAGCCGAGAAGCTGGCCCAAAAACTAAGTGTGGTTTATTGCTGTTGATCTTGTTCTTGTGCCTTGTACTCTGTTGTTGCCCTTCTCCTGTCCTGTGTGTCCTGTTGTCTCCTTTGACCGTCCCTCTGTGTCCTCCCTGTCACCTGTCTGTTCCTCCCTGTGTTTACCCTGGTCCTTCCCGTGCCCCTGTCCCTTGTACCCCTTTACCCTTGACCCTCCACCTTGACCTCATTCTACCTCCCCCTGTACCAGTTGGAGTCATGTTGAGAGTACGTGTAGTGTGCTTGTATACACTTGCTGCTTCCCCACGCGTGCGTGTAGGTGAGTGCAGCATCTGGGAGAAGCGTGAGTCCTGTTCCCTTTCCTGGGAGTGCTTTCTTCCCCCATGGAGTGTGAGAGCCCCCCGCATCTGCTCCCTGGTTTCCTACCCCTGTGGACCTGTTGCACTGCCTCACTGTTTTCCCTCCGCCCCGTGGTGTATGAGTGCGTGTGGTTTGAGACTGTGCTCCCACATAACAGTTCTGCGCCCTATGATGACCTCCTGCAGGTCTTTTAGCCCACAACACTATCCTGACAGGCATTTCCCCACAGAAGGTCCCCTGCAGAGCATGCATTTGTTGACCCCATGTGAGTGGAAGGGGGCCTCCCTGGGTCCCCTGTTCCCCTTCCCCAGTGACAGAATTACTGGCGCCAGAAACCTTGTTCCTTTTTCTCTGTCACAGGGTCCCTTTAGTATGGTTTTAGCCAAAGAAATGGGAGACTTAATGCGAGCCGTCCAGGCCTTAGCCATGGATATGAAGGACTTGCAAATCAAGCACGCAGAGTTAGCCGCCGCAGTGGCACCCAACCTCAGCGAAATGGGTCCCATGGTGGTGCCCCCCACCACCACCGGCCCCAGTTGACCCGCCACCCCCACAGCCTGCTGGCACTGCGGCCCCTTGGCACCCCAGGGGCCCCCGGATTGACAAATTCTTAGGTGACTGTAGGTCATTCTGGGGATTTCTAGCTTTATGTAAACTCAATTTCACCATGCAACTGGCCACCTACCCTACGGATACATTAAAGGTGGCGTTTAGCATAGGGAATTTGGGTGGAGTTGACCTCGAGTGGGCAACTAATTTACTCAGCAGCTCCAGTCCCCTCCTATCTAATTGCAATGACTTTATCCAGGAATTTGCCTTCTTGTTTGACCACCCGCACCGGATAAGGAATGCAGAATCTACCATCCCGTCCCTCAAGCAAGGGAAAGGAACTTTATTAGAATACATTACCCAATTTCAACAACTCATCTTGGAGTTGCAGTGGCTAAGCGATGTGTTCAAGGTGATGTTCCGGAGAGGGCTCAGTGAGGAGCTGAAGGATCAGCTCACGTATACCGCCCTTCCTGATACCTGGGAGAAGTTGGTAACACTGGCCCTCCAGATCGACAACCAGTTTGCAGAGAGATGGCGAGAGAAAAAACAAGAGACCAGAGGCTTTCCTCCCAGGACCTCGTTTGTAGCACCCCCCGACATGGAGGGACCCAAAACGGGTGAACCGGAACCCTTGGAGCTTCCCGTGGACCATTATCTCCTTCAGGCTAATCTCTCAGTGCACCCCCTCCAGAAGGGGAAGGGACCAGTTAGGATGGTCCGCCCTCAGAGGCTGATGAACCCCAGCGGTTCCAAGAGGTCCTGAGGGAGTTAACCTTGGACCTGGACGGTCACTCTGTCGATGAGCTGGTCCAGCGTTGGAACAGCTTGCTGGAGGAGGCCATTGACAGGGTGGCTCCGAGACACCCTCTGTCTCAGTCTCGTCACCGCAGAGCCCCTTGGTTTACTGAGGGGCTGCGGTGTATGAAACAAGTAGGCAGGAGGCTGGAGCGACGCTGGTGTCGGACTCGATCTGACTCAACCCGACTTCTCCATAGGACCCATTTGCGGTCCTATGTTGAGGCTATGAGGACAGCAAGGAAGGAGTTCCTTGCTGTCCTCATAACGTCTGCGAAGTCACACCCGGCGGAGCTGTTTCGGGTGGTGCGAGGGCTGGTCAGTCCGGCCTCCCTCCGCCTGGACGGGGACTTGTCCCAGGCCTGCTGTGAGGAATTCGTCATCTACTTCGCAGACAAGATCGCTCGGATTCAGAGCGACTTCGACGCTGGATTAGGGGCAGTAGGGGGAGAGCGCGAGGGGATGGAGGCCCTGTTTGGTCCAGCTTTGTGGAGGGAGTTTCAGGAAGTGACGCCGGCCGATGCGGTGGATGTCTTGGGGTCTGTGAGGGCCACCTGTTGCGAACTTGATCCATGCCCGTCCTGGCTGGTGAAAGCCTCCAGGGAGACATTGGAGATGGTGCTGGCGAGGGTAGTGAACGCGTCCTTGCAGCAGGGGAGGTTGTTGCCCAGCCTCAAGGAAGCTGTGGTGCGCCCCCTGCTGAAGAAACCATCTTTGGATGCGCTCGCCAGTTACTGACCTGTCTCTAACCTTCCCTTTTTAGGGAAGGTTATTGAGCGGACGGTGGCGATCCAGTTCCAGGCACATCTAGATGGCATCGGTTTCCTGGGCCCGTTTCAATCTGGGTTCCGCCCCGGCTATGGCACTGAGACGGCGTTGGTGGCCTTGGTCGATGACCTCCGCCGGGAGATGGATGCAGGATGTTCAACAGTTCTCATTCTGCTAGATCTCTCAGCTGCTTTTGATACTGTGGACCATGGGCTGCTGTTAAGATGGCTGCGTGACCTGGGGGTCTGGATGGAACTGTTCTGGAATGGTTCCGTTCATTCCTCTCGGGGAGAAGCCAGCGGGTGGTGCTGTAGGATGAGACATCTTGCCCCTGTGCTTTATCATGCGGCATTCCGCAGGGTTCCATTCCATCTCCATTATTGTTTAATGTGTATATGCAGCCCTTGGGAGAGGTCGTGAGAGGGTTCGGGGTGTGTTGTCACCAACATGCTGCTGATACCCAGTTGTACCTCTCTTTTTCAACTGACCCAGACCCTGCTGTCTTGTTGCTATCCCAGTGTTTGGAGGCCGTGGCAGAATGGATGTGGCAGAGCAGACTGAAGCTCAACCCCAGTAAGACAGAGGTGATGTTGGTGAGGAGAGCGAGGGAGGTAGGGGCCCCCCTGATTGGGGGGTTTCACCCTCTTCTAGCTCAGCAGGTCCAGAGTCTGGGGGTGATATTGGACGCGGACCTCCGCCTGGAGTGGCAGGTGGAGGCAGTCGCGAAGGCTGCTTTCCGCCAGTTGCATCTGGTGCGGACGCTGCGTCCGTTCGTCTCCGGCCCGGACCTGGCCTCCCTCATTCATGCCTTCATCACCTTGAGGCTGGACTACTGCAATGCGCTCTACGTGGGTTTTCCCTTGTTCCTGGTTCGGAGGCTGCAGCGAGTGCAGAAAGTGGCGGCCCGGCTCCTTTCGGGGACGGGTCGTCGAGAGCACATAACACCTGTGCTCCGGACTCTGCACTGGTTGCCAATAGCATACCAAGCTAGGTTCAAGGTTTTGGTGTTGATCTATAACACCCTTCACGGTCTGGGTCCCTCGTACCTCAGGGACCGCCTCGCCCTCCTCGCCCCAGGGCAGCTCCTTCGGACTGCCATGGGTGCCTTCCTGGAGGTCCCCCGTGTTAAGCGGGGGGCCACTATGGAGAGGGCATTCTCGGTGGCCGGGCCGCGCCTTTGGAACTCCCTTCTGGAGGAAGCTCACCTGGTCCCAAGCCTGTTGACATTCCGGTGAAGTTGTAAAACCTGGATGTTTGCCCAGGCCTTGGGGGAGGGGGGTTAATGGGTTTTCTCCCCTACCCTACTTTTTGTTTTAATGTTCCTGGGCCTTGTTTAATACTTTATAGTGTATGTTGATGTTTTAAATTTTTATATGTATTTTATATGGTTTTATTGTTGGAAGCTGCTCCGAGCTGTTCTCAGGAGGGGTGGGGTAGAAATTTAGAAAATAAATAAATAAAATAACAGCGGAAGAAAGGGATCCAAGACGACGATCCAGGGCCTGTTACTATTGTGGAGAGCTATCTCATTTTGTGCACGAATGTCCTTCCCTTTCCTCGTTTCGTCGAGCACAGGGAAATGTCAAGGGTCGGGATGGACAGGGGGCAGCCCGGCCATGAAGCAAATCCCCTCAGCCCTCGCAAGCCATCAGCCCCATCTTCAGGTCACCCTTACCCTGACCCTTGATGGTCCCTTATCATCTGGGCCCTCATAGACTCAAGAGCTTCCGGTAACTTCATCGACGCCGGACTGGTATGAGCCCAAGCGATGAAGGTAGAACCCAAGAAATGCCCGGAAACGGTGCACTCCATGGACAGCTCGCTGTTAACTTCAGGCCCCATCACCATGCAAACCGTCCCCCTACACTGCGTGATGCAACACCACGAGGAACAGGTAATTTTCGATGTAGTTTGTACCCCTTTATTCCTCGTGGTGCTGGGGCTACCCTGGCTTGGCCAGCACGAACCCCAGATAGCATGGAAACAAAAGCAGGTTCGGTTCACCTCCCCTCATTGTTTACAATGGTGCCACGTACCTGCGCCCACCCAAGGCAGAGCCATAGCAATGTATGGAAGCCTTGTCCCAACCGAACTTAGTCTGCCAAAGGAGTATTCTGGCTATGCCGATGTTTTTAGTAAAACCCAAGCTGCCGAGCTACCCCCACATCGACCATATGATTGCCCCATTGATGTTGTCCCAAGTAAAGAACCCCCCTTTGACAGAATGATGCCTTATCAACACCAGAATTGACAGTCCTTCGCTCCTATTTGGACAAGAGCCTACAGAACGGGTTTATCCATCATTCTTGCTCCCCTGCAGGAGCCCCTATCTTTTTTGTATCCAAAAAGGATGGAGGGTTTAGGCCCTTCATAGACTACTGGGGCCTGAATAACGTTACTATTATTATTAGCAAACACATAGCGCCAGCAATGTACGTGGCACTTTACAAAGTAATTGAGTAGACACGGTCCCTGCCCTAGGGCTTACAATCTGAGAGACGGGGGTGAGGGGGAGATGACGGAAGGGGAACAGAGGGAGAGACAAGGAGTGTAACATTCACGAGAATGCGAGGTCCCAGGTGCACGCGCTTGGCTTGGTTACATCGAGAATGATGGCTGGTTGGTCCATGTGGTGAGGATATGAGTACACAGACCTTAGGTAACAGATTGTACTGGATGGAGGGTATCAGCAGGAGTTAGGTGAGGGGAACAAGGAGTCGGGGAGGGCAGAGCGGAAGAGGTGGGTCTTGCGGAGGGATTTGAAGGTACAAAGGGAGGGGGTGAGGTGGATGTGGGCAGGGAGGGAGTTCCAGGTATGGGGGGCAGCTAGGGAGAAGGGATGATGGTGGTTAGGGGAGATGGGGAGGCGTGGGAAGGCAAGAGAGGGGACAGAGGAGGAGTGGAGTTCACGGACTGGAGTACGGAGAGAAATTAGCGCAGAAAGGTAGGGGGGAGCAAGGTTGTGAAGAGCTTTACAGTTGAAGACTAGGCGCTTGTGCAGGATTTGTTCAGGAAGGGGGAGCCAGTGAAGAATGGAGAGGAGGGATTGCACGTGGTCGAAGCGACGGGCGAGGTGGATGACCCTGGCAGCAGAGTTTTGAAGGGGAGAAAGGGGAGAGCGGGGGAGGCCAGTGAGAAGGAGGTTACAGTAATCGAGGCGAGAGATGACCAGGGCATGAACAAGGGTTTTGGCAGAGGAGACAGAGAAAAGGGTGAATCTTAGCAATGTTATGGAGGGAGAAGCAACAGGATTTGGCAATAGAGTCGATGTAGGGTTTAAAAGAAAGAGGTGAGTCAAAGATGAAGCCTAAGGTACGGGCTTGGGGGACGGGAAGGATGGTGACCCCATCAATGAGGATCGACAGGGAAGTGGAAGAGGAAGGATGAGGGGCGGGGAAGATGATAAGTTCAGATTTAGCCACTATTAAGAATTGTTACCTGTTCCCCCTCATCCCGGAGCTTCTAAACCGGCTATAGGGGGCACGTATTTTCACTAAATTGGACCTTCGAGGAGCATACAATTTTAGTAAGAGTACGAGAGGGAGATGAATGGAAAACCGCTTTTTGTGCTTTGGGTTAGAGGGTTTTTATCTCCCCTACCCTATTTATTGTTTTAATGTTTAATTGTTTCCCGGGCCCTGTTTTAATATTTGAATTATATTTTGATGTATTTTAAATTGTTTATATATTTTTATATGTTTTTACTGTTGGAAGCCACCCCGAGCTGTTTTCAGGAGGGGCGGGGTATAAATTTAGAAAATAAAATAAATAAAAGAAATATGGACACTTTGAGTATCTCGTAATGCCATTCGGCCTGGCCACTGCTCCAGCCACATTCCAGCACTTCATCAGTGACATATTCCGGGATATTCTGAACACCTTCGTTATCACTTATTTGGATGACATCTTGGTCTATTCAGCATCCATGACCCAACATGTCCGGCAAGTGCTCCAATGACTACAGAAGCACAAGCTTTATTGTAAAAGGTCAAATGTGCCTTCCACCTTAACACCGTGAAGTTGGGTGGAGATAGAGTTGGGTGTCATCAGCATAGAGATGGTATTGGAATCCATGGGAGGCAATAATTTTGCCAAGGAACAGGGTGGAAATAGAGAAGAGGAGAGGGCCAAGGACAGAACCTTGGGGGACCCCAACCGAAAGGGGGAGGGAGGAGGAGGTCGACTCAGGGAGGGAGACATTAAAGGAGCGGTCAGAGAGAGGTCTATGACTATAAAGTCAGCACCAGGAGCCTTGTTGCTTTTAAAGAGCCTTATTATGTCCTCGACCTGTGACGGTTCTATCTCCGGGTTAAAGAAACCTGTCCCTGATGATTGCAATGATCTAGCAAAATTGAGCAAAGCGTTTTCATCCTCACCCTGCTGTAGCCCAAAGAGAGATTAAAAAAAGGGAACCCAGACCCTCTCCTCTATCAGTCTGGATTAACTACAAGAGCGGAGAGAGGACACCTTTCTCACTAGGGCCCAAAAGGACCTAGAGTCTCTCAAAAGGGCTGCCACTTGCAGCTTAGCCCAAATCCAGTTAATATGGGCTTGTTTTTTGCTCTTAACCAAGGCCTTATAAAAATGTCTCGTTTGTTGGAATTGAAGCTTGTCCTGCTCACTGCCTAGTTTTATCCAGGCCGCCCTTGCCCGAATAAGCTTACGTTTAGCTAATCTGCAATCTTGATCGTACCAATGATTTATCTGTCGCTTAGCCTGACGCATCTTACGAGAAAGAATGGTAATAGCAAGTCTTGATATTATCTGAGAATAATGTACATCCATTAACTCTATCTCATTCTCACTTGCTGACAGGATAATTTCGCGTGAATAACACATATCTCTACTCCTTAATAGGACTAAAGTCCTAATTTAAAAAGTGTCATTCCAATACACACGAGCCCTGTCTTGATTTAATACTAGTCCCATCGCCTGAAATTTTGTAGCATTACTCATGGTACAGCCACCTATATCTGCTAGATGGTCACTTTCCGGGCGGGGAATCAAGGTAAAATTCTCAAATCTATCCCACTGGGATATCGAGCAGACCATATAATCAATGATACTTTCCCCATTAGCATTAACAAAAGTAAAATCTCCATCGGGGTCACCCCTTTGGTCCCGTTCAATACCATCAGCCCGTTACCTAAAAGTAACTCAATCATAGCAACTCCAGCCTCATTCCTAGTTAGATCCTTAGAGTTCCTTGCTGGGAATGGACTTATATCCTCTGGACCAACTTCTAAATCAAGATCCTGTGGTATCCCCATCCTGGCATTCCAGTCACCCACTAAGATCCACAAAGCTAAAGGAAACTGATTGAACAAGTGCTCAAGTTCATCACCAAAGGCCTGCCCTATGTTAGACTTATAGTATTGTGAGGAGGTGGGGGGGAATGTAAACATTAATCAGTAAAAGCTGCACATCTGAAGATAATTTCAGCCAAGCTATCTGCAGTTCTTGTCTAACGCATGGCTGTAATATCAAAGAAAATTAATATTTGTCTGAAATTAATATAGCAAGGCCACCAGAAACGTGGCCTTTTGTTTTTCATTTTAGTTCCAGGGGAGGAATAAACCTGGAAGCCTTGAATATTAAGCTGATCACCGGGCTGTAGCCACGTTTCTTGAAAAAAGATCAAATCATAATCCTGTAAAAAAGCGAGCCATTCTGAATCCCAACACTTGGATTTATAGCCAGAGATGTTCCAAGACAGCACTTTTAAGAAATCATCCCCACTTGCAGTAACTAAATGCATAGTGGGGGTTGGTCGCTCTTCAGCCAAAGATGTTAGCTCTGTTTGTACAGAACCTGACAATATACGCGCATTCAAAGAGGCCGGAGTGTAACCTAACCGCTCTAACTCATCGGTGTCAGTTAAAGGTCTAATCAGATGGAATATATTTCTCCTGGCACTAACGCTTTGTCATTCTGGAGATGTACACGGCTCTATTAATAACGACTCTAGAACTGAAACGTGCGAGGTCTGAAATGATAATTGTAACTTCACTGGCATCTGTTGTTTAACATTGGTGGGGTTTCCAGGGACAGCCTCAGATGGATCAGTTGATGATTGACTGCCATCCTGTAAATGGGAGGGGAGATTCTCCACCAAGTCCAACACCACTAAATCCTGACTAGAAACTATTGACTGCACTGATTCTAAAGGAGGACTAACTACACCCAGTTCATGATCAGCTAAGAAATGCAATGTTGTCATTGCACCTAAATCATGGTTGATACAACGCAGCTTGAATTTCCGCACACTTGGGTTTATAATTCAAGTAGTCTGCGATAGGTTATTCCTTAAGAGATCCAATTTCTGGATTAAAATATCCTGATCAATAATTGAGAGGTTGTCAAAGAGGGATAAGGAAGGAAGAATTCCTACTCCTCCTGATGTATCCTCAAAGAATACTTTGATCATGGCAGGGAAGGAATTGGACTCATCGCTCTTCTCAGTTCCATCATTCTGCACTACTTCATGGTGTTGCTGATCCATGGGGAAACTAACCTTACTGGAATTATCCATCTTCCCCATTAACTGACTGGTATCACATAAATTAGAGGCTATCTCCATTGCCTCTATCAGAATCTTGTTGCCGGATGACTTAACTACAGAGCCATTCTTGGCAACTGTAAGTGATCCTAGAACTGTATTGTTGGGGGAAGATAAATACTTAAGTAAAGGGGGTGGCTTATATACAATAGCTTCCCCATTTTCATTACTGCTAAATGCTCTATCAATGGAGACACCCTTGGATTTCAGATATTTTCTGACCTGAAACAATTTTCTCACTAAACAATCAGAATCAAAAAAGACTTTAAGGCATATATTATTCCTACCGCTACATAAACGCTGAACCCTCTGAACATCTATAAGGTCATCACTTACTTTCAAAAGACATGACAAATTCCCGGACACATTCCTAACATTATCCCAGCTCAGCAAAACACCAGTACTCAGTGGTCTGGCCCTAATCCATATAGCATTTTCACATATACGACGAGGCAATGGGAGTTGGGAGTAGTGGGTGCCCTTAATTCAATCTTATTCCCTATAAAGGTCCTTTTTCCGGACCTGTGCAGTTGTTCTTTGTCATCAGAACACATAGGGGCAGATGATATATTGTCTTCCCTATTTTTATGCAGCGAATCAAGTTTTGTCAATAATTCCTGTAATTGAGCTCTTATGCATAATGAGTCCCCCATATCAGATATACTACTAAATAACAAAGCTATGGTTTTAGCTATAAGGTGACATTGAGTCCTGAGAGTATCATCTGTCAAGGCAGTGTCATAGTTATTTGGAGGATCTTGCCTCCCCTCACTGCTTCCCCCCCAAATGCCAAATGGTCACTTTCATCCAAGTTCACCAACTGTGTTACCGGCCTTGTTGTGTTTTTTTGGGGGAGGGGGGGAATCTCCCTCAGATCCAGCAGCCTTTGGGTGCTGAGAATTTAAAGTAGGTCGTTGCTCACCCCTCACTTGAAGCTGCATTTTAGGCCATTTTGACTTAGGTGTTTCTGGAGGAACAGGGGAGACTGCTGACCTGTGTCTTTTCTTTTCCATTGTAGGCAATCCGCAGAGCAAAGCTGAAGCTATTCCGACAGCCCAACACGGCCCGCGCCTAAGGCCGCACACACAAGGGCGCGTCCTTGTGTGCGCAGCCCTTAGGCGCGATGCCCTTGGCACGCGCCCACAACGCGGCCATGGGCAGGTGGGCTGATTTTAAAGGGGAACTGACTGTAGGTGAGTTCCCTCAGCAATCAGTGCAGCGATTACCAGACAGTACTCAATGACAGCAAGTCCGTTGTTTAGAGCACAGCTGCTCAAACACCCCCTCTCACAGTTAGCTGCAAAAACAATTCCTTTGCTGGCAGCAGCTCCTCTGGCATTCCCAGCGTCAGCAGCCCTCTTTCCAGTACAGCAAAATACAGAACAACAAACTCCCGACCCTGGAAGTTAAAGACCTCCAGGACCAACAGGGAGAGCTAGGGGCAGCTGGTGTGAACCTTCCTGCTTCCAGCTCTGGGACTCAGAGGCCCCTTCCCCATGAGTCAAAAGGGCCCAAGATAACAAAATTTGGTGGGGACAGGCGGCTGTTCCAGAGCGTTATGGCCTTATGTGAGTTAACATTCTCCATACAGTCACAGGCTTATGCAACAGAGCGGCTCAAGGTAGCCTTTGTTATAGGGTACTTGGAGAGCTTGGCGCTCTCCTGGGTGACCCCCCCCCCCCCACTTTTTGACCAGTAATAGCCCCATTTTGGCGAACTATGCTGCCTTTAAACAAGAATTTACCTTCCTGTTTGATTATCCGCATAGGGTTAAAGATGCAGAGACAGCTATTTTGAATGTGAGACAAGGGAAAGGGTCCCTCTTAGAGCATGTAACCCATTTGCAACAACTTGCCATTGAATTAGGATGGCTGGATAACATGCTGAAAGTAATGTATAGGAAGGGGCTTAATGAGGAACTGAAAGTCCAGCTCTCTTATACCTCCATACCTGCTACATGGGGAGAATTGGTAACCCTCACGTTACAAATAGACGAGCGACTCTCTGAATGCCATAAAGAAAGGAGACAAGAAGGAGCACAAGGGACTTCTACCCACCACCCCGGTCCGTGTGGAGTCTGGAAGAGTGGATGAGTCAGAGCCCATGCAGCTAGTGGCATCCAGAGAGCTGGTCTCCACCAAAGAAAAGAATCGAAGAAGGGCTTCTCGATTATGCTTCTATTGCGGTGGGTCAACACATTATGCTCACAATTGTCCCCTATTGCCCCATCTTGTCAAGAGCTGGGGAACGCCAGACCTTCGGACGACCAGGGTGCATCTCGATAGGTCAGAAAACTCCCCTGCACACTGTGTGGTGCCCAACCCAAGATATCGGTTCCTGTGGGTCATATCTGTATACCCATAGTCTTTGTAATACAGGCACAGCGGAGTATTGTCCTGTGGGCCTTGATAGATTCTGGCGCCTCAGGTAATTTTATTGACAGCGACATAGTAGGGAGCTACCGCATTCCCACACAACTGAGGAACTAACTGGAGACCGTGTATTCCATTGACGGTTCACCTTTAGTATCGGGACCCCTTACGTCACAAACTTACCCCCTACTGAGAACTGTGGGGAATCGTACTGAAATTTGATATAGTCAAACCCCCTGTTTTCTCTGTAGTATTAGGGATGCCATGGCTTCAACAACATAATCCCCACATAAATTGGATTACCAGAGCTGTCACCTTTGTCTGTGATTACTGTGACCACCGCTGTCTCTATTCGGTCTCTCTCCCCAAGAAACCAGCAACACAGTGCATTTTGGAAACCATGGCAGAGGTCTGCCTTCCTCAAGAGTACCAACACTATGCAGACGTAGTCAGTGAAACCGAGGCAGTCTCGTTACCACCTCGTAGGCCCTATGATTGCCCCATAGACCTGATCCCGGGGGCAGAACCTCCTTACGGATGCATATATGCCCTAAAACAGAAGGGGTGAGAAAACTCTCTCTCGCTATGCACCGGATAGTACAGCACTAAAGACAAAAGAGAAGAGCCCAGAAGCTATTCCCTGATTATTGTGTGGATGGCCAAAAAATGCAATATAAAATATATGCCAAAATCTTTAATATGGCTGAGAACTATTGCTAAAAATCAAATTATTATAAACAAGCTTGGATATGATTGACATAAAAATTGTACAATGTGTACTTTTATGTTTGTACTTTCATAAAGATAAAATTGTCGTACCACTAAAGGGCCGAAAGTCTATTTTATGGACTCATCATGATACCCCGCTGGCTGGGTATCCCGGCCAGAGGCAGATATTAGATCTTATTCGATGACACTTTTGGTGGTCATGCATAGTGAAGGATGTGAAAAAATATGTGCAAGGGTGTAGCATTTGCGCAAGTACCAAGATTTCACGAAGGCGAACACAAGGCTTGCTGGCTGGTTCAAGTAACACCCATGCCACAAGGGCCGTGGCAACGCCTAGGAATGGACTTTATAGTGGACCTACCAAAATCTCAGTCCCGTAATACAATTTTAGTAGTTGTGGATCATTTTACAAAATTGGGACATTTAATCCCTTGTCAAGGTCTTCAGTCAGCCCAACAAACCACCTTCCATGTATTGCAAAATGTGGTGAAACTACATGGTCTTCCTAGAGACGTATCTTATAGGGGTACACAGTTCGTTTCTTGTTTTTGGAATATGTTGTTTATGATTCTTCAGGTATGTTTAAGTCCAACTACTGCATCTTATCCTCAAGCGAATGGGCAAGTGGAGCATGTGAACCAAACACTGTAGCACTATTTATGGTGTTACGTCGATTACCTCCAAGACAATTGGTTCCAGCTCCTCCCCATACAGAATGTGCGTACAACAATGCACTTAACGCATCGCTAGACTCCTCACCCTTCTATGTTACATATGGCTACCACCCACGTTTATGTTTTCCTGAGTTAACGCCTGCTTCTGTCCCCACAGCCGGAGCTATGCCGCTTCAGCTACAGAAAGTGCACGCACACGCTCACGCTATGCTAATGATCGCGCAACAAACCTACAAGAAATACGCAGACTGAAAGCGCAGCCAAGCACCTTCATTCTAGGTCGGGGACTTCGTGTGGATCGACCGTAGACATTACCCATCACTTCGTCCCTCTCCCAAGCTCGATGCTCACTGTATGGGTCCATTTCCTATCATCCAACAAGTGAATGAAGTAACCTTTAAATTGAAGGTGCCAGCGAACCTATGGATACACCTGACCTTTCATGTGGCCCTACTCAAGACAACACACCAACCACTGTATTCGACTGCCTCTCCCCCTTCGTTCTCTATTCCGGATGATCCGGATGTCCCCGAATATGAGTCAAGCACCGTTTTAGACTCTCAGTTACGTAGGGGATGCTTGTATTACCTCCTGGACTGGAAGGGACATCACCCTGTTGATCGCTCATGGGAACCTGCTACCCATGTAAGTGCCCCCCTTTTAGTATGGAGGTTTCACGCTCACTATCCTAACAAGCCTGGACCGCCCCTAGTCTGCTCTTGAAGACCCTTGAGAGGGGATGCTGTCGGGTACCTACACTGGCGAGGGTGGCATCATGGGGCTCCAGTAGGGAGGAGGCATAGGCAGTACTTCCGACCTTACCGCAGGAGAAGGAAAGCTGTGGATGTTGTCCCTGCTGGGGATGCAGTGGGACAAATGGCGTATCCGTTAGTGCTGAATACATGGATTCAGTGGAGCCGGCCCCGCCCCCGTGCTTGGAAGCAGAGCATCGGGGGAGCCCAGGGTGCGTGTGCCAGAGCGTGGAGCCTGGGAGCATCGCTGCTCCTGGTCGGGCCCCACCGAGACGCTCAGATCACCTGCGCCAGCGTGGGGGAGAGACATATAAGGCTGCTTGCTGCTCCTCTTGCTGCCGGTGATCAGTGCAATAGCCTGTGAGACTGGCCGCCTGGTTGTGACCAACTCTTCGAACTGTGAGCTTTGCTGTGTGAGTGTGGTGTGTGTTTGGTGGAGTGTGGGTGTGCGTGTGTTGTGTTAGTGAGGGTGCTGGGTTGTATTGGTGCTGGGGGACGGGTTGTGGGGGGTGTCTGTGGGTAACTGTGTGTTTCCTTAGCCTCTTACCTGGATTTACTCGTGGTTGTGTGTCCTGATCTTTATCCCTCTGCCTCCATGATCCCAGGGACCCTGCATCTCCTCTCTTCCGCAACTGTCTGCACAGTTCCCCTTCCCTATTTCCCGGGGTGCAAAGAGGTGGGAGTGTGGGAGGTATTGCGCACATTACCACTTCCCTATAATGATCTTTGGCTAGGAGGTGTCCTCCATCGCCTATATCCGATCCTGAGGGATATTCTACCAGGGAGAGACTGTCTAATAGTGAAAGGAGTGGATGTCCCCCCACCCCCCCCCTTTTATACCCTTCCCCTTTCCGGAACCCTGACATGAGTGGGTTCTTTAAAGGGATTTTAATATATTTTTGTGTGTGTTAATATCTTACGCCACCCTGAGCCGTAGGGAAAGGACAGGTATTAATTTTAAATAATAAATAATATACACCACAAGGCAAAAATGATGGTGGCCATCCAAAGAAGCTGCTGGATCTCTTACTATCTTAAAATAGAAATGTATGTTCCCCACAAGGGAATTGATTTTCTACTGTCCACATATATATTATACTGAATAGTAGAGAACTGTGTTGCAGCACCATTACAGGTAACTTGAAGTCAATGGGTCGGCTCCCATTGACTTTAATAGGGGCCCATTCAAGATCTGCGTGCACCCATTGTGGATGCATCATGTATGCATTGCACACTGAGTGCACATCATGCATACATGTTGCCCACACTAGGTACCTGCATGTTGCACGCATGCCAAGTGTGCGCGGCATGTAGGGTGAGACCCTCATAGGCCAAAATGGGAGTTGAAGGGTCAAACTGCAAAAGTGGCAACCCTAGTAGCATTATTATTATTATTATTATTTATTATTATAAACATTTATATAGCACCAGCCATGTACTTGGTACTGTACAGAAACATAGAAATAGACGCGGTCCCTGCCTGTGGCTTACAATATCAAATCAAATATCATTTATTAGGCATAGCCATAGAAACACAATAAAATATAATATATAAAATATATATGATATAATATATGAAAAAGAAAAAATAAATAAAACTGAGATACTCAAACAAAGCTATAAATAAAAATACTCCATTTAGTTCCTCAGATATAAGCAGAGGAAACATGCAATACCACCCAATCCTCAACCCACTTGCATCCCCAATCCAGTCAAAACAATCTCATATCTCGAGTGGCTAATCGCTGAATCCAAATCAGTCCCTTGGCCAGCAACTCAATTCCAATACAATCATCCATAGCCCTTGTTTGATGTCGATAGCAGAGTCCCAAGGAATCAGGCCCGTCAGATCTTTTATAGCATTGGCCCCATTTCCTCGATGCATCCTCAAAAATTCCTCAGGACATCCGTATCTTTGCTTCGTTCGAAGTCTCCTCCAAGTAAGTCCCCTCCAAGCAGTCCACCAGGAGTACAAATCCATACTAATCCTTGTTAGGATAATGCACAGTTAACACAGAGCAATACAAAATAATCAAGGGTCTGGTTCTGTGTACAATTCCAGCCACCTCGGAGCCCTAAATTGTATGAAGCTTTTTCTCAGAGCAAAAGCCTAAGTTAGAAAGTTAACAATAGCCACTGTAATTTCAACAGAAAGATCCTCCAGCAAAAACTTTTCAAGTTCACAAAAGGTTCTACCTGGGCGTTTTTGAATGAAAGGTCCCAGCCAAACGTCCCTTATCCTGTCGTACAATTTACACTCAAGTAGGATATGACTCACCGTCTCAACGCCTGCCCTATCAAATGGGCAAAGGCGTTGGCAAAAGGACTCTGCTTTCAATCTCCCTTCAAGTAGCTGGGATGGCAAGGCATTCATTCTGGCTGTAAAAAAAAAGATCTCTCTGTCTGGGGGAGACTAGTGTTTGAAAATACTGAGCCATAAGTCCCCTAGATGGAACCAAGCACAAATAATTATTAAGGGAACAAAATTCATATACAGCAGCCAAATCCTCTTGCCTTACAATCTAAAAGACAAGGAGGGGGAAGACAGGGAGAGGGGACAGTGGGAGAGACGGGAGAAGACAAACAACATTCAAGCGGATGCGAAGTTTCAGGTGCGTGTGCTTGGCTTGGTTACAATCAGGTTGGTTGCAGCAGTCTGTGGAGGAGGGCAGACAATAAGTATACGGGGAACGACTAGCAGGCGTTGGGAAAGGCGGTGAGGAAAAGGTGGGTCTTGAGGAGGGATTTGAAGGAGCAGAGGGAGGGGGCAAGGCGGATGTGGGTAGGGAGGGAGTTCCAGGCATGGGGGGCAGCGAGGGAGAAGGGTCGAAGGCGGTTAGGTGAGCAGGAGGAACGAGGGAGAGTGAGGGAGGGGACAGAAGAAGAGCGGAGAGCGCGTGCAGGAGTGCGTAGGGAGATTAGGTCCAAGACATAAGGGGGAGCTTGGTTGTGGAGTGTTTTGAATGTGAATACCAGGAGTTTAAATAGGATACGTTCAGGAATGGGGAGCCAGTGGAGAGAGAAGAGGAGAGGCTGCACATGGTCGAAGGGACGGGCAGAGTGAATGACCTTGGCAGTGGAGTTTTGGATTGCGATAAGGGGGGGGAGAGGTGAGAGCGAGGGAGGCCAGCAAGGAGGAGGTTGCAATAATCGAGACGAGAGAGAACCATGGCATGAACAAGGGTTTTGGCCGAGGAGGTAGAGAGAAAGGGGCGGAGAATAGCATGCACACCTATCATGCTGACCTTAGTGCTCATCCATGTGACAATAATATAGAGAGAGAAGAACTGAGGCCTCAATCTTGAACTTGCTTACTCCAGGAGTGAGTGGCTTTAGGATGGGGCCTGAGTCAGCTGACTTGTCTTTTTGTGTGGCAGAGGAAAGCCATATTAACTAATAGCAACTGGTAAAAGGGAGGGCTTGGTGCATATAAAATAAATACCAGAAAAATTCTGGTAAAACTTCTTTGGCATCAAAAATACATGCCAAAAGTGCCTGTTAAATATTGTAGGGGTTTCTTAAGAGAAAATGGAAACCCCTAATTATAATAAAAAGGCATTTCCTGACACTGCAATAAGAAGTGTAATTACAGATGCCCTGATAAACACACTTTGTTGCCACAGGCACCTACTGCAAACTGCGTCCTCTACATACATTGGTTTGGCTGGAAAAGTGGAATAAGGGCAAGCTGAGGTTTAAAGAAAATGACATCTCACTCTGAATGTCTGGAGAATGCCTTGAGGGCATAAATTGTGTATCTTGGCTGTGTCTAAATATATATGCCAGCAGTTGAGGAAATGAGTTAGAAGTGAAGTGTGCTGTTATTTCCCTAGAGATCCAAATCAATTTGCAGTTTTAAGGAACTTTGATGATGGTTTTCCATCAATCACAGCTAGAGCACTGATGGCCCAAACTAATGTGGTGTCTTTAATTTAAAAAAAAGAAAAAAAAAGAAGAAGAAAAAACAACTGTGTGAAGTAGGTTACTGTATTGCATGTAGTACTCGTTCCTAATTTGGCTGAGGCAGGCCATAAACATAAATTAATTTTAATTTTTTTCAGTGGATGTCATTCTGACCATGCATTTTGGCTCTGTGGACCTTGCACATATTCTGTGAAGATTCTGGAAAGTCATTTAGATGCCTAGATTGCAGAGTTCGATTTCAATTGAGCTTTTGGAGGAGCGAGTGGAAGATCTTGTGACGGGTTTTTTTGAACTGCTGATCTAATTCCTAAATGAGACTTTCATTTTTGCAGTGATGGATTTATATGAAGACTTATAAATTCTAGTCATACTTTCTCTGAAATACTAGGGAATATTTTATTGTTTGCAGCTTGAAACAAATATTTCCAAGCTTGGCTCAATATAGATAGGAATATGATATATTTTATACTTTTGAAATACTTCAGCTCTCTCCTTTTGATCCCTATCCCAACATAAACTTAAGATTTTATAGAACATGCGAGTCCAGAGACTGTCCATGTAATTGTTATAAATAAATGCATTTATTCAATTCAATGGGGCTTGTTGATTGGACTAGTAAAAATTTCAGGATCAGCTGCTATCAAAGATCTTTGCAGCAATAAAGGTCCATTAAGAGGCAGCTGTCAGATCTTTGTCCTTAGCTGACTTATTTAAAGAAGAGTTTGTGTTTCAGTTTTTAATTTGGTTTTGTTTAGATGGCTTAAGTTGGCAGCTTCCTGTTCCAGAAGTGACAGGTTTTGGTCGGAGTGACTCATAAATAAAAACAGCATTGAAGCTTTAAGGTTAGTGCACAATTTTCCACAGGGCAAAATCATATGGTTTTTATCCTCTAAATGGATGTACAAACATTAGAGTAAAATTGTGAAATGTTGGTTTGAGAGTAGGTATTAACTGCTTGAAAACACCCCTGTCATATTAGCTAATATGTATATGATGAGCCATGAGCTGTTGATTTTCAACATTTTTATTTTCCACAGAATTGCATGCTGTAAAGGAAAAGAATGAGATAATTTAAACTATTTAATTGAATTTTGCTTTGTTTAAAAACTACTAATATATTGCCAGTCAGATTCCACTGTAGGTTTATTAGCTTTTTTGGATTGGCAGCATGTACATTTTCATCCATCATTGATTATAGGCATGATCCAAAGTAATTTCTCAGTCTTCCATACTGAGAATCATCCTTGCTGGATATATTGGTTGGCTAAAAAAAAAATTATTTAAAAACCTGAATAAGGAGGGGGCAATGGAATTATGAATAAAGCTTTTAACAGAGAAACGTATATATTCAAAATGTATAATATAAGCATAGCTGATCATAGCTCAGTGTTGGAAACATTTTTTACAGTTATGTATGCTGCAATACACTGAAAGCTCTTCTCCTGAAAAATCCAGGTTCAAGGCAGTCCATGTTCTTCTGTGCCATAACCTTTATGGGAGCTTAAACCTGTCAGACGGTCTCTCAGTGAGAGTGAATGATGTGGGTAGTAGTAGCATGCCCTGAAATGGACAAATTTTGTTTCTTCAAGCAGGGTGGCCATGCCAATCCAAACTAATAAGTGCTGATCTTCAGTGAATGCAGATACTGTGTTAAAGTCTTTAAGTCCATTGATTCATATATACTGAGGCACTTACATATTCTTTTTCCTTTGAAATACAAAGAATGCCAGGTCAGCACTGTAGCAGCTGTAGCTCTGCTTAGTGCTTATATTTTGAACTGTTGATATGGATTCGTTAGCTTCATCACTTCTTAGATATAAGAAGGTTGCCGTTGAAGATTGTAGAATCTCGTGCCCTGGAGGTTTTCATGAAAATTCTGGACAAGTTTCTTTCTGGGATGGTTTAGGCATAGGTTATTCTGCCACAGGGCAAGGGGTTGTACCAGTCAAAGACCACCTCAAAGACCATATAAATACACACACACACCTACTTATGCTGTCTTTTTGCAGCACAGTTCACAACAGGGATGGTCTTAAAAACAGAATGTGAGGCCCCCACAGCCCCACCCTCTAAAGTCCCACCCCTTTAACAATTGGCAGTCTGGTTGCTTACAAAAGTAGTGTCTCATCAGTTTTCACACACACACAAGCGCACACTCTCACTCTCACACACCCCTCTGGCAGGAGGGATTCAGGGACCAGTGATTTACTGAAAATGAGGGGAGGGGGCGCAGGACCCCACATTGAGCAGCCACCCTGGGGCTGCAAGTCACAGGTGAGAGAGGGTCCCACAGAAATAGCCTGGACTTGAGGAGCTGGACCTAAGACCTCCCTGTGGGGCCCCCTCTGACCATGGCTCCAGGACCATAGCCCCTACTGGCCCTGATTACTGGCCCTGGTTGACAATTTTCTGTAAGTATCACAGTATGAAATGAAATGAGCTGATTCTCATAGGACTGAGTCTTGAGGGCCTACTCATAGTAATGAAAGATTTCTTCGCTGCCACCATAGCATCTGCAAAGTGTCATCCAGCAGAGCTTTTCCAGGTGGTGAATAGCTTATTAAATCCTGGCTGTTTCCACCTGGAGTTAGTCATGGCTGCCCACTGTGACAAGTTTGGCACCTACTTTGCAGACAAAGTTACTTGTATTTGGCTTGACTTGGGCACTGCTAGTTTGAGTGCATAGTTTGGGGTTGAAGAGGCCTGGTTTTGTCCAGTTTACTTGGATCCGTTTCAATTAATCTCAGCAACCGATGCCGCAGATGTGCTTGGAGGGGTGCAGGCGACTAGTTGTGAATTACGTCCATGCCCATCCTGACTGGTGAAAGCCCCCCGGGAGACATTGGGGGCATCACAACTTTAGGGAGGGGAGGGTGCCTAACGGCATCACAACTGCAGTCATCCACCCTTTGCTCAAGAAACCATCTCTTGATGTTGACTCTCCTGCCAGTTATGGCCCTGTCTCTAACCTCCTCCTTTAGGGAAAATTATTGAACGGGTGGTTGTCTTGCAGCTCAATGCTGTCTGTTTCCTAGACCCGTGTCAGTCAGGTTATCACCCTGGGCATGGCACTGAGACTGCGCTTCTGGCCTTGGTTGACAATCTCTGCTTGGAAATTGATAGGGAAAATTGTACCTTTTTTATTCCGTTAGCTCTTTTGGCAGCCTTTGATACCATTGACGATGGGGTGTTGTTGACACAGTTGTGAGACCTGGCTGGGGTGTGCAGGACTGCTCTTGAGTGGTTCTGCTCATTCCTGGCTGGGAGAACCTGGAGGGTGGTGATGGGTGGTGGCTCATCATCCCCTCAGGAGTTCCTTCGTGCGGTCCCTCAGGGTTCCATCTTGTCTCCACTCCTGTTCAATGTGTATCTGAGGCCCCTGGGTGATATCATTCAGAGATTTGGAATGAGGTGCCATCAATATGACTCCCAGCTCTATCTCTTTTTTTCATCTGACCCTGGTCCTGCGGTCTCTGTGTTTACCCAGTGCCTGGCTGCCGTTAGGGACTGGATGCGGGCAAGCCAATTGAAGCTGAATCCAGACAAGACCAAGGTGGTGATGGCTGCTCAGTGTTGTGACCTGAGGGAGGTGAGAACCCCTGTGATTGATGGGGTCTGGCCTCCATGGTCATTTAGGTTCGCAGCCTTGGGGTGGTCTTGGATCCACTGCTGCGCTGGATTGTCAGGTTGCAGGGGTGGGCAGGAGCACTTTTTACCAACTTCAACTGGTGAGAAGGCTGCAACTTTTTCTGTCGGATTCGGATCTGGCCATCGTCCTCTATGCCTTCATAACCTTGAGGGTAGACTACTGAAGTGTGCTCTACGTGGGGCTGCCCTTGAAGACTGTTCAGGAGCTGCAGTTGGTGCAGAATGTGGCAGCTCACCTTCTGTTGGGGATGGGTTGTCAGGAGCATGTTACACCAGTGCTCCAAAATCTGCACTGGCTGCCAATAGTCTTCCGGGCACAAATCAAGGTGCTTCTTTTTTTTTTTTTCTTTAATAAACCTATAAAGCTCAAAGTAGCTTGGGCCTCAGGTATGCGAAAGACCGCCTCTTTTTCTATGTACCATCACAGCCTTTGGGATTGGCCAGGGGTGCCCTCTTCTGAGTGCCAACTGTCCATGAAGTTGCTACAATGAGGACGTGCAGGGGGGCATTTTCAGTTGCTGACTCACAATTATGGAACTCCCTCTCCTTGGAGATCCACCTAAGCCTGTTTGTCTTCTGGAGGAGATGCAACATCCTTTTGTTTGGCCAGGCATTTGGTGGACAGGAATAGGGTTGGGTGGACTTGGATAGAGGAGTTTGGGGAGGATTGGTGGGGTGGGTGGTTTGGATGATGTGGGTTTTAAGGGGTTTAAAATGTATTTTATTGAATTGTATTTCTTATGTTGTAAGCTGCCCTGAGTCCTTGGAGAAACCGGGCAGGGTAAAAATGTAATAATTAAATTAGTAGCAGTGGTGTGGTCAGGGTTTGATCTGGCAGTCATTTAAGTCACTGGAAAGACTTCCCAGGAGATCAGCTGGGTCGTGGATTATCATTTTAAGAGCAATTGCATCACAAAATCTACTCAATAGTTACTCTGAATGTTAGATCTTATTCTGTTGCTAAACTTTAAGTGCTTTGGTTCTCTTCTTTTTAATGAAAAAACAATTTTGGAGGATGTCCATTTAAACATACACTTCTCTTTCTGGTTCTCTTCTTTTTCTCACTAACCATAGGTAATTTCAGACGTGATGATACCACAGTCAACCACAGTGACCCTCGGTCAATCCCGTGGTGTGGCCAAAGAACCGTGAATGTCCGATCAGTGGCATCCGGATGTTCGCCACAGTCAAACACCCGCAGGGACCAAAGCCAACCACGCTTCCAGAGGTCGGGACGGGACCATCCCCAGAAGCGTGGTGAAAGCAATCCCCACTGGGAAACCGCCAAATGTAACGACTGAACGCCAACCAACAGGTGGAATCATAATGAATGATCCCCAGCCGTGGCGAGAGCACGTAGCGTCACTGCCAGGCAACACGCAACACAGAGACCAGGGAGGGACATTTAAAGGGCACACAGCAGCAGGGGAACGTGGCAGGATGGAGCAAGATGGAAGGGAGAGGAGAGTGGAGGGCGAGCGAGAAAGGGGGGGAGTGGGGAAGAGCAGAAGGGGGCAGAGGTGGTGGGGGAGGAGGTGGCCGGGGGGGCAAGGAGCAGCAGGGGCGGGGGAACGGAGGAGGGGGAGATAGGGTGGACCAGGGAGCATGAAGTGGGGAGTGGGGAAGGCACAGGGGGAAATGTATGGACAATAAACACGAGGTGTAGCTACAACAACAGCTTTATTGTCTGCTTCATGGTAACAGGAAGGGGGCAGGGGATCGGATCGGCTGCGGTCTGGAGACAGGTGGGACCTGCTGTGGGGAGGTCCCCACACGGCTGTGGATGGGCACAGGTGTCAGGACGGCTGGTGATGTGACCCGCCTGTGTGGACAGGGTGGGGACACGGGAACTGAGGGTGGCCCATGGGGAGCCCTGGGGCTGGCCCAGCGCGCTCAGGCCCTGGGCTCACTGGCTATACGCCTTGCCAGGGCAGCACAGATCTGCTTAGCATAGCAGTATTCCTGAGGGTTCTCCGCATTCACGTAGAGCAGCACGGGTCCTGATGGCCACTGGGGCATGGGGAATGCCAGGGCGGCCCCATCAGTCTTGCAGATATTGTGCAGGACACAGCAGGCATCGATCACGAGGTCTGAGGTCTCCATAGCGAAGTCCAGGCGGCCGGCAAGGCACCTCCAGCGCTGCTTGAGGGCACCAAGGGCACTCGATCACGGCCCTCGAGGCGCACAGCCAGGAGTTGAATAGTGCCTCCACGGGGGCCCTGGGGACTGGGTATGCCTTCATGAGCTAGCAGAGGAGTGAGTAGGCCGGGTCCCCCAGGATGCAAGGGGGCATCAGCACCCCCTTGATCCTGCTCATCTCCATGTCTGCAAAGTCCCCCCTGGTACTTCCAGGCATAGAGGGGTGAGATGGCGAGGAACTGGACATCATGGCTGTGACTGGAGTGGCTGGTGAAGATGTCGGTGGACCAGTCCCGGTGGTCCACAACCGCCTGGAGCTGCAAGGAATGGTACCCGTGCCTGTTGATATACTCTCCAGCATCACTGTTGGGGGGCCAGAGGATCTTGATTTGGGTACCATCCATAGCGTCCAGACAGTTGGGGAACCCTCCAGCCCCGAAGCCTGTCACCATGGCCTCCTGGTCCACCAGCTGGATCACTCGGTCCAGTAGCATGGCCTCCACGGCCTCGCAGAAGTCCCGGAGGATGCCCGTGATAGTGCTCACTCCCACATCGAAGTGTTGTACCACGGACCGGCAGGAATCCAGTGTTGCCAGTGCCCAGACCGCTATGGCCACGTGCTGGACCACTGGTATGGGGGCACGCATGGGGGTGTGACTGCGCAGCTGCTCCAGCCAGGGGACAACCAGCTCTGCGAGCTGCATTAGAGACCGCCTGTCCATGCAGAAGTGTGCCCTCCATGCTGCATCGTCCCACCGTGCCAAGGCCCCAGCCCACCATTCCTGTGCCTGGTGCGTTACCCAGAGCCACCTCTGCATGGGCATGGCAAGCTGTACCACGCTCCCCATGTCCGCCCGGCGCCACTTGTGTCGGGCGGCTGCCTCTCTGAGGATAGCGGAGCAGCCGTGGGCAAGGCGCAGAGCCCATTGGTATGCACCAGACGCCCGCAGAGCTCTGAGCCTGGCCTGGGAGCGCCTGTGTTGGCCACAGGGTGGCCACAGCGGTCCTGGAAAGGCACCCCTTGATGTGGGCGGCCAGGTGGAGCAACTCGGTGGCGAACCGCTGGAGGCTTGTGTGCTGCCAGTGCCACTCCACAGTTAGGTCCTGGAACATGCAACATGTGGCCCTCTGGCCCACGTCCATGGTGGAGGGTGCCCGTGGTGTGGTCTGGCACCCAGCACTCCTGCCCATGTCCCGGCCCGCTCCAGCTCCATGCCCCGCCCGTGCACCTGTGGGCAGGCCCCAGCACACCCTTATTGGCCGCCCTCGGCCAGCCGCCCCACCGCCAGCTGGCCAGGGGCTGCTCAGCTGTGCCAGTGGGGCCTTCCCTGAGCACCCCGTGCCGGTTGCACTCGCCTGCCAGCTGGTGTGTACCTGCAGACAGCGCCCCTCCCCTGGGTGCACCTGCGCTCCTGTCTGTGCGGTCCGCAGCTGGTTGCCTGTTGTCATCACCTCCCTCCTATCCGTGCTTGCTGGACATTCTGTGCATTCAATTCCTGAAGCTCTGCTGGGTTCGCTCCACATGCATCGCTTGCTAGCCATGCCTTGTTGCAGCCTGTGGCCTTATCGCGTATCCTTGGGGCTCCCCTGCTTCCCTCCCCAGCCCACATGGAATCATGGGGCCCCTCTTTCATTGCTGATCAGACCCTCTGCCCACTGGACCATGACCGGCAGTGCTACCCCAGGGCTCCCGCACCCTGAATTGCCT
>QEPC01006427.1:366579-397145 GCA_003113815.1 Sphenodon punctatus
TGGAGATAGGGGAGGACAGATGATAGCAGGGGAGGCCAGCAAGGAGGAGGTTGCAGTAGTCAAGGCGGGAGATGACCATGGCATGAACAAGGGTTTGGCTGAGGAGACCGAGAGAAAGGGGCGAATCCGAGCAATGTTATAGAGGACAAAGCGACAGGACTTGGCAACAGAGTAGATGTGAGGTTTAAAGGAGATGTGAGTATCGAAGACAAAGCCCAAACTACGGGCTTGGGGAACGGGATGGATGGTGACACCATCAATAAAGATGGATAGAGAAGAGGAGGAGGAAGGGAAGGGAGGAAAGATAAGGAGTTCAGAGTTGGCCATGTTGAGCTTGAGCTGGCGTTGGAACAGTGAGGTGGAGATATCAGAGAGACCGTTGATGAGGCGAGCTTGGACAGAAGGGGAAAGAGAGGTGGTGGGGAGAGAGAGAGTTGAGTGTCGTCAGCGTAAAGATGATATTGGAAGCTTTGGGAGGCAATGAGTTTGCCCAGGGACAGGGTGTAGATAGAGAAGAGGAGGGGGCCCAGGACAGAGCCTTGGGGAACCCCTACAGAGAGGGGGAGGGAGGAGGAGGTGGAATTGGAGAAGAGACACATTGAAGGAGCGAGAGAGGTAGGAGGAGAACCAGTCAAGGACAACCGCAGAAGCCCAGGGAGCGAAGAGAGTCCAGTAGGAGTGAGTGGTCAACTGTCAAAAGGCAGCAGAAAGATCAAGGAGGACAAGAATGGAATAGAGGCGCTTAGATTTAGCGACAAGTAGATCATTGGTAATCTTGGCAAGGGCTGTTTCAGTGGAGTGAAGAGGGCAGAAGCCAGATTGGAGACAGTCCAGGGAGAAGTTGGCAGAGAGAAGTTCCAGACAGCGGGAGTAGACAACACGTTCCAGAAGCTTAGAGACGAAGAGCAGGAGGGAGACCGGCCGGTAACTAGAGGGGTCAAAGGGGTCAAGGGTGGACTTTTTGAGAATGGAAGAGACAGTGGCATGCTTGAAGGCAGAGGGGAAGGAGGCAGTGGAGAGGGAGAGATTAATGACATGCAGAAGGGGGGGAGCAACAGTGGGAGCAATGGAGGTGAGGGGGTGGGAGGGGATTGGGTCGAGAGGGCAGGTGGAGGGGTTGGAAGAAGAGAGCAGGGAGGAGATTTCCTCGCGGGAGGGAAGGAGGAGAGTGGGGGGTGGGGGAGCTAGATTGGCTGCCACAATTTAGCTGCTGACTAGGGCCAGCAAAGCTAAGGACCTTAACTGGCAATTAGGGTGAGCTGCTCTCTAGTCAGTAACTAATAAAAAGAGGGTGGAAGAATCCCTTAGGGTTTCAGCAGCAGGGCATAGCAAGGTGGGAATGGGCCCCTTGCTGGGCCACTGCACTTGAGTGTGCATGGCTTTGTTTGTTTGTTTGTTTGTTTGTTTGTTTGTTTGTTTGTTTGTTTGTTTGTTTATTAAAATTTCTTACCTCATCCTTCCTGCCTAAGGCAGCTCAGGGTGGCTTACAATGTAGCAGTAAATTCTTTATTACATAGCCATAGGCCATTATAAAATAGCACAATTTCCAAATACCGACATACATTAGTCATCACTCGGTATTAATCATTATTATTAATTATTATTATTATTTTATTAACAAACATTTATATAGCGCCAGCAGTGTAGCTGGCACTTTACAAAGTAACAAAATAGACACAGGCCCTGCCCTAGGGTTTACAATCTGAGATTGTTAAACAGTTTGCAGATTGTTACACAGTTTAATAGCAGTTACACAGTTTGCACTGGGGTACAATTTACAGCATGTCATGCACATAAATTGTCCCAACAGTCAAGAGGCTTGCAATGATAAAATATTTTTAAAAATACACATAAAACAAATACAAAAAACATAAAACACCCCACAACGCCAAACCATCCCCACCAACTAGCCCCCACTGCCAAACGCCCTTGCAAATAAGATAGTTTTACACTGCCTCCTAAAGGTGCTCAATCCTGGGCATAAACAAACCTCCCAGGGGAGGGAGTTCACAACTGTGGTGCGGCAGCTGAGAACAATCTTCTCGTCATGAAAACCAAGTTAAAAACTGGTACCTCCAGATGGGCATCCCCAGCTGACTGAAGAGGCCGCAATGGGACATGGTAGGCCAGGTGATCTGGTCCCAAGCAGTTTAGGGCTTTAAAGGTCAAAACCAGCACCTTGAATTGTGCCCGGAAGGCAATCGGCAACCAGTGCAGATTTTGGAGCACTGGTGTTATGTGCTCCCAATGACCCATCCCACCCATAAGGAGCTGGGTCACCGCATTCTGTTCCAGCTGCAGCTTCTGAACTGTCTTCAAGAGCACCCCCATGTAGAGTGCATTACAGTAGTCTAGCCTTGAGGTAATGAAGGCATGGATGATGGTTTATTTATTTATTTATTTAGATGATTTTTATCCCGCACCCTCCTGCTAACAGCAGCTCGGGGCGGCTCACAACACAATATAAAACATCAAATACAATACGGTCATTCGCAGAGCTACCCAACGGATCACTGACAGTACGACAGAGAAGAAACAAATTCACCAAGGTAGGTGACCAATTTTTGTTTCCCTCTTTCTGACGACAGTGTAAGACCTGGCTGTTCCTCCAGGCTTTTAGCAAGAGTTAGCAAGAGTGATGGGTGGTGGGATTGGGAGGAGGGGGAGGGGATTTTAGCTCCACTAATGTTTTATATTGCTGAATTTTATCTCTATCTTATTTGATAGAGATAAAATTCAGCAATATAAAACATTAATGGAGCTAAAATCCCCGCCCCCTCCTCCCAACCCCACCACCCATCACTCTTGCTAACTCTTGCTAAAAGCCTGGCGGAACAGCCAGGTCTTACACTGTCGTCAGAAAGAGGGAAACAAAAATTGGTCACCTACCTTGGTGAATTTGTTTCTTCTCTGTCGTACTGTCAGTGATCCGTTGGGTAGCTCTGCGAATGACCGTCAGGAGGCAGAAGAAGAAAAACCTTCTGTGCATGCATGGAGCTGCCCGTCCATTTTGCTTCAGTCCGTAACCAAGCCGAGGATCGTCTCCACTGCTATGAACTACTTAACACCAACATTAGTGAGCCCCCACATTGCCCACCTGGGAAACCATCAATGGAAGCTGAACCATGAAAACCGTGCTTCTCCCTAACTTGACCTAAGAATTCTAATGAACTAACACTACACCCCTGGCACTCCCTAACCTGATCAGTGCTGTTTGACAGGGAGGGCCGGATCACTGACAGTACGACAGAGAAGAAACAAATTAACCAAGGTAGGTGACCAATTTTTGTTTCTCCCTGTCTCCTGTCAGTGATCCGTTGGGATGTACCCGAGCCCAACACCTTAAGGGTGGGAGCAAACAGCCCTGGGAGACTCCAGAACTGCCTGAAGAACCCTCCTGCCAAAAGCCGCATCGGCGGATCTAAACAGGTCTAGTTTATAATGTTTCACAAAGGTATGCAAGGAGGACCAAGTTGCCACCCTGCATATCTCGGCATAAGAAGCTCTTGATCTGAATGCATAGGAAGTTGCTGCACTACGTACCGAATGCGCCCATATCTGTAAAGGGGGCACCTTGTGTTTGGCCTTGTAAGCTTCTATAATGCACTGCCTAACCCATTTTGAAATTAGGGCCTTAGAGGCCTTCCTACTCGCATAACTGATGAATGCGAGGTCCGTGGTGAACAAGGCCCCGATTATCCATGATTTGATCTTGGATGGGGCCGTGGACCTTGCATGCATCACGGAGACCTGGCTGGATGATCTGGCCGGCCCAACTTTGGCGGATCTGGTTCCAGCTGGGTATGCCGTGCAGCATCAGCCCCGCATGGGCGGCCGGGGAGGAGGCGTAGCTATTGTTTTTAGGGAAGACTGGCCTGTTAGGAGGTATCCAGTGCCGGAGATTGTGGGTGTAGAGGCTCTGCACGTGGTGATCGATTTGGCTGGGGGCAAGCTAGGGGTGCTGCTGGTGTACCGGGCCCCTTCATGCCCGGCGGCATCCCTTACCGCTCTAGCGGAGCTGGCCTCGGAGGTGGTGTTGGGCTCCCCCAGGACTTTGGTTCTGGGGGACTTCAACGTCCACGCCGATGCCGGCCTTGTTGGGGCGGAGCGGGAGTTCATGGCCGCCATGGCAACTATGAACTTGTCCCAGGAGGTGATCTGCCCGACCCACGTGGGGGGACATACCCTCGACCTGATCTTCGGCTCTGGCCTTGAGGCGGGGGGTCCGGTTGTGGGGGAGGTGACAGCGGTGCCCTTGTCGTGGACGGACCATTACCTCCTTCAGGCCGGTCTTTTAGCGCGCCCCCTCCAGAAGGGGAAGGGACCAGTTAGGATGGTCCGCCCTCGGAGGCTGATGGAACCCCAGCGGTTCCAGGAGGTCCTGAGGGAGCTTACCCTGGATGTGGACGGTCACTCTGTGGATGAGCTGGTCCGGCATTGGAACATCTTGCTGGAGGAGGCCATTGACAGGGTGGCTCCGAGGCGCCTTCTGCCTCGGTCTCGTCACCGCAGGACCCCTTGGTTTACTGAGGGGCTGCGGTGTATGAAGCGTGTGGGCAGGAGGCTAGAGCGACGCTGGCGTCGGACTCGGTCTGTCTCCGATCGTCTTCTCCATAGGGCCCATTTGCGGTCCTATGTGGAGGCTGTGAGGACGGCGAGGAAGGAATTCCTCGCCGTCCTCATAGCGTCTGCGAAGTCGCGTCCAGCGGAGCTGTTTCGGGTGGTGCGGGGGCTGGTGAGTCCGGCCTCCCTCCGCCTGGATGGGGACTTGTCCCGGGCCCGCTGTGAGGAGTTTGTCATCTACTTCGCAGACAAGATCGCTCGGATTCAGGCCGATTTCGACGCTGGGTTGATAGCAGTAGGGGAAGAGCGCGGGGGGGCGGAGGGTCCGTCTGGTCCATCTTTATGGGGTGAGTTTCAGGAAGTGACGCCAGCCGATGTGGTGGATGTCCTGGGGTCTGTGAGGGCCACGTGTTGTCAACTAGATCCATGCCCGTCCTGGTTAATAAAAGCTTCCGGGGAGACGTTGGGGACGGTGCTGGCGAGGGTGGTGAATGCGTCCCTTCGGCAGGGGAGGTTGTCGCCTTGCTTAAAAGAGGCTGTGGTGCGCCCCCTGCTGAAAAAACCATCGTTGGACGTAGACGCGCTCGCCAGCTACCGACCTGTCTCTAACCTTCCCTTTTTAGGGAAGGTTATTGAGCGGGCAGTGGCGCTCCAGCTCCAGGGTCATCTAGATAATATCGGGCTCCTTGACCCGTTTCAATCTGGGTTCCGCCCCGGCTATGGCACCGAGACGGCGTTGGTGGCCTTGGTGGACGACCTCCGCCGGGAGATGGATGCGGGATGTTCGACATTTCTCATCCTGCTCGATCTCTCGGCCGCTTTTGACACCGTGGACCATGGGCTGCTGTTGAGACGACTGCGTGACCGGGGGGGTCTGGACGGGACTGTTCTTGAATGGTTCCGTTCATTCCTCTCGGGGAGGAGCCAGCGGGTGGTGTTGGGGGAGGAAACATCGAGCCCCCGCGCCTTACCGTGTGGCGTTCCGCAGGGATCGATCTTGTCTCCATTATTATTTAACATCTATATGCAGCCCTTGGGGGAGGTCGTGAGAGGGTTCGGGGTGCGATGTCACCAGTATGCTGATGATACTCAGCTGTACCTCTCGTTTTCTACTGACCCAGACCCTGCTGTCTCGGTGCTATCCCAATGTTTGGAGGCCGTGGCGGATTGGATGCGGCGGAGCAGACTGAAGCTCAACCCAGATAAGACGGAGGTGATGGTGGTGGGGAGGGCGAAGGGGGTGGTGGCCCCCCTGGTTGGGGGGGTTTGCCCCCCTGTAGCTCAGCAGGTCCGGAGTCTGGGGGTCATATTGGACGCAGACCTGCGGCTGGAGCGGCAGGTGGAGGCAGTCGCTAAGGCTGCCTTCCGCCAGCTTTATCTGGTACGTAGGCTGCGTCCGTATGTCTCTGGCCCGGACCTGGCCTCCCTCATCCATGCCTTCGTCACCTCGCGGCTCGACTACTGCAACGCGCTCTACGTGGGGCTTCCCTTGTTCTTGGCCCGGAGGCTGCAGCTGGTGCAGAATGCGGCGGCTCGTCTTCTTACGGGGACGGGTCGTCGGGAGCACATTACACCGGTGCTCCGAGCGCTGCACTGGCTGCCTATAGTGTGCCGGGCCAAGTTCAAGGTCCTAGTTATGATCTACAAAGCCCTATACGGCCTTGGCCCCTCTTACCTTAGGGACCGCCTCGCCCTTCGCGCCCCGGAACGGCTCCTGCGGTCCGCCGGGGGTGCCCTCTTGGAGGTCCCCCGCGTAAAGCGGGGGGCCACGATGAAGCGGGCATTCTCGGTAGTGGGGCCGCGGCTGTGGAACTCCCTTCCGGAGGAAGCTCGCCTGGCCCCAAGCCTTTTAACATTTCGGCGGAACTGTAAGACCTGGCTGTTTGCCCAGGCCTTTGGGAGGGAGGGGGGGGGGGGGTCTTTTAATCCCCCGCCCGCTTATTTATTCATCACTGTCCTTTTTACCCTGTTTTATTGAGATATTTTTATATTTATATTTTAAATTGTTTTAATTGTTTATTGAGTGTTGTTAGCCGCCCCGAGCTGCGTGGCAGGATGGGGCGGGGTAAAAATCTACAAAATAAATAAATAAAATAAATAATGTTAATGAACGGGGCCGATGTCGACCTAATACCCCTGGTTCTATTCAAATAAATTTTTAGGGTCCTTCTAACATCCAAGGTGTGCCACACCTTTTCCCTAGGATGAGTTGCTTTGGGACAAAAAGATGGTAAGATGATGTCCTGGGCCCTATGAAAAGCTGAGTTAACCTTCGGGATAAAGGCCTCGTCCATCCGGGGGGTGACCGACTGACTCTGGAAGGAGCAAAAATTACCCTCCATGGACAAGCTCCCAGCTTGGAAACCCTTCGGGCAGACGTAACTGCCACCAAGAACACCACCTTAAGAGACAGCATGTACAGAGATACGTGCCTTAGGGGATTGAAGGGGGGACCGGTCAGGGCATCTAGCGCTAGGCTAAGACTCCAGGAAGGACATCTGTGCACCACTGGACGACTGATATTTCTTGCTCCTTTCAGAAACTGTCTGTGTCTATGCGGAAAATACCTCCTGTTTGACAAAGACTGCAGCACAGAAGAAATAGCAGCCGCCTGACGTGCTAGCATGTTCGGCCTTAAACCCTTATCCAAACCCTCCTGGAGGAACTGAAGGATAACCTGCACCCCTGAGAGACATGGATCTATCCCCCTGTCTCCTGCCCAGAGAGCAAAGACCTTCCAGGTCGCCCCATAAGACTTCCTGGTAGCTGGTCTCCTAGGGCGTTCATAAACGAGATGAAAATGGTGGCTGATCCCTTTTACAGCCACCATTATTTTCATCCGTTTAAATGTCTGATGCGCTCGGCAGCAGCGTCTTTCCCGCATCCGGCTGGCCCGGCAATCCTTCCCCCCTTAGACGTGACTCGCCAGTGTGCCGGCTTTAACCCGCACTTCCGGGTCACGCAGGCAGGGAGCGCGTGCGCAGAGATGCTCCGCAAGGACGAACATGCGCAGTTACTCTCTGGGATGCATCTGATGCTCTTTTCAACATCAGACACGTGGCGGAGAGTAACGTGGGGTTTAGACGCGGGGTTCAGCCCTCTCCTGCTTGGGAGAGGACTTGTTTATAAGCGTCCCTAGCTTGCTGCAAGGTAGATAATACTGTGTCTGAATACCCCACCTTTTTTAACACTGCACACTCTAGAGCCATGCTGTTAGTTTTAGCACGGAGATGCTGTCGCAGACCAGAGGGCCCTGCGACAGGAAGTCCGGGTGCAAGGGCAGAGACATTGGATTTCCCTGGCTCAGCTTCACAAGATCTGAAAACCACGGTCTCCTTGGCCACCATGGTGTTATCAGGATCACCTGCGCCCTTTACCTGATGATTTTTGCTACTGTCCTGGAAAACAGGGGTGCCGGCGGGAAGGCATATAGTAAACCTTTTGGCCAAATCTGGTTGAGAGCATCCACAGCCTCTGCCAAGTTGTCCCTTGTCTTTGCCATGTAACGGCTCAGTTGTCTGTTGCCTTTGGTTGCAAATAGATCGATTACTGGGCAACCAAACCTCGCTACCAGGCTCTGGAATACCTCCAGGTGCAGCTGCCATTCGTGGGGATCTATCACCTGACGACTTAGCCAATCTGCCTGCACATTGTGTCCCTTTTTATGTACAAGCCTTCAAAGATTTCACATTGTTTTGGGCCCATGTGAACATTCTCACTGACTCCTGTTGTAGCTGAGTGGATCTGGAGCCTCCCTGGTGATTTACATATGCTTTCGCGGTCATATTGTCTGTGTATACCAGTACGTGAGCATTGCCGATGTTTTGTGTCAGTTGTTGAAGGGCTAATCGAATCACTGTTAGTTCTAGGAAGTTGATGCTCTGCTTCTTGTCCAGGTGAGACCACAACCCCTGTATTGATGTGGTTCCCATGTGGGGCCCCCATCCCGTCAGGCTCGCGTCCATTGTGACGACCCTTCGCTCTGGCTCCCCTAGAGGGACACCCATTTCGAAGGTTGTTAGGTCTAACCACCAAGACATTGAGCTTGGAAAACTTCCTGGTATCCTGACCCAAGGATTGAGCCCTCTGGTGAGCTCTCATTGAAAAGGCCGCAGCAGCTGCTGCAAGGGCCGAAGATGGAATAGAGCCCACTGCACCTGTTCGGTGCAGGATACCAGCAGGCCCAGTAACTGAGACAGATTCTTCAATCTTGCTTTTCTCTGGTGTCTCAGGAGTCGGATCTGAGATCTGAGCTTCTCTTGTCTATCGACTGGAATGTAAGCGGTTCCTGAGCTCGTATCTAACCATACTCCGAGGTGTTCTATCGTGCGCGTTGGTTACAGCTGACTTGTCCTGGTTCACTAAGAAGCCGTGGTACCCCAAATACTGGATGATCCTGAACAGATCCCTCTGAACTTTGCCTCGGTCTTGCGCACGAACTAACAGGTCGTCGAGATATGGGTACACGTGTATCCCCTCCTTCCGGAAATTCTCCACCAGTGGGACCAACACCTTGTTAAACGTCCTCGAGGCCAAGGACAGCCCGAAGGGGAGAGCCCTGAATTGATAATGAGCCCCTTGATAGCAGAAACATAGCCACCGGCAATGAGGCTCCCAAATAGGCATGTGGGGATACGCATCCCTGAGATCCAGGGACACTAGCCAATTCCCCTCCCTGATGCTTTGGCAGATTGATGATAGTCTCCATTTTGAACCTCTGGGTTCTTACCACCCTGTTTGATCATTTTAGTCCAGTACCGCTCACCAGGAGCCTGACTTCTGTCACCAAGAACAGAAGGGAATACAATCCCCGACCCCGTTGATCTAGGGGAACCGGTTCTATTGCTCTGATTTTCCTGAGCCTGTGTATCTCCTGGAGCATGGCCAGGTGTTTCTCTAAGCATCCTGATTTTGGGGAAACCATGAAGGCGTGTTTTGGATTCATTTTTAGCTCTATATGGTAACCGAAAGTTACACATTGTATGCGCCCACACATCTGAGAGAGACTGCAGCCTGCCCCCTACCTCTAACTCCCCTGAGTAGTCATGCCTCTTGTTTCCGGGAACCCTGGGTGAAACCCCTGGCTCTTTGTTTGTCCTGCCTGTAACCCTGGCCCCTGCTGCCTCTGCAAGGTGCAAATCGACCGGGAAGGTCAGACCTGTACTGACCCTGGAACCTCCTGAAGGCACTGTACCCTGCGCTATATCCCCCCCCCCCCCCGGGTCTATAGTTGGGGCCACGAAAAAAATTCCTCTTAGATCCCATCTGCTGCAAATTCTTTTGTTTTGATTTATCGTTGGCGTCCACCAACACTTTTTCCAGACAGATTCCGAACAGCTTAAAACCCCTATAAGGAGCAGCCGCGAGAAGGTTCTTTGCCGTAGCGTCACCCTCCCAAGATCTGAGCCAAAGCTTTCGCCTGGCTGAAACAGAACTTGCTACAGTTCTAGCTGCCCATGTCATGGAGTCCATTGTTGAGTCGGCTAAGAAAGCAGATGCCAAATTAATACATGCCGACAAGACCTGAGTCCTCCTATCTGAAATGTTTGGGTCTTGGGCCTCCTGTATCCAGACTAGGAGAGCCCTAGCCACCCAGGAAGAAATAACATTGACTCTCATTGTAGTGGCTGAAAACTCTAGGCCCCTACGTAGGGCATTCTCTACGACCCTATTGGTGGAGTCCTTCGGATAGCAGTCGCCCTCCGTAGGGAAAACAGTCTGTTTCGCTAGCGAGACTGCTGCTGCATCCACCTTGGGATTTTTTAGGAGGGGCTCCTTCTTTCTAGACAATGAGTACAGAGAAGACTGAGTCTTATTCATTCTCTGACTCTTTTCAGGATGCTTCCATTCCTGTGGTGGTATCCTCTCAAAAGCCTTGTCTAAAGGGAACCCCGAGTCCTTCCCATGAACAGAGGGGATGTAGTCACGCTTCTCCTCTTCCTGAGAATCGGAAGAGACATCCTTAGGGGGCTTCTCTACCAGCTGGAGTGTCTTTGACACCTGGGACAGAAATTCAGCTTTATATTGTAAGGGGAACTGTCTGTCCCTATCCGGAGAATCCTGTGGTGGGCCCTGCAGTTCGGGTTCCTCCACATCCTCCCACTCCTGATCTGACTCTGAAGCCAATTCTGACAGGGGTTGACTTCCTGGCCTCTTAGGCTGGGTCTCCTCCTCACTGTCCCCTTCTGAGGTTTGAGGGGATCTGAGGAGTTTATTGAGGGATCCCCCTAGAGGGCGCTTGTGCGCCTTGTTTTTTCCCTTGCACGGGGCTTTTCCCGCTCTCTCTTCCAAAGGGGGAGGGGCTGTCCCCATTCCTGCCAGAGTTGAAGGGCCCTTTCCCTTCCCTGCCTTCTGAGGGGGTTGGTGGTTCGTGTAGGGGGGCCTTCCCCACCCCAAAACCCTGTGTCGGGGAACCGGGGAGGGGAATGGCTGAGGTCTCCTTCCCTTGTACATCAGTCAAGCGCTCCAGTGCAAGAAGAATTTTGTCCATTCTGGCCATAATGCTCAGTGCCTCAGACGCCCCTCCTGGGACGGTGCTGCTTGTTGTGTTCCGTCCGCCCCCTGCTCCGTCCATCCTGTTGGGGAGGCGGGCAGGAAAACTCTTGCACTGGCACGGGCGGTGTCAGGGCCCTGAGGGGGGTGGGGAAGACTTTTTGGTGTGAAACTCCACGGCCTCTCAGCCGCTGGGGCTAGGCAGCTGCCTCTTGTCCACAGAGTCGTTCTGCTCCCCGGTTCCCGGGCACTTTGCGCGGCAACCTGGCGGGCGATCGCGAACCTCCCTGTGCGCGGAGAGGGAAAGGTCGCCGCCCCTATTGCCCCGCTTGTCTAAAAACCTCTTTCCTTTTCTTTTCTTTTCTTTTTTTTTTAAGTAAGCACTGTCCCTTCTCTTCACAGGTCAGGAGAAGCTGTGTATAGCCTCCGACGGCTGAAGGCAGAAGAAAAGACTGAAGCAAAATGGACGGGCAGCTCCACACATGCACAGAAGGTTTTTTTTCTTCTGCCTCCTGACGGTCATCCTCAGAGCTACCCAACGGATCACTGACGGGAGACAGAGGGAGAAGGTCCAGGGCCAAGCGGACCTCCATCAGGAGGGAATTCCACAGCCTTGGTGTGACCACCGAGAACCCCTCCCTCCCCCACCCAGTAGCCACCTGAAAAATCTGGGGGACCTTGAGATGGGCACTTCCAGCCAACCGCAGGGGCTGCTCTAGGGCCCAGGGGGGTGAGGCGGTTCTGCAGGTAGGTGGGACCTAAGCCGTGTAGTGCTTTATAGGTCAAAACCAACACCTTGAATCAGTGGTTGCGAGATCTGAATCTGAAAAAAAAGGCCACATCCGTCTCACCAGATGGAGTTGATGGAAAGCACGCCTGGCCACTGCCGCCACCTAACCTGAGATTCCAGGCGCAGCAGCGGGTCCAGGAGCACTCCAAGACTGAGAACTTGAGTGACCAGGGGGCAGACCCGATCAATTACGAGGGTTCCAATCCACTCCAAGTCACAAGGCCAACCAACGATCATCACAGTCATGTCAGTATTCCCCCTCAGTCGACTCACCCTAATCCAGTCCCCCACAGCAGCCAGGCAACAGGGAAGCACCGAGACTGCAGGACCTGGGTCAGCTGAAAAAGAGAGGTAGAGCTGGGTGTCATCAGCATACTGATGACACCTCGCTCCAAACCTTTGAATGATCTCACCCAGCGGCTTCATATACACATTGAACAGGAGGGGAGACAAGATGGAACCCTGCGGGACCCCACGGGAGATCACAGGGCAATGACAAGTAATTGCCCATCACCACCCGCTGAGACCTCCATGACATGAAGAAACGAAACCATTCAAGAGCGGTCCTGTGCACCCCTTCCAGGTTCCGCAGTTGAGTCAACAACACCTCATGATCAACAGTGTCAAAAGCTGCCTTATTGCCATATGCATTCTACATGCAGCTACACCTATTATAGCTATGGTCCTGCCTTACAGGGGAAGGTGGTAGAAAGGGCAGGACAAGCTCCACTTTGTTTCAGGAAGTTGCAGCCTGATCTGCCATGGCCAGCATCCAGCTTTGAAGTCCCCATGCTGTGACACTGCTTGCCACACATAGGGGGTGTCTCCACACGAGTGGGGAAGGCCCGATCCCCACATGGCCCTGTGGCAGGCAATCGCCACCACCACACTGCAAGACCAGCGTGGGGAACCGGCCAGAGGGTTGAAGGAAAGCTGGGTAGGCCACAGCACCAGCCAAATGAGTGCATGCTCAGCCCTGAATCCACTCTCTTCCCCCAGCCAGACCCAAAATCCTGCCCTTGGCTGTAATGTGGTTGTGTGCAACAGGGCTCACAGTCCCACTGCAGAGCTTGTCGTGTGGCGGATAGAAGGGGCCCAACCACACAGCTTTCCCTGCCCTGGACAGACTTGTCCTCAGAATTTTTCCGAAGAACACATCACATATCAGGCAGCTGTTCGCCCCGCCACAGGGTGAGGGGAGCATTGACTGCCACTGGCCACACAATGTACTGCATCGCATACCCCGGCTGCCCAGGGTGAGGTAAGGCTACCCAAGGCGTGATAGCCTCCCATCCCTGTCTTGTCTGGCTGCACCCAGGTTCTCTGGCTGCTAAAGCCCATGTTTTCTGTTTCTCAGACTGGATTGTGTTAAAGATCCTGGTTCTCAGAAACTTGGCAATGGTTCTGTGAAATGGAGCATTGGGGGATTGATTTGACTTGATCCAAAAATCCTGGCATTGCAAAATCTCTCTGGAATTGCATTCCTCAGACAGGGGGAGACAGCAGTAGACAAAGGAAATAAGGAGAAGTTGTTCCAAATATGTGCTGAAAAAAGCCAAAGGTAGTTTAGGAGACTAAGTATTCTAGAGTTCATGTGTATATAACCAAGAACTGAGACTTTTTCTGGTTGTCTCATACACCAAGGAACTCTCTAATCTTAAAGACTGTGGGTGCAATCCTGCTGCTTGGCGGCAGGCGTACAATACAACTGGGTGGCATTCGCTCAGGCGCGCATGCGTCCCACGTGCGCAACAGTGGCGTGCCGCTCCGATGTGACCCGCCCCTGAGCTCCCACACACCGCAGCCCAGGGGTTGGGGCAGGAGCCATGCCTGCTCCATCCCCCGGGCTGTGGTGTGTGTGGGTTCGGGGGGCCGCATCGGAGGCCCACCATTGTCCCGCGTGACTTGTGGCGCATGTGCACCTGACCAAGAGCATTCACTAATGGCAGTGCAAGTACAGGCTGGCTTCAGTGGCCCATAGGCTTGCATCCTGTGGCCGCAATACCAAACCTGTGGGCTCGTGTGCATCGCTGCACCGTTTCTGCGCAGACTGCGGGTCCCATCCAGGGGTGTGTGTAATTCATGAGCAAGTACATGGGAGCGCACTGCACATGCTGGTCCGCGGGGCTTGGTATCGGTCTCGGTGTATAGTGTGAATTTAATTTCTTCTTCACTGTTATCACTAGAGTGTTCACTAATCTCTGTTAGTCCCAAAATGAAATCTGTCCCAAAAAAATCACATGCAAAAATCAGACTATCTGCCTCAGCAGCTTCTTTTGTACATTCTGAGTGGGCTATTGTATTTAGATTTACATCCTGCCCTTTCCCTGAGTCTCAGGATGGGTTACAGCATATAATACAGACATAAAATCATTTTAAAATTCCCTACCCCCAGTCTCCCTAAAACCTATCCTTGCCTGCCAAATGCTTGGCCAAGTAGAAAGGTCTTGCATATGGTTGATCACAGGGTGTTGTTGACAAGACTGCAGGACCTGGCAGGGGTGTGCAGGACTGCTCTTGAGTGGTTCCATTCTTCCCTGTTGGGAGGTCCCAGCAGGTGGTGATGGACGATTGCTCGTCGTTCCCTAAGGACCTCCCTGTGGTGTACCGCAGGGTTCTATCCTGTCTGTCCTCTTGTTCAATGTGTATATAAGGCTGCTGGGTGAGGTCATTCAAAGGTTTGGGGTGAGGTGTCATCAATATGCTGACGACACTCAGCTCTAGCTCTCTTTTTCATCCGACCCAGGCCCCACAGTCTCGGTGCGGTATTACCCAATTCCTGGCTGCTGTTGGGGACTGGATGTGGTCTGGGTTCCATATATCTGAATGACCACCTGTCCTACCATGTCCCATTGCGGCCCCTATGGTCAGCCAGGAGCACTCTCTTGCAGAGTCCATTTTGTTACCCTTGGCTGTGAGGCAGGGATGCGCAGGAGGGCATTCTTGGTTGCTGCCCCAGTTTTGTGGAACTTCCTTCCCCAGGAGGTTCACTTCAGCCTAAGCATCTTCTGGAGGCGGTGTAAAACATTTTATTTTAAAAGGTGTTTGGCAGAGGGGAAAGGGGTTGGTTGGGTTTCTGGGCAGAGTTGTGGGGGTTTTGAGGGGAGGGTGGAAGATTTTATTGCATTAATTTTACTATGGTTACTGTTTTTATGGATTGTAAGCTGTCCATAGCCTCTGTGGGAAGGGTAGCATATACATTTTAATAAAATAAAATACACAGCCTTTGAAAAAATGCTTAGACTTGAGCTTCGTCAAACCTCTGGGTGAGGGGGCTGGCAGGATTATGTTCGGGATGGAGAGGGGCAGGAGAGGCACTTTGTCCCACCCTTTTCCGATCTGACCACACCACTTTTCTGAGCAGCATGACATCCCATTGCTCAGGAGGAGCAGTGCCAGACGGGAGCTGAGACGTGGTGGGGCTACAAACATAGCTCCTTGTTTCCGCTCTCCTGGCATGCATGTCTCTAGGGGAAACTTTTCTCCCTGGAGCAATTATATTGACATTTGAGTTGCTTCATTCCAATTACAAAAGTGGAGTTATTCTCAGGATGAATACAGTCCAATATTTGTAAGTAATTTTTATTTGGAAGTTATAGATGTCGGAAAAAGGTTTTGGCCACATTGGTGTTCCTTGGGGCATAAACAAAAGTTCCCACTTCTGGATACTGGGGAAGAGAGGCAGAGTTTTCTGTTGTTGTAGATCTGGCACTTGCAGACTGACATTATTGGATTGCTGAGCTGAATAGAAATGAAACAAGAAGCAGCTATCACTCAGCTAATGAATCCTTGTTTTCTAAGGAAGGACAATGCTCAGTGTAAGTCAGTGGTATTGGGGACTAAATAAGTCGTATCTCATCTTCAGACTCTGAGACCTCTGACAGCGATGATGAGGTAAGTTTGACACATTGTAGTAGATTTGCTACAGCTTTTTTGTCTGATCCTACCATTCACCAGTGAGAGTATTTTTTTTCTATAGGGTCTATTCAGAGCCATTGTACATAGGCCATTGAATTACTTGTAAACTGAGACTGTTATCTCCAAGGCACAATCCAAGCCTTCAGAGAATAGCTACATTATTTTGTTGGAAGGATCTTGGCATTGGATCTGACATTCTGATGCTACCCTCTCCCCCTAAATGGTTGTAATAACCCACATTCATTAATACCTAGGGCCTAAAAGACACTTTTTAATATAGGAGTGTTTTTTCTTTTTATACATAATAGTAAGTGCATGGTTCATGGTGCATATGTGCAGCTAGCCTAACCTATTTAGGCTAATTCACCAGTTACATGCTGGCTGCTCACTTGGCGTGCATAGGAGGCTCGCGTGGACATCTGGGGTCACTGCGCAGGACAAGCATCAGCACATAGTTGATGTAATGTGAAAATAAAGAAAAGCAGGGAGAGCACAATTGTAGCAGAGAGCTATCTCCACTGCCATACTCACCCTGCCTGTCTCTGAACATTTAACCTGGTTCTTGGGAAGCGTTGGAGAGCTGCTCCTGCCAGCATTGCTCCCTAGGCCCTGCTGCTTGCTGCTCCCCCGGACATGTCTGCATGCAGAGGTTCAAGAGGCTGCAGTAGGAGCTGCAGGTTCTTCCACCACCAGTGCCGCTCCCTGAATCTGCTGCCAGCCAGTAAATTCCCCCTCTGCATCCCATCTTCTACCAGCAGCTACCCACAAGCTGTTCTATGTACACACACGTACACAATCCTGTGTGTATTCAAAATTGCTCTTGTTGGCAATCCTGAACATGTATGGGGTGTACCGTGTAACATGTTAACACCCAGGGGGAAAACTTCAGGCTTGGTGAAGGGAAAGCTTGAGGTATTTTCAGTGTCTAGTTTATTTTGTTACATTGAGGTCTGACTCGCAACTTGTCTTGTTATGTTGAGGTCTGGATTTATTTGCATTCATAGTGTTGAGGAATTCTCGAGCCAGGGATAAGTGCTTTAAGATAACACGCACCTTTGTAACAGGCTTGTCTGGGCTCTGTCCTTGACTGGTTCTCCTCCTACCTCTCTGACCGCTCCTTCAATGTGTCTCTTCCCAATTCCCCCTCCTCCTCCCTCCGCATCTTGGTAGGGGTTCCCCAAGGCTCTGTCCTGGGCCCTCTCCTCTTCTCTATCTACACCCTGTCCCTGGGCAAACTCATTGCCTCCCACGGCTTCAATATTATCTTTACGCTGATGACACAACTCTCTCTCTCCACCCCCCCTCTTTCCCCTTCTGTCCAAGCTCACCTCATCAACACTCTCTCTGATATCTCCGCCTGGATGTTCCAACGCCAGCTCAACATGGCTAAGACTGAACTCCTTATCTTTCCTCCCTTCCCTTCCTCCCACTCTTCTCTATCCATCCTTATTGATGGTGTCACCATCCGTTCTGTTCCCCAAGCCTGTACCTTGGGCTTCGTCTTCGATACTCACCTTTCCTTTAAACCTTACACCGACTCTGTTGCCAAGTCCTGTCGTTTTGCCCTCTATAACATTGCTCGAATTCGCCCCTTTCTCTGTCTCCTCAGCCCAAACCCTTGTTCATGCCATGGTCATCTCCCAGCTCGACTACTGCAACCTCCTCCTTGCTGGCCTCCCCCGCTCTCAACTGTCCTCCCTTTTCTCCATCCAAAACTCCTCTGCTAGGGTCATCTACTTGGCTATTCGTTTCGACCACGTGCAGCCTCTCCTCTCCTCTCTGCACTGGCTCCCCCTTCTCCAACGCATCCTTCACAAACTCCTGGTATTTACTTACAAAGCCCTTCCCAGCCTGGCTCCCCCTTACCTCTCAGCCCTAATCTCCGTACACATTCCTGCACGCACTCTCCGCTCCTCCTCTGCCCCCTCCCTCACTCTCCCTCATCTCCCCTGCTCCCCTAACCGCCTTCATCCCTTCTCCCTCGCTGCCCCCCATGCCTGGAACTCCCTCCCTACCCACATCCGCCTTGCCCCCTTCCTCTGCACCTTCAAAACCCACCTCTTCCTCGCTGCCTTTCCCGACGCTTGCTAGAACTTTCCTCTCAACATTTACTGTCTGCCCTCCCCCTGACTCCTCCCTAACTGCAACCAAGCCAAGCATGTACACCTGAGACTTGGCATCCACTTGAATGTTTTATTCCTTGTCTCTCCCTATGTCCCCTCCCCTTGTCCCCTCCCCCCCCCCGAGTCTTTTAGATTGTAAGCCATAGGCAGGGACCGCATCCATCTCATTGTTCTGTAAAGCGCTAGGTACACAGCTGGCGCTATACAAGTGCTTATAATAATTATAATAATAATAAAAAAATTATAATCTCTTGGTGAACCTACTGTTTATGAAGTGATGTGTGTCTACTTACCTTTGGTCCTTTTGTCTTTCCCTGTTCTCCACTTCCCCCCCATATTTTTTTTGGTGTTGATACCAGCTTTGTGGGATCAAACGTTATGACAGACAGATGTGCATACACATGCATTGTGATTGCACAGGAAACCAGGTTAAAAAACAAGATTGAAAAAAGAATCCTTGGTGGATATCAATACGATGGCCACTTTCACATGTTACCGGGGAGGCAGGGAAACTTTTTTGTGAATGCAATCACGGCTCTGTTCTCCACAGAATTAGCACCCGTGGGAATGTGCTATTCTGCTTTTATTCCATGAGAGCATCCATCATTGTAAAAACTACACTGGAGGACCTGGTCATGCATGAATGTTGTTGTGGAATAGCACGTCCCACATGTGCTAGGTCCCTTGAGAACAGAACTCTGATTGCATTTAAGCTTTCCTGCCTCCATGGTAACATGTGAAAGTGGCCTATGTGGATCTTGTGTAAAAGTGACTTTAAACTGCTAACTTGAAATAATGAGAAATGGTTAGTGAACCAATTAAGGTAGGCTGGGTGCTCTCAGCGGGGGAGTCCCAGCTATATATGCCTGAGTATATATTCACCAAGAGGGGCTACCTGGGAGAGGCAGGTTCCAGGGCAGACATGAGTTGTCAAGAGGTCCCAGGTTGGAGGAGAGCCAGGACTCTGGGAGTTGCTCCATGTCCCTGCTTTGCTTTGCTCAAGAACTTCCCTGAAGCTGACTGGCAAGGAATCCAGTCCCAAGGTTATGGGGCTGGGAACTCAGAGAAGGAGTTGCCCAGAAACAGAAGGTAGGACGCCTACAAGAGGCTTGCCAATGGCCAGGGTCTCCTAAAGAGGAGTCCCCAGACAGAGGAATGACTCGGGGGAGGCTTGTGTAATTGTTGCCTGCTAGCTTGGTTATGAAATAATTCCCATCCCACTAATATACTTTAGCCTAGCCAATTTAGGGTTAGAATTAATTGTTAGTGGGACTCATTGATGGTTATCAGGGAAGTAAATTTATTAATAGTCTGTATTAGCAACAAGAAAGGTCATATAAATGGTTCCTGATCTTGGCAGCACTTACACTAGTAAACTCAATACATGACAGGGTATCTTACGCATCCAGATGGTAGAAGGTTGGTGGCAGGCTGGTCCCAGACGGTGAGGAGTGGGGCCCAGGTGATGCTGGAGAGGAGAGCACTGTTCCTTGAGGACAGGGCAAAGACCACAGTACTACTCACTATAAGTAGAACCAAGCTCTAAGCCAAGATACTGGGTCTGGCCCTGCTTATACATAGTTTTGGGGCAATGCAAGCTAATGAGAACTGCTCAGTCATGATTACCACCTCCCTTGTGCTCAAAAGAAAGGGTTTGTGGGAAAGAGGTGAGGTCACTCTTCTTTCTCATAAAAGGGGTCTTTTCCATTGTTTAGGGATTGTTGTGAGCTCACCACCACCTTATTGTAACACCCTGTCCATCCTGCCCTTGGGGGATCAATTCCTATTGGAGCCACTTACTCTGAGTGCATCAGGTTGACCACAAGGTGTTGATGGTTTCAGGGCGGTTATCTTGTCAACCCACCCTTGATGGTTTATTTGTGATTTTGGCCAGAGATGGTAATATTTGATTGCTGCTGCTTAAATCCATCAGCCAGCAATTCCAGGCATCTGGGATTTTCATGTAGGCTTCTCGGGGCCTCTTAGCTCTGATGTGTCCATGGGAGTCTCCTCTCCTCCTTCATTCATTCATAAATGTTGTTCTTAGAGCAGTTTTTAACACAGGCACAAACTCTGTTCTCTTCATAATGCAATTTGTAGTCTTTGGTCCTAGCACCCTTCTGCTTTCCTTTCTTCATGGCAGGACAATGTAAGATATTAATATAAAAACGGGCTCCATTGCTATAGTTTGATAGCTGCATGCTTTGACATGAGATCCCTTGGGGAGCATGGGTTGTGAGGGGTCCTGATCCTGTATGGACTTACATCCCATAGGGTGAAACTTTGACAGGGTGTTTACGCTTGTAACCCCTACCTGCCTGGTCCGCTGTTCCCGCTGGGTAGCATGGAGGTCGTGCCACACCTGATGTTCCAGGGGATGTCCTGGGTTCAACCTGGCAAAAAGATGGAGCCTCTTGCTCTTCCTGCCCACTGCTTACACAACATGAAGTGCTCTCTTCGGCACAGTGCCTCCACCTGGGAGATAATTCAATACCCTTCCTAGGGTAGCTTAACTATCCCCCAAGCAACAAAAATAAAACCAACCCAGTAGTGCCAAACAAATGCCCTTAGGAAATCAATGAGCACACCTTTGGATAACAAGAACACACATTAAACTTTATGAAAGGTTCACATAAGATAATGTGCACACACTCTAGGGGTGTTTAGAGGGAGTCACTTGACCTTGTTTATATCTCCCACTGTCTTGGTCTTGGACTACACCTTGCTTACATATTGCATTGGCTGGCTTAAGATGATCTGTTTGGGTAGCAGACCCAAACAAATTGCAGGCTCATTATTCACAATCCCTTTCGGCAGGTTAGGTCCTCCAGTAAGAGGGCTGTGCAGCTATCTCACAGCACAAGAGGGAACAGAGAAGAGCAGGTTCTCTAGTCAAGGAGCTGTCACTGGCTTATAGAGCAGACTCTTGGGTTCTCCATTGCAAGCCTCCTAGCTGACACTCAGTCACTCTGGATTATGCTTCCTCAGAAAGAAAAGTTAGACCCCTCTCAGGCAGAGGAAGAATCCAGGCCTCTGAGCACATACATCCCTCTTCCAAGTATAGGCCTCTGTCTTCTCCCTTCTTCTAAAGAAGCCCCTTCTCCTCAGGCCACCAGGCAGTAACAACCCTCCTCCTTGGTGGAGGAAAGTCCTTCAGCTCCTGACTGACAGGTTCCCCCTCACTCCCTCTAGGAGCAAAGGTGAATGTTTTGGCTCAAAAATGGGCATTATGGGAGATGTAGCCCCCCTAAAGGTCACTGTTCATAGAGACTTTCAGACCTAGTTCAAAGTACAAGAGGGGAAGAGTTTTCTCCTTTGGGAGGAGGCTACATACTGAAAGGGTGAAAATAAAGAAGATGATAGCCCCCACTAGTCCCCACCAGGTGGGTGTTTGCCAGATGTTGGCCCCTCCCCACCCCCACACATGCACTCACTCACCGTGTTGTCCAGGGACATTGCAGGCCCACAGTTTGGGCCAGCGCCAGGTAACATGAGCCCCCACTGCCATGTCTTGTTTATTAGGTTGCGTGCAGCCTTGCCCACATCCAGGTCCACCAGCACCATAGCCCTCTTTAATTGGGTTTAAAGCCCGATACAGTCTGGGCCTCACATATTCAAGAGTCCGCCTGTCCTTCCACTTATTTATTTATTACATTTTTACCCTGACCTTCTCCAAGGACTCAGGGCGGGTTACAACATTTAAATACCTTAAAACCCACATCATCCCAGCCATCCTTTATCCCCACCTGCCACCCACCAATCCTCCTCCCCAAACCCCTCTATCCAAGCCCAACCAACCCTATTCCTGTCTACCAAATGCCTGGCCAAACAAAAAGATCTTGCATCTCTGGAAGACAAACAGGCTCCAGCTTAGGTGGATCTCCAAGGAGAGGGAGTTCCATAATTGTGGGGCAGTAACTGAGAACACCCCCTACACACCCTCATTGTAGCAACTGCATGGGCAGTTCCATGCCACATTGCGGCCCCTGCAATTGGCCAGGAGTGCCTCCCTGTGGGTACCACCTGTTAGTCGTGTTTGTATGGCGAGGGCTCTCAGGGAGGTGTTCTCGGTTGCTGCCCCAATGCTGTGGAACTTCCTTTCCCCTGAGGTTTGTTTGAGCCCAAGCCTGGGCGTCTTCTTGAGGTGGTGCAAGACCTTTCTTTTGGTCAGAGCATTTGGTGGACAGGGATAGGGAATTAAGGGATTGGTGTGTGTTTTTGCGGTAGAAGTGTGATGGGAGCTGGGGAGGGAGTAGAGAAAAGTTGAGGGTCTGAGGTTTTTATGCTGTTGTTTTTATTTGCTTTGTAAGCCACCCTGAGTCATTTGGGAAGGGCAGGGTAAAAATGTAACCAAATAAATAAGTCGGTGAATGAACTAGAGGAGAGATGCTCTCTCAGCTCTCAGAAGCCTGCAAGAATGGGGAGAGAGAGCTCTGGTGAAAAGAGGAAATCACAACCAGAGAAGGCTTCTTGCCTGGCCTCTCTCTCTCTCTCTCTCTCACACACACACACACACACACACACACACACACACACACACACCCCTTTCCATCAGAAGCAGCGCTCTCCTCCTATAGCCACTTCACAGCGATCAGCTCTGAAGAGCTGCAAGAGAAAGTGGGGGTGCAGGAAAGACTTTTTCCTTTTGCAGCCGCACGAGCGTGAGTGCACTGCTTCTGGTGGAAAGGGGGTGTCTCAGCTGGGGAAGCCTTATCTGGCTGTGACCCCCTCTTCCATCAGAGCCAGAGCTGGGGAGAGGGAAAGTGCTGAGTGGGGCCACTAGTAATGGCTACCACCAGCGAATGAAAAGTGGGCAGGGGGCTGCCTGCTTATTAGCTCTACACACTAAAAAAAATGTAAGTGGGGGTTGCATGGACAGAACATGGACTCCAGCGGCCTATTGACTCATTTATAAACAAGTTGGGTTGCAAGTTGGTGACAGCTTTTGCTGCTGCTACAATGATCACATGGAAAGCAACTGCTGTGATACAGTTAAAGGAAAAATTATGTAAATATCAATGTCATTACTAAATAGTTTACTTATGGCTAACCAGCCAAAAATACTAAATAGGCTCTATTATGGCAGAGTGGACTGTCCCAGACTAAACAGAAATGGGGAAATAGGACCAGGTATAAGCAATGAAAGTTTATGGAAATTGGCACAGGTATGATTTATCTTTCCCCCTCTAAATAAAATACAGGGGAAGAAGCTAACAGGTACCAAGGATCTCCATCAGATAGAAATAGAAAATACCTACAAAAATAGTCTAGGTGTTAGGGCATCTTGGTCACAGGTGCATCTGAGTGACTATATGCAATTAAGTGGTTAGTAATCAGATAATTTATTAACTTTCAGCAAGTGCAAAAACCATGGGGGGAAGGGCAGCTGCCATTCACTCTCTCACTTGAGATCTCTGCTTTACTGTAAATAAATCTGCTGCTCCTCCACTGGGGAGGGAAACTGGAGGATTCTACTTGTAGCTCTTTGCTTTCCCACCAGGATAAGGTTCTGCATAATGTGGAGAGCTGTCGAGACCTGCTTCTTTTTCCTGGATTTGTGGGAGTGCAAGCTGCTGGTAATGTGGGCTTTTAGCGCCATCTATTGTGTAATTTGAAAATAATTTTTAAAAACCCAACCCTCAATGTAGAAGTTGCCTATCATGTTCCCCGTTGAAAAATAGAATGGTTCTTTTCATGACACTAGAACTTTCAGATCCCAACTCTACCTCCTACCTGTGCATCAGAGCACAGAGCTATTGTTTGTATTCTAATAGTAACAAGCGGCCATAACGGGCATTGTGCTTTTATGAACTTGGGGGTGTACACATTTTCTGAAACACAGGGCATGCAGTCTTCCAGAAACCTAGGAAATTATATGGACACAGGGCCAGGTATCACAGGCAGGCTGGACTGTGACTAACAAGGAAGCATTTGTTCCTGAAAAAAAATGTCCTCTTAATTGTTGTCCCCCTTTTCTTAACTGTGCTGCTATATCAGTCATCCATTCTATACAATACCTGTTTTGAACATATTCATTTTTTAAATTTAATTTTTTATCCCTCCCTTCCCTAAAAAGCCTCAGGGTGGCTCACAACACAAATAAAAACATATAAAAAACAATCCATAAAAACACTAATACAGAACTCCCAAGCCCCCCAACTTCCCCACAACCCCCCACAAAATCTACTCAATACCACCTCCCCATTTCCCACACCTAATCCCCCACAAACCCACTGCCCAAGTTGCCCATCTTCTATCCCTGCTCGCCAAATGCCTTTACAAACAGAAAGGTCTCTCGCTGCCTCTGGAAGATGCTTGGGCTTGGGCTGAAATGAACCTCCGCGGGGAGTTCCACAGCATCGGGGCAGCAACCAAGAACACCCCTCTGCGAGCCCTCATTGTACGAACAAGACTAACAGACGGTACCCACAGGGAGGCACTCCCAGCCAATCGCATTGGCTGCAATGGCACATGGAAGAACAGGCGGTCTCTCATATGTGGGGCCCAGACCGTTTTGGGCTTGAAAGGTCAAAGCCAGTATCTCAAATTGTGCCCAGAAAGCTATAGGGAGCCAGAGCAGACTACAGAGCATTGATGTATTGCACTCCCAGCACCTCACCTCCATAAGAAGGCAAGCCGCTGCATTCTGCACCAGCTGCAGCTCCCGAACAGTCATCAAGGGCAGCCCCACGTAGAGTGCGTTGCAGTAATCTAGCCTTGAGGTGATGAAAGCATGGATGACACTGGATAGATCTGAATCAGAAAGAAAAGGCCATAGCCTCTACACCAGATGGAGTTGGTGAAAAGTGCTCCTGGCCACCACTGCAACCTGACAATCCAGGCACAGCAAGGGGTCCAGAAGCACTACAAGGCTGTGATTTACCAGAGGGGGCCGGACTCTGTCGATAACAGGAGTCCCAATCCCCTGCAGGCCACACTGCTGGCTAACCATAATCACCTCAGTCTTGTCTGGATTCAGCTTCAGTCGGTTCACCCTCATCCAGTCCCTGATAGCAGCCAGGAAATGGTTAAGCACCGAGACTGTAGGGCCTTGGTCCAATGAAAGAGAGAGGTAGAGCTGGGTGTCCTCAGCATACCTGATGGTACTTCACCCCAAACCTCCTAATGACCTTGCCCAGCGGCCTCATATACACGTTGAACAAGAGGGAAACAGAATAGAACCCTACAGGACCCCACAGGGGAGGTCCTAGGCAATTGCTCGTTGTCTTCTTATCGCCACTCTCTGGGATCTCCCTGACAGGAAGGAGCGGAACCACTCTAGAGTGGTCCCGCACACCCCACCAGATCCTGCAGTCATGTCAACAACCTCTAGTGATCAACTGTATCAAAGGTCACTGAAAGATCTAACAATATCCAACAGGGCAGAATTCCCTTGTCAATCTCCAGGTGCAGGTCATCATCCAAGGCCATCTCCGTATCATACCCATGACAAAAGCCCGACTGGAATGGGTCCAGGAATCCAATGATATCGAGGGGAGTCTGGAGCTGTCTGGCAACCACACATTCAATAACCTTCCCTAAAAGGGAAAGGTTAGAGACAGGCCGATTGCTGGCTGGGGAATCAGTGTCCAAAGATGGCTTCTTCAGCAGGGGCTGAACAGCCGCAGTTTTAAGAACATCCAACACCCTATCCTCCTGAAGGGAGGCATTGACAGCCCTAGCCAGCAATGGCCCCAGCATCTCCTGGCTGGCTTTCATCAGCCAAGACAGGCAAGGATTTAACTCACAGCTGTTTACCTGCACCATCCCAAGTACCTCTCCCACATCGGTGGGTGATACCAATTGAAACTGATCCAAATAAACAGGACAAGACTGAACGTTCATAACCTCAAACTTATTCTGTAAGTAAAATGGCAGCACCCAAATCGTGGTGAATACGAGTGATGTTGTCTGGTAAGTAATTAATAAAAATGTCACAGTGGGCATTAGATGACTCCATTTCTGAGCAGAGGCAGACCAGATTAACCAGGCAGCTCACTACCTGGAACAGCTCTGCTGGACGAGATTTCACAGATGCTATGATAGCAGAGAAGCTTTCTTTGCCGCCATCAGTCACAGCATAGCCCTTTAAAAATTATCTATGCTGTAATTGGTCAGCTTCAACATGAGTTGAGTGCCACCTGCACTCTAACTGCCTACCCTCCTGCTTCAGCTGCCTCAGGTCCTCTGCGTACCAGGGGGACGTGTGCTGCCGCCACAGCAGAGGGAGCAGATGCCTAGGTGTAACTGTGTCGATGGCTATGGTCAAGATGTCATTACACAAAGTGACCAGGCCACTGACAGAGTAGCCGCTAAGGTCAGTAGGTAACACCTCCTCCCCCCCAAGAGTTCTGGAAATCCACTGGATCCACTAGTCTCTTAGGGCGGACCATCCTAATAGGTTCACCACCCCACCAAGGACATAGAAAGGCAGGGATCTGTGCCTTCAAAAGGTAATGATCCCACCACGACAAAGTTGTCGTAACACCACCTCTGATAATCGGAACCCCTGTTTCCAGGCTGGTGCAAAACATCAAGTTCAATGTGTGTCCCGCCTCGTGTTTGGCTGGATATTACCTGGAATAGGTCCATGGTTGTCACGGCGGCCATGAACTCCTGTTGTACCTCTGAAAGGCTGGCCTCGGCATGTATGTTAAAATCACCCAAGACAATGTCTGGACAATTCCAACACAACCTCAGAGACCAGCTTGGCTAGAGCAGTCAGGGAGTCAGCTGTGCAGCAGGGTGGTCGATACACCAACAGAATCCCTAGTCTATCCCCTGCCAAATCCAACACGAGATGGATACACTCCATATTGGGGTGAGTAAGACACCAGATACCTTTGTATGGTCAAGATGTCTTTACAGATCTGACACAGCCACTCCGCCCCCTCCACCAACCCCTGATCCTAAGCTGATGCTGCACTGAGTACCCGGCTGGCACCATCTGGGACAGAATTGGTCCGGATGCCTCATGCAGCCAGGTCTCTCTAATGCAGATGAGGTCAGCAGCCTCATCCTAAATAAAATCATGGATGGTTGATGTTTTATTAGCCAACAACCTTGCATTAAACAGTATTAGTGTTAGATCAGGGACCTTACTAGCCTTAGCCCCCAATATCCCAAAACACAGGGAGAGTTGGACAGAGGGACAGACACCAAGCGAAACCCACCACATACAGATGAAACCCACCATTCCAGGTGCTTTGGGGGATATCCAGAATGGTGGATGTCTGAACTCACAAAGCCTCCTTTCTGGGATGCTTTCCAGTGAGGCAGGAAGCTTTCATGTGCTTGGCCTGTTTTTAGTTCCCAGACCAGTCTCAACATGACAGGGCAGAAGATTATTTTATTTGATTTACTTATAAAAAATTTCAGTCCCACCCCTCATGCCCACAGGGCAGACCGGGGCGGCGAACAACAAAGATAAAACAAAGTTAAAAAATGATCATATATGCAGAGAAACAACACACACACACCCTCGCTGAAAGCCTGGCGGAACAGCCAGATTTTACATAAACGTCAAAATGACAGGAGAGTGGGGGCCAACTGAGCCGCCTCTGGGAGCAAATTCCACAGCATAGGAGCAGCCACCAAAAAAGATCTAACATTGGTGGCCACCCACCTCACCCAGGGGAACCTCCAAAAAGGCTCCCCTGGATGATCTGAGAGGGTGCACGGGCACATGGAGAGTGAGGCGGTCCCGCAGATAAGCAGGGCCCAGGCCGTGAAGGGCTTTAAAGGTTAAAACCAGCACCTTCAACTTAGCCTGGTGCTTTACAGGCAGCCAGTGCAGAGCCCAGAGCACAGGTGTCATGTGCTCCCTGCAGCCCAACCCCGTAAGGAGATGGGCCGCGGTATTCTGCACCAGCTGCAGCCTCCAGCCCAGCTTCATGGGCAGCCCCACGTAGAGCATGTTGCAGTAATCCAGCCTCGTGATGATGAAGGCATGGATGATAGTGGCGAGATCAGAGTCTGAGAGATATGGCTGAAGCCACCGGACAAGATGTAACTGCCAAAACGCACTCCCCATCACAGCCACAACCTGAGATTCCAAGCTGTGCCGTGAATCGAGGAGCACACCCAGACTCCACACTTGAGACCATGGGAGGGTGAAACCCGCCTCAGCAAGAGGAGATTCAACCACCCCCAGACACCCCAAGTCCTCGCCCACCAACATCACCTCCGTCTTGTCAGGATTCAATTGCAGATGGCTCAACCTCATCCAAGCCCCCACAGCTGACAGGCACTGGGAAAATAAGGAGATTGCATGGCCTGGATCGATGGAAAAAGAGAGGTAGAGCTGAGTGTCCTCAGCATACTGATGACATTGCATGCCCTGAAACCTTCTCACAATCTCCCCTAACGGCTGCATATAGATGTTAAACAAGAGGGGAGACAAAATGGCACCCTGCAGGACTCCACACGTGAGGTCCCGGGGAGAAGACGTACACTCCCCCAAGACCACTTGGTGAGTCTTCTTTGCTGCCTGCACTGCTTCTTTGCTGCCTGCACCGCCACAGCATAGGCCTTTAAACTGCTCTTATGCTGCGATCGATCATACTCATCGCGAGTCCGGTACCATTGTCGCTCTAACTGCCTACTCTCCCGCTTCAAACACCGCAGGCCCTCAGTAAACCAAGGAGGCCTGCGGGAGACTCAGGAGGGCAGCGGACGCCTGGGAGTCACTCTGTCAATGGTCTCGGCCAATAAGGTGTTCCAGAAGGCTATGAGATCGAAAGAGCAGCTGTCAAGGTCCAGGAGAAATTCCCCCAGAGCATTCCAGAACCAATCCAGGTCCATAAGTCTCCAGGGGCAGACCAATCTGATAGGTCCTGCACCCTGTTGGGGGTTGACATGTGCCAGGATGCATGCCTTAAGGAGGTAAAGGTCAGACCATTACAAAGGCTCGACCCCCCCAACTCCTACAAACTGACCTCCCGCCTCAAGGCAGGTGCAGAAAACCAAATCAAGTGTATCTGTCCTTGCCTTCTGAAAGGAAGCTATAACAAGGTATAGCAGATGATAATACTTGGCACTTATAGATACAAAGAGATTATAGGGACTCATTCTTTCTATACGGTCTAACCCTGTCACATACTATTGACACGACCTGGGTCAAGGCTGATATTAAGTGATACTTTGTCCATTCCAGAAATCTAACCATAACCAGCACCTCCTGAATGACTTTATATTGAACAGATTATTTCCTCTCTGAACGGCTCATCTGTACTGACCACTGGCAGGGATAAGGTGAGGTATCAGGGGAATAACATGAAAAGACTGCTCTTCTCTCCACCTCTCTGCTGTGTTCCGTAAAGTGAGCACTTTGAACTTTGTCATAAGGGCAGATAAGAACCCTGCCCACACAATGTAGAACAGACCGCTCATGTAGACAAGTTGGGAGTAGAGGGAAGACGAGACCGTGCTTTTGTACTTTCCCCACACAACATGCTAATAAACTTTGGATTATTCTTTCTGTCTATACAGAGAGATGGAAATCCCCCTTTGATTCTTGCTCATTTTTTGGCCTCTTAACACAACCCATAAGAATAATTTTCAGAGTTGTAATACCAAATACTAATAAAAGTTGTGGCAGGTTTACATACCCCAAGCGATGTTTCAGGATTTAAGCCAATTTTGGAATTGTATGAACTTTGTTTGGGAGTTGCCTTGCATCTTCCTTTGAAGCATCTGGTGCTATCTTTTCCTTTCAAGTTTTATTAATGGTATATCCAAAAGGACATAACCGTTTACTACTCCCTATGCAAAACTAAAAATTCTAAAAATACAATATACAGAAATTGAAGTTAAAATATTAAATTAAATTAGAATACATACATAAATAAAATACTAACATATTAATTGTTATACCTTATCAGTTGATATCCCGTATATAACGGCAGATGGGATAATGACCATCTGCAAAAAACCATCATATTGTCACTCAATCTAACCCCAACATAACCCGACAGACTATTTATGGCACTAACAATAAAGTCAAAATCAAAAGACTAAAGCACCTTAAAGTTCAAAAACCAGCTGGTGCTATTCGCTACCAGACACTGGATACTGAACTACAGGGTGATCATTTATACATCTGACCATTACAAATAAAGACAAATACAAAATGGTCAGATGAGTAAACATGATGGTGGCCTGCCTGGGCCCACTTTGGCCTCTGGGCCACGATCATGTTTGTTGGGGCAATCCAGAAGTTTGCCCCAAAGTTTTCCCCAGGCGCGTTGGTGGCTAGCCTGGGCCGTGAGGCCGGAAACTTCTGGGATTACAGCCTAGGCTTGCCGCCAACACACCCAAGAAAAGGCCTGCCCACCCAGGCCAAATGTATGGTAGCCTGCTGTTCCTGGTCTGGAGTGGCCACCATGGCAGCCTGTCATGGGGGCAAAGTGGCTTGTTAGGTGCTGGGGGGGGAGGGGTAGCTTCCTGTGGTCCCTGTCTGGCTGTGTGAACATTTGCCCCACAGCCGGACTCAATCCTGACCAGGTTGCCAGCGGCTTCCCAGTCTGGAGCAGCTTGTGACAGTGGTGCTCTGCCGTCACGTGTGTTTTCACCCTCTGTAGCTTGACCATCAGTCTGAACTAGTCTGCCAGTTCCTGTACTAAAACAGTGTCTTCTAACAAGAGATGTCAGTGTCACAAAAATAAATTATACTGTATTCA
>QEPC01006427.1:405156-465333 GCA_003113815.1 Sphenodon punctatus
GGGGGGGGGGATGAAAACTCCCCCAGCACCACACGCTGGGTTCTCCCGGCCAGGAATGAGCAGAACCATTCAAGAACAGTCCCGCCAATCCCTGCCCAGTCCCGCAACCAAGTCACCAACAACTCGTGATCAATGGTATCAAATGCAGCCGAGAGATCTAACAAGATCAGCAGGGTCGAATGACCCTTGTCTAACTCACGGGAGAGGTCGTCGGCCAAGGCCACAAGTGCAGTTTCCATGCCATAACCTGGACGAAAGCCCAATTGCGAGGGATAGAGAAAATTAATCCAGTCCAAATGCCCCTGAAGTTGCTGAGCCAACATCCGTTCAGTAACCTTCCCTAAAGAGAGAAGACTGGAGACTGGCTGATAACTGGCAAGGACATCAACGTCCAAAGATAGCTTCTTGAGCAGGGCCTGCACCACCACCTCCTTGAGACAACTCGGCACCCTGCCCTCCCCAAGGGAGGCGCTGACTATCCCCGCCAGCAACGGCCCCAATCTCCCGGTTAGCCTTAACTAGCCAAGATGGGCATGGATCTAATTCAGAATTGGTGGCTCGAACAGTCCCAAGAGCATCCCCCGCATCTGAGGGCAACACCGTCTGAAACTCATCCCACAAAACAGGACCAGATGAGACTTCCACTGCCTCAGACCCATTTTCTGCTAAAAACGTTGCATCAAAACCGTGATGAATTTCAGCAATTTTGTCCACAAACAAATCACAGTGAGATGGTTCCACATCCAGGCGGAGGGAGGCCAGACTGACCAGACCCCTCACCATCCGGAACAGCTCATCTGGGTGGAACTTAACGGATGCAATGCAGGCAGCAAAGGAAGTCTTCTTTGCTGTCCACACCGCTATGGCATAGGTACGTAACCAGACTCTATGCTGCAACTGGTCCACTTCAGTATGTGAGTGACAGTCGCTGTAACCACCGCCCTTCCTGCTTCATCCGCCGCAGCTCACCCATCTACCATGGGGAGCTGTGTTGTCGGCATTTTGGGAGCAGACACCTGGGAGCCACACAGTCGATGGCCTCCATCAGCCTGATATTCCACCTAGACACGAGGTCATCAAGTGAGCAGCCACCAAGGTCAGAGGAAACATCCCCTAGAGCTATCTGGAACCTTTCAGGTTCCATAAGCCTTCGGGGGTGAACCAACCTAACTGGTTCCACACCCTCCCAAGGGCCGGCATGCGTCAGGCTATCCGGCCGGAGATAATGATCCATCCATGACAAGGGCACCGTTGATACCTCCCCCAACCAACAGATCCCCTGCCTCAAGGCCTGTGCAAAATATCATGTCCACGGTATGTCCTCCAACGTGTGGGGCCCACTACTCTGAGACAGGCCCATGGTTGCCATGAACTCGCACTCTGCCCCACCAAAACTGGCATCAACATGGATATTAAAGTCCCCCAGAACTATCGTCCTGGGGGACTGCAAGATCACCTCCGACACCAGCTCGGTCAGCGCGTGTAGGGAGGTTGCTGTACAGGTGCGTGCACGGTATATCAGCAGTATCCCTACCCTGTCTCCGGCCAAATCCGAACTCAGATGGAGACCCTCTATACCCACGATAGATTGCACAGGAAATCTCAGGCATCCTTAAAAATAATGGCTACACCACCACCACACAAACATCCGTCCCTCCAGCCGTGGCTGTTGGTGCACAGAGTACCCAGCTGGAACAAGATCAGCCAGTATAGGCCCCGATTCATTGTCCAGCCAGGTCTGCATGATACATGTGAGGTCAACCGCCTGGTCCAGGATTAACTCCTGGACCGCAGTTGACTATTAGCTACCGACCTTGTATTTATCAGCATCAAGCTGAGGCTAGGGGTCCTCTGATCCCTAATCTGTCCCGTCTCACAGATTGATCCCGCCTCCCAGAAGAACCATAATTCCCCTGGCCCAGAACGGTCTCTATGGCTGCAGACCCTCCCCCCAGAGGCTGCCCCGCCCGAGAGATCCCCACCTCCCAAAACATCCCCCATCCTCTTCTGCCACCAGAGGATCCCTCCGTCTGAGGACTGCACCCCTCCCTCACACCAAGGGGGTCAGTCCTCTCCTCCCTAACCCAGTCACCTTGTCCCCCTCCCCCATAAAGGAAATACCCCATCCCCACCCCCAATCCCTCCTTAAATCTCATTTGCCATTTAGGTGCCCAGGTACCCAGTGTTGTAAGATCCTGTTGCAGTTCCTCGCAGTCTGCTCGTGTTTTAACTACCTTGAATAACTTGGTGTCGTCTGCAAATTTGATCACCTCACTCTTAACACCCTTTTCCAAATCATTAATAAATACATTAAACATCACCGGTCCCAATACAGATCCTTGAGGCACACCACTTTTTACATCTCTCCGTTGTGAAAACTGACCATTTAGTCCTACCGTTTGCTTTCTTTCTTTTAACCAGTTTCTGTTCCATAGTAAGACACTACCTCCTATCCCATGACATTTTAATTTTCTCAAGAGTCTCTTAGGAGGGACCTTATCAAATGCTTTCTGGAAATCCAGGTACACTATATCTACTGGGTCTCCCTTGTCCACATGCTTCTTTACACCCTCAAAGAATTCCAACAGGCTAGTGAGGCATGACTTACCTTTACTAAATCCATGTTGACTCTTCCCCATTAAGCAAGGTTTGTCAACATGCCCTGTAATTCTGTCCTCAATGATGTTTCCACCATTTTGCCCGGTACAGATGTCAAGCTTACTGGTCTGTAGTTTCCAGGATCACCTCTGGATCCCTTTTTAAATATCAGGGTTACTTTTGCCACCCTCCAGTCCTCAGGTACAGTGGCAGATTTTAGTGATGGGTTCCAAATTACTAACAGTAGATCTGCGATTTCATATTTGAGTTCCTTCAGAACTCTGGGGTGAATGCCATCTGGCCCTGGTGACTTGTTAGTATTCAGTTTGTCAATTTGCCCTAGAACATCCTCCAACGTCACATTGATTTGTAACAGCTCTTCCAATTCCTCGCCCACAAAGCAAGGACCCGGCATGGGTACCTCCCCCAAATCCTCCACAGTGAAGACCGATGCAAAGAACTCATTCAGCTTCTCTGCAATGTCCTTATCCGCCCTGAGCGCCCCTTTTACTTCCTTGTCATCTAATAGCCCAACTGACTCCCTAGCAGGCTTCTTGCTTCTGATGTATCTGAGAGTTTTTGTTGCTTGTTTTTGCCTCTTTAGCAAGCCTCCCAAAATCTCTCTTGGCCTACCTTATTAGTATTTTACATTTATGTTGCCAGTGTTTATGCTCTTTTGTATTATTTTCATTGAGACTAGCCTTCCATTTCTTAAAGGATGCCCTTTTTGCTCTAATAGCTTTCTTCACCTCCCCATTTAGCCACAGTGGAAGAATTTTGGTCTTCCTGCTTCCTTTTTTAACTTGTGGGATGCATTTAATCTGGGCTTCCAGAAGGGTGCTTTTAAACAGCCTCCATGCCTCTTGCAAACTTGTAGCCCTTGCAACTGTGCTTTTTAGTTTCTTTTTAACTAATTCCCTCATTTTGTCAGTCTCCCTTTTTAAAGTTAAATGTTACTGCGGTACTTTGGTCTTTCTCCCTCCAGAAATTATGTCAAATTTGATCATATTATGATCGTTATTGCCTAGTGGCTCCGCTACAGTTACTCCTTGCACCAGGTCCTGCGTGCCACTCAGGACTAGAGCTAGAATAGCCTCCCCTCTTGTTGGTTCCAGAACCAGCTGTTCTAGGAAGCAATCATTTATGGCATCCAGAAATTTGACCTCCACGTTCCACCCCGAGGAACCATTCACCCAATCAATATTAGGGTAACTGAAGTCACCCATTATTATGTTGCCAACTTTAGTAGCCTGTCAAATCTCTTTTAGCATTGCTTTATCAGTTACTCTGTCCTGGTCAGGGGGATGATAGTATAGCCCTACTGCAATACATTTTGCCTTTATACCAGGAATTTCTATCCATAAAGATTCTAGGGAACAGTTTGCATCGGAGGGTATTTTCAAACGTGACGCTACAATGGGTGGCCATGCTAACTCTGGCATGGCCACCCATGATGGTGTCATATCTGTTCCCACCCACCAGATGTTTGCTGCAAGCAGGAGCAGAGTTCAACCCTGAACATGGCAAGGCTAACACTAGAATATGCACTGGGCTCCCTGTCAGTACACATCTTGGAGTTAGCCCTGCCATGGTGCATGGAAAGCAGCCCTGAAGATGTGGTAGAGCGGGCCATCACATCTGATGGCCTGCTCTAACTCTGGCCGGAGCAGTTCCAGGCAGGGGCGATGGCCTCATAGGATGTTGTATCCGCTCACCAAGGAGGAGACGGGGCTGTGCTGAGCAGCACAGGGGGCAGTGTCGTGTGAACCCATGTCTGCACATCCCCCACCCTCTCCCCCCACCCCCAAGCCCTGGCCGCTGGCAGGTTTTGTTCAGCTGCCAGCCCTGATCCTGCCCATGGTAAGGGCTTTCAGCATGGGCAGGATCAATGCTGTCACGTATGAAAATACCCAGAGACAGAGAGTGTAATTCTGGAGGGAGAGACTGGGGCCTGGAGGGGAGGGTCCTGCTTGGGACCCTGCAGTCCTCCACACAGCCTATATCCTGTGATATAGCAATGGAGCACTAACCTCAGCTCTGCACAGGATCTTCTCTCCTTTTCCAACAAGATTTATAAACTCCGCCTTGCTATTGCTTCTCAACCCTCTCCCTTCCCAATTTCGTGCCCTGCTATTCCCCCCTCTCCTCTTCTCCTTCTCCCCAGCATCCCTTGACAAGGTCACCTCCCTTCTAGCTTCATCCAATCCCTCCACCTGCCGCCTCGATTCCATCCCCTCTCACCTCCTAACAGCAATTGCCCCCAACCCTGCACCTTCTCTGCTGCACATCATCAATCTCTCCCTCTACTGGGTCATTTCCACTGGCTTTCAAACATGCCACTGCCTCCCCTATCCTTAAGCAGGCCACTTTTGACCCCCTCCAACCCTTCCAGCTATCGCCTTAGTTCCCTCCTACCATTCACTTCCAAGTTCCTGGAGGGCGCAGTCTACATGCGCCGTCTTGATTTCCTCTCTTCTATTTCATCCCTCGACCCCCTTCAATCAGGCTTCTACCCTCTCCACTCAACTGAGACTGCTTTCAGACATGCGTATGATGACCTTCTCTTAGCTACGTCTAAGGGCTTCTACTCCTCCTGTGCTCCAGTCTCTCTGCTGCCTTTGATACTGTAAAACCATGGCTTTCTCTTGGATTTGCTACGCTTTCTTGTTTTCCAGAACTCTATTCTTGACTGGTTATTTTTGTTTCTCTCTAACTGCTCCTTCAGCGTTTCTCTTGTTGGTACCTCCTCTGTGTCACTTCCCCTCTCCGTGGGAGTTCCCGAGGGCTTTGTCCTGAGGCCACTCTTTCTCTGGGTAAACTCATTGAATCTCATCATGGCTTTCAGTACTACCTGTATGTTGATGATACGCATCTCTCTCTCTCTCCTACCACTCCTGTGCAATCCTCCTCCATCCAGTCTCATATTGCTGACTCTCTCTCGAACATCTTTGCTTGGATGTCCCGCCACCAACTCAAGCTTAATATAGACAAGACCAAACTCATCTTCCACCCAAAATGTCCCCCTCCTGCTTCCCTCCATTTCCACTGAGGGTGTCGCCATCCAGCCTACACCTCAGGCGCATAGCCTGGGATTTGTTTTTGACTCCTCCCTCTCCCTTATGCTTCAGATCTAGCCCCATTCATGTAATTGGATCAGGTGACATCTCCCTTACAACTCCTGCTGCTTTGCTTTGACTCTGCCTTACTGTTGCCATTGCAAAAATCCTAGTCCACGCTCTGGCATTTCTTGCCTTGACTATCCTCCTGACTGGTCTCCCCCTGCATTTTTTTTTAGGGCTGCAACTCGATTAAAGAAATCTTAGTTGATTAATCTGTAGAATTTTAGTTGATCACAAATGGTTAGACATGTTTAATGAACATGTTGAAGTACTTAATGAAGATTAAAGAACAGAAAAAATGAAAAACAAAAAATGGCCTTCCTTCTTTACAAGACTGCGCAACATTATAAAAGTGCTGTTCCTTCCATCTAGTGGCAATATCCTGCTGGTTTGCAGTCAGCAAAACAAAAAGAACTTGGACTAGGTAAGAGGAAGGTTTGTGTGCTATCCTTGACGTGACCAACAATTTGACAACACTTGCTAAGTGGGTTGTCAACAGTGGCAACAGAAAGAGTCTTGTTTATGCTCAGTTGTAGAGCAGCACAACTCACATTTTCAGAGTTGGATTTCTCAACTCCCAGAATGACATTTCTTGCATTATAGGTGCATGTTGCTTCAGCTTTCTCGCTGATCTCCAACTTTGATTGAGGGATCAATTTTAATTGAGTGATCACCCATTAACCAGGTCAATTAATCAATTAAAGGTTGCAGCCCTAATTTATTTCAACTTGTATCCTTGTCTCTGCCGATGTTCACCTCTCCCTCATCTCCCCCTTGTCTCTCTTAGATTATAAGCCCTTTGGGGTAGGGACTTGTCTATAATTACTGATTGTACAGTACCAGGTACACTGCTGGTACTATATAATAAAAATAATAATCCATTCTAGGAATTTTTCAACTTATATACCAGCCATTCATAACCATGGGTGCAACACTGCTATTTAAGTTGATTGCAAAACTCCCACTGATTTTAATGGAGGATTGTGGAGTAAATGTTAACAGGAGAATCAAGGGTTATGCTTTGCAGTTCCAGGTAGCACCTGTAAATAGCAATGTTTGTAACATTGTTAAGCAAAAGCTTTTTACAATTTTGACTTTGAGGGAACTTTAAAAGGAAACACTAGCTTTTCAGGTTATGAATGAAAGAAAGGGAGATTCAGCTGATTTGGTATTAAATTTAATATACACAAAAAAGGACACTAGCAGCTAGCAAGTCTTAAGATATCATTCCTGACTGTGAATGTACATTAAATCTGATGCAAGTGGCAATCATTAATATTTTTGCATACGAGTAGGATGTGTCTTGCCAGTTACAACTTTTGACTGAATTAGCCCAATAGCTCAGTAGTTAACGCACTGTGTGGAGCTAGTAGACCAAGGTAATGTAATTTTTCTACTATTGGCCAAAATAAACTTGTCATCCTCAAACTAACAGGTCTTGGTTATCTGCAATATGGCAGACTCAACATTCATTCCAAACTTTTCAGTTACAGTAATGTGTAAAATAAACCTGTAAAATCTTAATTTTAGCAGCAAAATGGTGCATCACAACTTTATACACTAATAATGATATTATACCATTCTTTTCTTGATAACTATTATAGAGCAGGCTTTCCTCCTTACTCTGTTATTGGTTAAAAATATGCTGAGTGACCATTGTCCCACTTAGTCAAAAGGAACAGAGGTGTTTCCTCTGATAATTCTTAAAGGGAAATATCCTTTTTTCCATATTAAGTAGCGACTACTCTCCTCTTTTAAAAAAAAAAAAAAAAAAAAAAAAAAAGAAAAAAAAAAGGTACATTCTTACAAAACTCCCCAAAGCATTTTTCAAGCAAGGTGAATAGTCTATGGCTGTAATCCTGACACAAGTTACATGCAGTTAGTCCCANGAAACAGGTACATTCTTACAAAACTCCCCAAAGCATTTTTCAAGCAAGGTGAATAGTCTATGGCTGTAATCCTGACACAAGTTACATGCAGTTAGTCCCATAATAGTTAAACTGGAGCGCTCACAAGTTCGTGGTTTAGAACTGCATCACACATTTCCCTCTAAGGTATTTATAAGGTGCTATCAATGAAAGTATAATCTCAGTGCTGCACTCCAGCAACAATAAATCTGTAAACCTTGGAAAAAAGATGCTTGTAATTGCCATCCTGCTCCTCACATCTCAACAGGACATAGACAAACATTTTCCCTTTAAAACATTTTTTTTTTTTTAATATGGAGAAAAGCATGTATTGCTGTGCCAATGAAGTGATATTTTTTTCACACCTTAAACTGTGAACTCTATTTTTCTTTCTTGGTTTGGGATGATCACCATTCACCAGACTATAAAAGGAAAAAGTGGGATCTCTCCAAAGGGGAGGAACCTCTGAGAATGTAAGTGCTTTTTCAGGTCACTTTTTGGCACTGCATTAAAAAAAAAAAAAAATTTTAAAAATCAGAAAGTATAAAAATTACAAAAACATTGCAAGGACACAGAAGGAAAAATACATTCAAAAAATAGAACATTTAAAAAAAGGGGGTTTCCTGGGTCCAATTATGTTCATTGCAACATTGATGCATTGCATTCATTTCATGTCGGCTTTGAACACTCCTGTTCTTCTGTAACATCTTCTTTAATTAAAAAAATAAACATCCAAACCCTATATGTTCATTGATTTTTAAAAAATTGTCAGAAGTCCTCATGTATTTCTGTTGATATCCTTATGGTAACTCCCTATAAGAAAAACACCACAAGATCAACAAAATATTAGAAAGTAAGGATTCTAGTGATATGCAGTAAGGCTCATAAATACAAACCTGAAAATCTCTGATGAAGGTTAAGAAGAAGAAGACAAAACCAAAGGCTACTGTCCATTCGCAGATTGCACTCACAAAATGAAACACATAATCCTGGTGGAAATGAGAAATAAAATACTAAAACAAAATGAACAAGGAATGTTGAATAAATGGTGAATCCAAGAGAAATAAAGAAGCAATGCACGTCAAGAACATAAAACAATTTTATGATTGGGGTTTGCTTTTATATCTTGAATTTAATTTCTTAGGATTTTGATTGTTAGGATATTTAAAGTGATAAAGATGTTTGCAAATGTAATAAGTAGCTTGTCTATACTGTACTAATGTGGATCAATGGGTAAAAACAGACGTGATTCAGGCTACTTGTCCATGTTACACAATTTCATGTTACTTTTCATCTCACATGAGATCTTGTAACTTGTATAGCCTGGAAGATTTTCCAAGCAGGTGCTGTTGGATAATGCAAGCAGGCGAGTCTCTGAGTTCCCTTGGAAAGCAGCTATACAGCTGTCATTGGTTCATGCTGGTTTGGGGGGGGGGGGAGGGGGAGAGAAGTGGTGGTCTCCAGATCCAATTCCTGCCCCCTCAGAGAAACAAAGTATTGACCGCAGATTTCAAGATATTTCTATGCAAGAGGATTTAGCTGCTCTATGAACTTTGCATTGTGCCCCTATATGTGCATATTAAGGATGAAATGGTGCAATCCCTTTATCTGACTCAAATTGGGTATTGTCCTTGTAGAGAGGTCATAACCAAGCTCAGTTTCAATCGAATAGGGTGGGTGGAGTGGAGCGCAAATGGTGGGTGGAGTGGAAGATCTCACCTATTTGCTGTGGGCTTGCTCCTTGACTCTGGAATTGAAAGACAATTGAAAGATATTTGTACCATGTAGCTGGGAATGTCGAGTTTCTTAATAACTTTGAAAAATCAATTTGGATCTTGCAAAACCAATCTGACACGGTCCTAAAGGCTCTCGCCTGTGACGCTTGTGCAGCGTGTGAACGGAGACAGCGTGTGAACGCAAAACTCTTGCGAGTGATATCTTATCTGCTAGCTTGCGATGTATCTATGTATAACTGTTTATTGGCTGCAAGCATTTTTTTGTTTTGATATTTAGCTTCATTCATTGTACCTTGTCTATGCGCCTTCTCATTCAGCAGGGAAATTAACACGAGTTGCATCACGGATGTCAGGACAAGGAAATCCAGTGCTGACACTTACATGAGTTCTGTAGTACGTGAGATTTGAGTGTGTGTATCGGGTAAGTTCTGTATTATGCGAGATTGGAATGTGTGCATGGGGTGAATTAAGTGTAAAATTTAACTTGCATGAAAATTATGTGTGCATGGCTCCTCTAACAAATCCCTTAAGGTCACGTGGCTTTGCGTGCCCACACAGTGGGGAGGGAAACTGAAATAAAACAATGTGGGCATGCAGCCCAGCAGGAATCTTAAATTATTGCTCTTTTTATGTGGGATAGAATCTCATGTGAAAGTCAGCATGTGGGCAAGCAGTCTGTTGTGGCCTGCTTTGGCTCACTGTAGCCTGGGCCCTGCTGGCACGTGTCAACACACACTGCCAGATGCTGACCCAGGATTGCCCCAATGAGCTTTGGTGGCTAGCCTGAACTGTGATCGCCAGACAATCTCCAAGGCTACAGCCCGGACTAAGGGCCAAAGTAGGCCAGCACATCTCTTCTGGCGCAGCATATCCACACTGGGCTAGGGACCGCTATGGCTGTCTGTAATGGTGGGGGGCAGGGCGCTGGCAGCAGGCAGAGCTAGCCGCCTACATGTTTGTTGTGCATCCCACCCTCCCCAGGCCATGGGACAGATCCCCAACCGTGGGCATGTCAGTTCAGTGCCTCGACCCAGGTGCTTTTTCTTGCAATGCCACAGGCTGGGGAGCCACCATGCCAGTAGGTCATCTGTTTTTACCCAATGACACTAAGTAGTTCTCCGTTAGTTTTTCTTTTCTTGTGGTAGACGCCCTCCAATTTTTCAAACCCTCTTTTTTTCCAAAGCTTGCTTTGTTTGTTATCTTGGCCAGAACATTAAATGAGCCTCAGCAGGAGATAAGAGTATCTCAAACATTCATTGTAGAGAAAGTAGGGTTTGCTGTGTTGGTCCAAAATATAGGAAATAGAAACAACATAGTAAAGTGATATCTCCTGATATGTGGATCCTTATATGCACAACTTTTGCACTTAAACATTGAAAACCATAACAAAACCTGTGACCAATGCTTAACCAACAAAAATAAAAATGGTACAACTTTGACTTTACACTATTGAGTTTATACTGTGCAAGAGCCTGACTTGATTCCACAAAACCTTAACTTAGTATTGCACTTTAAAGAGAAGCAAAATTGGTTTGTTTGAGGAGGGGTGAGTGGTTTTCTTTATGGCGACTTTATTTCCATTTGAACCAACCTCCCTTTAAAAATTAGCAAAATGAACACTAGTATTTCTGCACAGATCTGCTGATCCGTGGTGACTTCAGAAAGGTTTGCCTAGTGTTCTCTGGAAGCCTAGGTAGGCTTGAACATACTACAGTCTTTACGCAGAGTACCATTACATCAAATGCACTGTACAATAAGTAGGAAAATAGGACTTAATAGACTGACTTTCATAGTTTCCATCTCCGCCATAACATTTTTTGCTGTTTAGATTTATCAAAGAAATAGCAATATGAAGGATTCAGTGCCTGCAATCCATGCCATTCATTTAAACCCATTGAAATCAGTGGAGTGAGACTTACATATACTGGGTTTTACTTCAGAGCAAATCCCTAACACAGATGCATTAGCATGTGCTTAAGACAGGGCTTGCACCAGTTAGTCTTAGGCACTGCCTATACAAAATTGCATTAAGTTAACGAAGTTGATTTAAAGTATGATCTAGTTATAAGTGTGCAAATTCAAGATATGGAGGCACTTAAACCAGTTTTACCCTTACTGATACAGATCTAGTTTAAACTAGTAACTTATTGATGCCAGACAGTAAGTTTTTTTTTTTTTTTTTTTTTTTTTTTTTAAATCAAAGACTATCAAGGATGTTTTCTGGGAGAACTGTAACAAAAGGAAGGTCTTTTGAAATGGCACATAAATGGAATGAAATGGAGATCTTTCCAGCCAAAATATGCCATCTGTTTCAATAAAAGGAAACGGTCACACTGTTCATAATACAAACACAGGTTGACATTACTAAAAATATGTGGCTCATGAAGACTGATCTTCACAGCTGCTTTCCCCCATTTTTGTTAAGTGTATGCCCAAGTTTATCCTGATTAAGCTACTGTAGCAAGATGTAGACCCTGTCTAATTTAGCTTGATTCCTAGTGAAAGTACTCGCCCCTCTTGGGAGAGCTTATCCACACAAAAATTCCTTCCAGATCTTAGCCACTTATCACAAGTATCCTATAGGCTCATCTGATTGCCAGTGAGGGTTAATAGAAGCCTACCATTGAAGTTAATAGGCTTTGGTTTGGGTCCTAAAACAGGAGTTTCCAAACTGAGGATTGGGGCCCCAAATGCATTGCACCATGTGTGTAGGGACAGTATTTACATTGATGTCATATTTTGTTGCTGTAAGGGGTCATACAATTATATTTGTCTCAAAGTGGGGACTTGCAGGCGAAGAGCTTGGCAATCACCACCCTAGGGGTTTAATCAGTTGCCAGATCTTAGTTTGCATGGTGAAAATGTTCAGATAAACAACAGGATCTTAGCTGGCCCTTTGCTCAAAATCTGAATCAAACTAAGGGTGTTAACGAACAAGACAAGAGCCCACTGCACTACAGGTCAGTCCCCACTCACCCCCTACTCGCATGTTCAGCATGTCCAACCTAATACATGGGCAACCCCCCGGCATGCGTTTCATGCACTTGTGGGAAGTCCCCACTTGTAGCGCAAGTGACAGCAAGAGCGGAGAAAGGGGCAGGAAGCGGTTGCTCCTTGGACGTTCTAGAATTTATGCTCATGGGACTCTTTGGTACTGGTGGACCTGTACGTGCGGAGGTGCTACATGCAACCTAATTGACGGATGCGGACATGTTGGTGCACACTAGCCCGCACAGAAGGCTCCATATTCTCAGAGACCCTGCCATGAGTGGGGGCTCTGGATCAAGGCAATGTGGCTGGTGAGGGTGGACACCTAACAAATGGGCAGGTGGACACCCACCTGGTGTGAGCTAACATCTCATTTGTTAACACCCTAAACCTCCAAATTGTTAAAATGTTAGATTGCTATTGTTACTTTTTACATTTTATAAGGAATAGAAATTTTAATAAAAACATTACATTTTATTAAAATTATATCTGAGCATGTTTTAGCCTTTAGATGGGTGAGACTCATCACATGATTTCTTGCTCAAATTTACATAATGAAATTTAGAACTTTTCATACCAACTAAAAAAAAGTTTTGTTCTCTTTTAATCTTAAGCATCACAAATTTTCACAAGCCTATTTAATGGTTTGAAGAAAAAAAAAGTCAAAAGTAAACAGCATATTTACCATATATAGAAACTGTTATCAAAATTGTCCTTGTCTGCCTAAAGATATATACAGCATCACATAACGAACCCTAACAACTACAGGATTAAATTGGTTACCTAGTAAGATTTTACCTTTTCACCTGGACTCCAGTCAATTTTTGTTATAGAAATTAGTGAAGCACATACAATCACTGGAAAAAACAGTGTAAAGGAAATAATGAAATAATACTATTTACAAAGCATATTTCCCCCCCCCCCATACCCCCCCCATTAAAGAAATGAAGACAATGGCCAACCAGCTTAACTACAATGTTAAAGCAAAGGAACAGGATATTCACCTAGATGCAGGGATCCTTGTTCACTGCGTAATCCCCAACAAAGTGAATTTATTCCCAAAGAGATCATTAATCTATTCCTGCCTAAACCTATTCCCCAAAAGGGGCAGATATCAACTAAGGGTGAAAACAGACATGACAGTAGCCTACATTAGCCCAGGACTCACCTGCCTGTTCGTTCTGTCCCTGACAGAGGTTCGCTTGCATCTGCCCTGGGGCAGGAGGATGGCTGGAGAAGTTTGAAGATGCAGCCCGGGCTAAGGCCTGCCCACCCAAGCTAAACCAGGATAATGGATGCCCGCACGTCAGTTAGGCCTGTCCAGCAGCATTGGCCTGGGAGTCCTGTCCCATGTGGACAGCTCTGGGGCATGGAGAGGCTTGTGATGCTAGCCCCCATGCCCAGATTACAGGGTAGGGGGTCCTCATGTGAACAGCCCTCCCTGCCAACCTGAGAAGTGGTGGCTGCAGCAGTTCACCCCATGGAGGCACCCTTGCCACCATCACATCTGTTTTCATCCTAAGAATAAAGTTACTCCTGCAAGATGGGGAGGTTTGCTTAGGTATTCTTATTGAAATACAATCCTGACACCTGTGTCAAGAACACCACAAGCAGGCTTTTGATCTGTTCAGGGAACGAGCGACATCAATGGGGTTCGAGCTCAAGGATCTACTAGCATAGTCACTCATGCAAACTTGAACCTTAATTAAGAACTCATTTATAGGAGCAAAAAATAGGTTTCACTGAGCTAGAACATTGTGCCTGTGTGGTGGTCTTCTGTTATGGAGGGCCTGATCCAAAATTCAATAAGTAGAACTGATTTTAATGGCCTTTAGTTTGGACTTTAATTCATGCACGGTGCTGAAGTCCATCCTGCATCCCAGTGTACCATGTACAAGGTCCTCTAGATAAACAGTGGAAATTGTGGATGTTGGGGTATTTTCACTTAGCTTCATTTATCATGTACAATGTGTTATTTTTGTTAGGGAGCAAGTACCGTAACAACTGTCTAGGGACTATACAGAACTTTTATCTGTACAAAAATGCCCTTATTTTTACCATAACATCCCTTTACATATTGCAGCATTTATCAGCCAAGCAGAATCATTTCCATAATCTGCACAGATTTTGAAATACATGAACTATCATTTATCTTGCATGAATATCATTTATCTTGCATATGTTAGCTTCCACATTGCACTGCTACGTTATCTTAAAAGAGAAAATCTTTCAGTTCCCCAAAAGCAACACACGCTAATGTGGCAAGTCATGTGTTGTTCTGAGAACTTCCGTCACTGTGAAGCAAAGCTGTGGAAGTAATGGCCACAGGCCAAATTCTGCCCTTTTCAATACTTTTGTTACACCACTGGTTGCATGCCACTACATACACCATTTTGACATTTAATCTAAAGTCCCTTTTACACTTTGGATTATTTTGTTATAATGACATGAGCTACTTTTCTTATAAACACTATCTTTCTTTTGTTTCCCCCTCCCCAAGGAAAAGAACATAAAACTAATGATATGCTACTAAGAACTGTGTTATAGTGTCTGGGAAGGTCTACCAATGCTAACTTACTAATATGTTACTCATCTGTACTGAATGAGTTAGTGTGATGTCTTGAACCTAGTTTAGTAGTGGCTTAACATTATAAGGACTGGGAGCAAACATATTGGAGACTTTGGTCTCATCAGACCTCCTCCAGTTGTGAGATAATTGGAGATCTGCCCAGAATATTGAAGTTGCTCTCAGTTGTTTGACTTCCATCATGGGAATGCTTAGGCCATTTTTGGCCTTTGAAAACCCAGGCCAGGGAGTAGTACTAGCTACCTCAAGAAACTCCCATTATCACTGGTTTGACCAGGAATGTTCTAAAGCCAAGCCAGCTGTCAAAGGTAGCATGCCAGCTAAGGGGAAGGAACTAGGAGAACGTCCAGCAGTTTTTTGAGTGTCATAGGGCCTACAAAAAATTACTATTGTCAAAAAGGGTGATTTCTATAAAAGATCCTGGCGGTCTCTACAGGACACACTTGAGAATAATGATTCAAGAGGGTTTTAGAAGATCCTGAATATGATTTATGGTGGAAGCTTTTATACGGAACCTAAAATAGCTAGCAGTGCTTGGGAAGAACATTTCATGGGTCTGTTTAAAGCATCCAGGAACAGTTTGGATATTCCAATAGACATATCATCTGCTTCCGATCTTCCAGTGTAGGAGGCAGTTACAGGGCAGGAGGTCTTAAGCCCGGTAAATCACCAGGAAATGACTTCTTACCTATTGAGGATCTTAAAGTAACGCCGGACTGGTGGGCAGAAGCACTAGCAAGTTTGTTTAGCCTCATTCATAATTCTGGGGTTATTCCCGAGTACAGAGATTGTTGTCCCAGTCTTCAAAAAGGGAGACAGATTCAACCCAGAGAACTATCGACCCATAACTCTCTTGTGTATTGTCTCCAAACCCTATGCTAAATTACTGCTAAATAAACTTCAGGAGTGGCTAGTACAGGGAGAAATACTGGCTATAGAGCACACAGGTTTCTGTGCTAATAGGTCTATCACAGATCACTGCTATGTTCTATCCTATCTAATCCAAAAATACACGAGATCTAGGCAGAAATTGTACTTGGTATTTATAGACTTTTCCTCTGCCTTTGATTTAGTGAATCAGGAAAAATAATGGAGTAAATTAAGTGTAATCGGTGTGGACTGGAGACTTTTGCTGTTGATGAAATATCTATATAGGTTCAAATTTCCAGGTGTGTACCAACAGCTGGGGTACACTAACAGCTCCACTTTTCAATTTGGGTGGGATAAGACAAGGCTATATCCTGGCCCCAACATTATTCAAACTGTATGTCAACAATCCGATTCTTAGACTTCGTGACAGAGAAGAGTTTGTAGCCCCTAAGATCAGGCAACGGCATGTTGCGGTGTTGATGTATGCAGATGACACCATTTTCTCGTCATGTACATGCATGGGGATGAATAGGCCTTTGAAATTCTCTGTAAAGAGGAATTTACAATAAATCATCTAAAAACCAAGGTAATGGTTTTTCCAGTTTCAGCTAGGCGTTACAATTGGTATTTAGATTGGAGCAAGTAAACTTTTTCAAAGGGGCATGGGGCCAGCATTTGAATTATGCAAAGCAGCTGGCTACCTCCTCAGTAAATGCTCTTCATTTTATTAGGGCAAGGGGTGGCCAATTAATTCCTCCTGCTCTGAATGTCTTTAGGGTAAAGCAATGGCACAATTTCTGTATGTTGCTCAGGTCTTTTTTTTTGGGGGGTGGGGGGAGAGAAGGAGCACAGATAGCTACTTTAGAGGCAATACAAAATAATTTTCTTTGCACTCTGGTTGGTGCACCCCCATCAACCCCTGCCGCGTTTTTACAATGGGAGGTGGGGATTAGTTCAGTGGTTTCACTAGTTCTGTTAGCAGTCCTAATGTATTGGGTAAAAATTGTTTATTCTTCACCAAGGTTACTGCCCAAGATGTGTCTGATGGAGCACTTATCTTCTAGGCGACAGGGGTGGGATTGATAGGATAATGTCTCTACCAGTATAAGAACATTGGGCTTTTCAGTAGAGTTTTTGCTATCCATACCTAAACGAGAGGCCTCCCAGCTATTAAAAACAGAGTGTTAGAGATATAGACCTTCAACAAGGTAGAACCATAGCTTCTAACTCTAGGCTGGCCCCCTCCTACAAGTATTGGATCCCTGGAGGGTATGGGGCACGCTATTTAGGGGTGCTGGAAAACACTGAGCACAGACAGGCTGTTACAATCTTACAGCTACAATGGATGCAACAGAAGTACTTGTAGGTAGATATACTGGGGTGCCTTACGGAAACCGACTGTCCGTGTGGTAGAGCAAGTGGAGGATAGGTCTCATTACCTTTTATCTTTCCCTTTGTATACTCTAGCACATAGAACGTGGTTTTCAGTATTGTCCTAACAGTACTCCATTTCCCCTAGGCAACTTATGTGCATATTGCTCAGTGACGCTAGAGATAGTGTAACCAGAGCAGTTGCAGCATTTGCAGTCTCAGCAGCCAGGACACGAGCCCACTGTGCAAATTAATGGGATGTATTTAGTAAAGAGTGGGAGGGATGAATGACATGAAACAGATTGTAAACCCAAGATAATGGGCATTTCTGCTTGTGGTAGTTTAACTTTGGGGTTAGATTATTTCTTCTTATCTGATTTTTGTATATTTGTGAATTAGCGTGGTATTGTATAAACTGTGAAGTACTTGGATGTGGCTGGAAGGCTGAGTCAAATAAACCATTCATTCAACATTATAGGAAAACATGATTGTTTAAAGGTAAAATACTGTGATACACAAAAAGGATACTGGGAATGACAGCTACGCATGACAGTATAGAGATGGCTATCCTTACATGACATATACAAGAACTGTTCCATTGTGGACATGACTTGTAAGAGATGATAGACTGAAGTGTAATATATACAACACCAGACACAAAAGCCATAAGAGCACCTCCATCATGGACAGCAGGAACCGCTAACTCCTGAAAAGAGAATCAGGTGAATAGTTATCTTCCATAGTAGCACTTAGAGACACTCAGCTGAGACTGGACCTCCTTGGTGCTAGACACTGTACAAATGTACAGTGAGACCATCCTGGCCATAAAGAGCTTACATTCTGCATACACAAAAACAGGTGGTGTAATGGCAGATAGCCTTGGACTCTGAAGTCCTGGGCTCAAGCCATAGGGCTGGGCAAAAAGACTCCCATGCGTGACTGTGCAAGAGTCAAACTGCTCTTCTGTCTACATTTCCACATTGTAAAATATCATCCTGATTCACAAAGATGTGTGAGGCCAAACACTTTGCAAATCTATAAATGAAAAAGAGCCAAGTATTAGTTATTGTAAAGGAAGGAAGGGAGGAATGCAGACAAAGAGATAGGGGACTTTGTCAAGCTCACACAACAAGTCAATGGCACAACCATGTTTTCTGACTACCAGGCCAGTGTCTATGTACTGTCTCACACTGAGTATTCACAAACATCATGGTGGCCTGCTTAGGCCCACGGGATACCTTCACATTAGTTTTTGCACCACCAGATGTTTCCTGGGATTGCTCCCAGGTGTATTAGCGGTGAGCCCAGGCTGTTATCCAGGGGACCTCTGGGGTCACAGTCCAGGCTACCGTCTGCCTGATCGAGCCAGAGCAGGCTACAGCAGGCCATAACCTTTGTTATGGCCCACCATGGCCCAAATCAGATTGGGTCCACCATGGCCAACCGCCATGGCTGCCAATCATGGCGGAGTGCTGGGCGCAGCATGCAGCTCCCTGCCCTCTCCAGTGGCCCGGCCACATGAACGTTTGTTATATGTTCGGACCCAATCCTGACCGTGTCCACCGCTGCTTCCCCTCCCAATCCAGGCTGGGTTGCCACAGCAGTGCTGTCACTTCTGTTATCACCCATCATCTTCCCCATTTAGAATTTATATTTATAATGATTTTGCAATAACTGAAAGACAGATTTGTTAGCAATACTTATAACCCACTCTGAATTTAGTCCTCCTGAGCCAGACTGAGACATGCAGGAAATTCACACATTTCTCAGGGGATTACCACTGCTTTTCATAAGTTCTCCATCAATAGTCAGTCTCCTCTCAAAACCATGACATCCTCTGTTTCACTTCTGTACTTTAAAACATTGTAGGATTAAAGTTAAAGACAACAGACTCCCTTCTATCATTCACTTTCAAAGAAGTAATTTTGCCTTTAAGGAATACACTCTTTATTTTCTTCCTTCTCCTCTGTTGAGGATTCTTTCCCTGCCCCACCCCGATTTATACCCCGTTCTCGCCCCCTAGGATTCAGAGTGGCTTACAAAAACATAGAAAATGTATTGCAAAAAGTTATGAAAGAGGAATGAAAACCACGAACAGTTAAAACCTCCTTACCCCACCTCACAGAGGGATCAGAGCACAGCCCTCCCCTGCTCCCACCCTACCCCCAAACCCTCCTCCCCCACAGAAAGGTGAGGGCATAGCCCTCCTCCATTCCCCCAACCCCCCTTTCATTCAAGAGGAATTTTATTCTGACCATGCCCTCTCTACTGTGTACACTAACAAAATGTTTGTTTTCCTTACAACTAACTTTGCTACATAGAAATTCATGAATCTTACAAGCCGATAGTGAAATCTGCATAGACAAAAACAAAAGTTACCTTGTGAAATTGGACAGTTTTTTCACTAAACCTGTAAATTTCTCTGTGTAAAGAAAAAAGTATGAAGTGGCTCTCAGAGTTTCACTTAGCTCCACTATAACATCTCCCTCCCACAGTTAATTTAAAAACCAAGAGGACACTCATGTGAATGCACCCTTTACTTACTAGGAAAACATTAGGCTTTCAGAAAAAGAAATGCACACTGACTTTCTAAACAAGCTATTGGTGCAGCAAGATTAAGTGACTAGGGCACCAGATTGGAATCGGGAGACTGGAGTGGTAATTTTGCCACTGATCTGATGACTAAGAAAACTGGTAGACCTTTCTGTGCCTCAGTTTCTCTAGTTGGAAAATAGTGAGGATGATACATTTGCAAAACTCTTAAAGATCTAGAAAAATAAGTACTATATAAAAGCCAAGTATTGTTGCTCTTCAGCTTATTCACAGCTTTAAGGCACAGTTCTGCAGGGTTTGGGGCATATTCAATTCCTACAAGAAAAAGGGCTGAGTTATTTTGTACCACATTTTCTATGTAGGCTGTATCCTAAAAGGACTAAATACAGATACATAGGGTGTTTTCAGACATTACGGGGCCACTTGGCCCCGTACTGAAAACAACAAAATCATCCCCCGCCGGGATGACCCCGTCACGCCATATCAGACGTGCCGGGGCATCCCGACGGGGAATCTGGGAGGGGGCAGGGCCGCGCGGCGCAACGTGCGGCTGCACGGCCCCATCCCCTCCACGCTCCCTGCCGCCTGTCCTCTGGGGAGACGGGCGGGCGGTGGGCCCAGTGCGGCCGCAGCGTCTGGCCGAATTCTCCACGGCCCGGGATCCCGCCGGTGATCACGGGCCGTGGCACCCGACCAGACGTGATTTTTTTTTGGTCCCTGCCAGGGATCACTTTCACCACGCTTCTCGGGAAATTCCCACGGCTAGCCCAGGAAGCGTGGTTGAAATTGACCCTGTGTGCCGATTGAGCGTGGCGAACATCTGGCGGCCGCCAAACAGACGTTCGAGGCACAGTGACCACAGGTGGGTATTCACTGTGGTTCACTGTGATCTCGTAACGTCTGAAAATACCCATAGTCAAAATAAAAATAAACACAGAAAATAGAATGAGAAGTAAAGGAGTAAGCTATCAAACGAAGACGACAAAAGCTTTACAGATGTGAAGTGATAGGATTCAGCAAGAATGCCCAGTCATATTAATCATGTCCTTCTTAACTATTTTTCATTCCTGCTTCTTCATTTTCTTATTTGGAGTCAGTTTTGTTTTCTGAGAAAGTAAGTTTTAGCATGCATTGCTCCACTAGATGGTCCAGCCATTGCCAATAGTTACATTATCATCAAATAAATAGCAGCACCTAAACTACTTAAAATGCAAACCATAGTTTGCACGGTGTATGGAAACAATTTTTTGTTACAAAATCTCAGTCCTCCTTACCACCTGAATACCAGAGTTGGACACTGTTCGAGACTTTTTCAGCACAGAAAATTTAAGTCCCAGGTTGGCCCTGAAACAGGTATAGCACAAGCACTATAAGATTCCTTGCTTTGTCTGCCGCTGTGCTTTAATTTTATTCTGAAAGACTGGTTTGGGGGAGGGGGGAATGGCCAGTTTTCTCTATGTGCTATTTAGTTCTAGACTTCCCTGTCGAGACAGTCACCAAAAGGAACCTATTTTGGTGCTCTCACTTCCTCCAACTTACTTACATGTGCTATTCAGTAGTAGGGGTGTCCATTATGGATTCGAATTGATAATCTGAAGCATCTGAACCAATCCAAACTCGTCCATGCAAGTTATGGATCCCCACCCTCCAGGGCCCTGGGATGTGCATACTGGCCTCAGAGGGCTTGACCGAAGCTCCACCGGCCTGCTGATGCTGTGGGGGCCTCCCGGCGGGATCTCTTACCATGGCACACTGTCGAGCTCCTTGCTCCGCAGTGCATGGGTGCAAAATGGCCACCACACAACCAAAATGGCCCTTGGTGGAGCATGTGCAAAATGGCCACGGCCACTAACCAAGATGGCAGCGATATCATTTTGGCTGCTGCTGTTTTGGTTAAGGGTGGCAGTCATTTTGCATGTGCGCACTGCAGAGCAGGGAACTCAGAGGCACTCCACGGCAAGGAAGCCATCCGGGAGGCCCCCTTCCCCAGCAGCAGCAGGCTGGCGGAGCTTCAAATCAAGTCCTTTCAGGCCAGTAAGTACATGCCAGGGCCCCGGGTGGTGAGCAAGGTCAGACTCAGAACAGTTTCTTACCAACTTCAAAATGGGAAAATTTCCCGTTGACTTCAAATGGGATCCAGATCTGAATCCAAACTGTAACTGGTCCGAAAATAGCCTCGACCCTCCAAACACCCTCTACCTGCTTCCAGCCCCACGTCTGGAGACAGACCGACCCGCACTGTACACACACACACACACACACACACACACACACACACACAGCTAGGCTAAGCCATCTCTGCACTTACCCTCACAGCCCCTTGCAAACACTTCTTGGCCTGTCATGGGGTTGATCCCTACAACGTCACATACCCCCTCCCCCAGGGGTACTGCCTCTCTGCCTGAATGAGAAACCCCTAACCTTGCTACTACGCTGAGCTGCGACTGCCTCTGCATCCACCACTGGCCCCTGCAGTTTGAAGTCAGAGTGATATCCTACAAGTTTGGCAGAACTGGTTGTTAAAAGCCTACCAGAATACACATAAAAGGAGGTGGTGGTGAGGAGTGTGGTGCTCCGCTCTTACACAATTGGTTGTTGATTAGTTAGAATATTACCTCTGTTTGGAGCCCCTCTACATCTGTGTGAGAATCCAATTTGAATGGTGACGCATGGCTGCTGTATTGTGCTCACATGCTGCTGTAACTTGGAAGCCGTTTTGGTAATCAGCAGCACACATAAGAGCTGCTTAATTCAGCCGCCATCTTTACTCAGCTACTAGAAGGTTCTAAACCCCTTCAGTACCTAGGAACTGCATAGCTTCAGGGTAGGTCATGCTACACAACAAAGTTAACCCTTAAGTTAACATGTGGTTTTGGTCAATGATCTTTGCTGAGAGATTGATGGGATATTGTATCTTGTTGAGCCTTTTAGAGGCCTTTGATACATTTAAACATGAGGTATTTCAGACATTCTACGGGACCTGGCAGGGGTTCGCGGGATGGCTCTAGAGTAGTTCCGTTCAATGACGTTCATTCTTGTCGGGGAGGCTTCAGTAGGTGGCGATGGGAGATTGTTCTTCATCCCGCTGCTCCCTCTCTTGTGGGGTCCTGCAGGGTTCCATCCCATCTCCCCTACTGTCCAATGTGTATCTAAGCCCCCTGGGCAAGACAGTGTGTAGTTTTGGGGTGCACGGTCTTCAATATGCAGATGACATGCAAATTTACTTATCTTTTTCATCCAACCCAGGCCCTGCAGTTAAGCACCAAGTGCCTGGCTGCTATTGGGGACCGGATATAAGTGAGCTGTCTGAAGCTGAATCCAGACAAGACTGAGATGAAGATGGCTGGCTGGCCGACCCTGTGGCCTGGGACTCGCATCATTGATGGGTTCTGGCCTTCCCTCGCTACTCAGGTGCATAGCCAAGTGCTCCTGGATTCTCAGCTGCACCTGGAAGGCCAAGTTGCGACTGGCCAGGAGTGCCTTTCACCAACTCCATCTGGCAAGAAGGCTGCGTCCCCACAGAGACAGCAGCTCCTCAATCCCATCCTCCGAGGCCCAGATTGGTACATGCCAGCCACTAGGGCCGTGGGGGTGGGGCTGTTAGGTATGCGGAGCCTCACCCCCATCCTGATGTCGATAGTGGACTCTGGAAAATGGGGGTGGGGCAGGGTGGACCAGACCACCTGTCCCAGGGAATGGGGGGGATTGGTGACAGGATTTATTCTTGTCCTGGCCCCCCGTTTTTTGTTCCCTTTTGGTCCATTTCCCCTTCCCATCAACTTCAATGAGAAGATTCCCCACCAACTTCAATGAGAAGGATACAGAACTGTAAGCCAAAAACTGAAACCACCTACCAGAAAAATAAAATATTTTTTTTTTAAAAAAAAACACAATCCAGATCTGAAACAAAAAAAACAACCCAAACTAAAAAGAGGCCTTGTGTACCACCCCTACAAGCTCAGCTGACAATGAGAGATGAAGGAGATGTAAGGGGAATGTCACACAGGTTCATTAGAAGTTGCAGCCACCTCCCAAAATCGTGGATCATCTGCAGCCTCTTGCATTGAGGGGTTTAAGGGCTGCTGCAGTACACAGGCGATGAATGAGGTAGACACCACACACTCAGGATCCAGTCACTAGGCTTTTATTGCTTAGGGATTGGAACGGGGGCAGTGGATGCAGATCTGTCCCTGTCCAGGAGAACCAGCAACAGAGCCCCAGCTAGCCAAGATGGTTATGAAACACTGTACAAACTAAGGGTCTCTTATACAACACCGAATAGTTTGAGGCAATGGAAAGAGGGAACAAAGGACAAGACAGTGAATCAAGAATGTTGATTAAATTTTAGCTCCTGGGACTGTGTGAATAGCCTCTACATCTCAAGCTAGAGAGGTGCCCATGGCCACTAGATTTTATGACAGCGCCGCCCTTTCAGGCTCCTGCAAGGACGCTGGCTGTCTGTCCTTACAAGGCCTTTGCTGATTTATCAATTTACGGAGGTGTAGTCTGCCCTGGACATGTCAGAACATGCCAACATCATTCCTCTCACTTTAGAAGATGGCGGTGGTGTGCCCTTATTCATTAAGCCTCAAAGTGCTTGTGCTTTTTGGTTTTTAGAATTATCCACGTATTTGTGATCCATTTACTATGCATCTCAAAGCTTTCCTCTCTCCCCTTTCCTCATTTCATTCTACTTGCCTAGCACTGTCCTCCATTGTCCTTTTCCTATATGCAGCTATATGCTGGATTACACCAAAACCAGAGCACGCCAGTGTCGTGTAGTGGATAGGGTGATGGAATTGGATCTGGGATACCAGAGTTTGAATTTCACCCTAGCCAACAAACTCACTGGGTGACCTTGGGCAAGTCACAACCTCTCAGCCTCAGTTCCCCATCTGCAAAAAATAAAAATGAGAATGTGTTTGTGTCTGTCTCTCCCTGTGTGTTCTCCTCATCCTTATCCATCTTAGATTGTAAGCCCACTGGGCAGGGATTGGTCTCCAAAAATCTGTGACTGTAAGCACTGTGTATGTCTAGTAGTACTATAGGCTCCTGGATTTTTCAGTTTTTTGTTAAAGACACTGGCCAGCTTTTCTGAACAATGCTCCAACTCTGATGCTTCAGGAAGAAAGAAAACATTTCCTCCTGAAGCATCGAATAAAGAGTCACCTCACAATTATGTCATAAATTTTTCCAACTCTTTTTAAAAGTTATTCGGGTTATTTGCCCCCACAACTAGAGTGACCATGCCTCCCCTTTAAGAGGACACTTATGAAAAATACATGTTGGAGGGCTGCAACTGCTCCTGGAAGCTTATTCCAGTAGTTCACTGCTCTCTGATTGCTAAAACTCTTCTTCTAATTTCCAGCCTAAGCTTATTTATAACAAGCTTGTATCCATTAGTTCTTGTACCCACGCTTACCTTTAGTTTGAAGCGTTGTTGCCTTTGCTATAAGGCTCTGGTTAGACCGCATCTGGAATACCGAGTTCAGTTCTGGTCACCAACGTTCAAGAAGGATGAACTTAAGCTGGAACAAGTGCAACGAGCTACCAGAATGATCAGCAGAATGGAGGACTTCCCTTATGAAATGAAGCTAAAAGCGCTTGGCTTATTCAGCCTATCAAAAAGAAGGCTGAGGGGAGATACGATTACATTGTACAAATATATCAGAGGGGAGTAAACAATAGAAAGGGAAGACTTGTTCCCTAGCCCTACTGGCAATACCATGCCCAATACATCCCAGGATAGAACTGGCCTTTTTCACAGCTGCATCACATTGATGGCTGAGTCATTTTACGGTAAATTATAACCCCCATGTCCCTCTGTATTGGCAATTCCTCCTAACTTGGTATCATCAGCAAACTTCATTAGCACATTCTTACTTCCCTCACCAAGGTCAGTTATGAATATATAAGGGTCCCAAGACAGATACTGGAGAACTCCACCAACAACCTCTCTCGAGCTAGGAAGTCCACCTCTCAGCACAACTTTTTGTTTTCTTCCAGTTAACCAACTTTGTACCCATGCAATATCTTTTTTGTTAATTCCCATCTTTTTCCGCTTAAGCAGTAATTTACCATGTTGCACAGTATCAAATGCCTTACTAAAATCCAAATACACTAAATCTACTGCATTCTCTCTATCCAAAGAGCCAGTTATTTTTTAAAAAATAAATAAATAATGATATCAGATTGGTCTGGCATGATCTACCCCTTTGTGAACCCATGATGAAATGCAGCACATTTGCTACCATGTCATTAATTGAAAGATAGGTACAACATTTGCTATTCTCCAATCACTAGGTACCACCTCTAAATTGATAGGTTTATTAAGTATCATAGCTATGGATCTGAAATTTCATGTGCTAGCTCCTTCGATATTTTTGGATGAAGATTATCTGGCCTTCTGATCTGAATACATTAAGTACTCAGAGTTTTGCCTCCACTTGTGCTGTGCTAATTTCCATTACCCCCACACTCATCATCAACTATCCTGTCTTCACAACAATGGCCCCTCTATCATCATCCTTATTAAAAGTGAAGACAAAGGATTCATTTATAATTTGGACTATGCCTATATTATCTTTAATCTCTACCCCATTCTTACCTACAGTGGCTCCACTTATTCATTTCTTATTATTTATGTAACTATAAACACTCTTGCTATTTAGTTTAGTTTCCTGGGCAAGGTCTAGCTCAGTTTGACTTTTGGCAGATCTTAATTTATTCCTACATTTTCTAACCTCATGGCAATAGTTTTCTTTACTGGTCAATCCATTTTTCCACTCCCTTTAAGCTCTCTGCTTATTCTTAATATCCTGTTTGAAAGGATTATTCAACCAATTGGGTCAACACCACCTTAATTTCCCCTTTTGAGGTATATAAATTTCAGAAATCCTCTGAATTTTGGAGTTGTAGAAGATGGCTGGAATTTCTTCATTATGGTTCTGAACTTCTTCAGCCTAATTAACCTCCCTATTTAATTTCCAAAAATCTGCCTTAAAATTAAAATCCTTATTGTTTTGTTAAGTATCCTTCCAATTAAATTAAAATGAATTAATTCATGGTCACTAGATCCAAAATTATCTCCAATAACTAAGTTCAAGGATATCTTCACTATTTACTAAAATCAGATCTAAAACAGCATCCCCTCTGGTTGGTTAAGTGACAATTCTATGAAGAAATTTATCATTTAACGCATACAGGAGTAATTTAGCCCTACTATTATTAGTAACATTAATTCTTATATCTAGCAAAGTCTCCCATAATCACACAGTTACCAGTAGTACTTTAATATTATTAAATAAGTCTATGTTCATGTTCAAATCAGAACCTGGAGGTCTATAGTAAACCCTTAATACTGCTCAAAAAGATCCCCTTTACCACCCTTGCCTAAAGGTGATTTTTGCCCAAATCGATTCAGTTTCTTCACTATCAATCATGTTACAGATGTATAATGCTACCCCTCCCCCTTTACCATTATTCCCATCTTTCCTAAGTAATACATATCCTTCAATTCCTGTAATCTAGTCATGACTAGTATTCCAAGTTTCAATATCCCTATAATATCAGGTTTTACCTCAAGTTCTTGCACTTTGTTACCCAGACTCCTTGAATTAGTATATGGACAGCTAAGAGGTTTCCTGCCACTCTCCTGCAATGTCCCAACTAGATTATAATTTTTATTTTGACAGAGCCATCCTGTTTTCCAAATGTTCATTCAAGTCACCATTAATTATACCACTGTGTTTCTGGTTTGGTTCACCATTGTCCCCAGCCCCTTTCAAACCTAGTTTAATGTCGTCTTCACATAGTTAACAAGCCAATTGCCTAGAATCCTTTTTCCATCCGTGGTTAGGTGAACCACCCATGCAACCATGCATTGACCTTCATGATACAACTAATCTTTCCTTGGCCTTTATCGTCCACTGGGAGGATAGAGGAGGCCACCACCTTGCCCTTTATCTCCTTCAGCCTAATTCCATTTTTGACGTACTCAGGGTTATTCCTTGCAATATCATTTGTTTCCATGTAAATGAGCAGCAGTAGGGAGTAATAAGAAAATCCAAGGAGCCTTGGCCGTCTCTAATGTTTCTAATTTGGTCTCCCAGCAGATAACACACCTCTTGGGATGTTGAATTAGGCTGGCAAAAAATATACTTCTGTTCCCCTCAGGAGGGAATCAAATCCCCAATCACCACCACTCCTCTATGCCTGGAAATGGCAACTTGTTTTTTCTGAGGTTCTTCCCCATCTTCTCCTTCCTCTCTACAGATCCTCTGCAGCTCCTCTTTAGCTATAGTTCGAAAGTCCTATAGTTCTAAAGTCTTTAGCTATAGTTTGCCTCTTTAGCTATAGTTCTATAACTTTCATTCTTCCTTGAACTCCTACCCTTGACATGCACTGTCATTTCTTCCTTTCTTCTGCTGGGACCAGCTTCCCTCAATGTTTTCTTCATAAGCTCCAACTTAAGTGTCTCTTCTTCATTCCCTAAAACAGAAAACCTGTTCCTCAGCTCGGTCACTTTCTCACTCTTCTTCACTAGTTTGTCTTTTCCTTTGCCTTCTCTTCATGGTCACGTTTCTCAATGGCTCACACTCTTCCTGTAGAAAGGAAAATTGGGTTCTTACATTGTGAGTTTTCCTTCTACAGGAGATCCTCTTGGACAGCCAGTAAAACTGTAGAGTTAGATCCCTGCCACTACCAGTAGGAGGCAGACTTCCTGATTTTTCCTGGTGCATGCTCAGTGGGGATCTAGCCCCTAAGCTCCAGTGTTTTCAAGCTTTAACTTCACACTGTGTAACCTATGCTGAAATGGAAAATTTCCTGTAACTAGAAAAAAAATGTATTCTCAACGTAAACCTCAGTCCTAAACTCCCCACTGCCACTAACAATGGGGTGTGGTCCTAAGGTAGAAGTGGACATTTAACTTAGTGTCCTTGTTTCCGGCACCTCAGAGTTAACTCTCACTCCGAGTGGGGCTGGCCATCCAGGAGGATCTCCTGTAAAAGGAAAATTTACAATGTAAGAACCCAATTTTCCTTTCTCCTGGGCGATCCTCCTGGACAGCCAGTAAAACTGTAGGGACGTTCCAAAGCTGTGTCCCAATCCTGAAATGGAGAGAGAGAGATGTCGTCCAGCGAAAAGTCAAGGAGCCCCCTTATAGCACCGCCTGGAGCACCCTCCGCCTGAAAGCTGCTTCGGCTGATTCATTCAGCGGGTTCTTGTAGTGCCACGTGAAGGTGTGCACTGAAGACCAGGTCACTGTATGACAGATTTCCCTGTAGGAGGCTGAATTTCTCAGGGCCTGCAAGGTGGCTGCTCCTCTCAGTGAGTGGGCGAAGACCCCTTGAGGGGGAGACTTGCCTTCTGCCTTGTAAGCCTCTGTGATGCAGAGCGTCACCCATCGCGCAATAACTGCTTTGGATGCCCTCATGCCTCTTCTCGGAGAACTGTAAGCTACGGACAGGGCTGACAACTTTCTGAAGGGAGCCGTTCTGTCCAGGTATACTTTTAGTGCTCTCCTTACATCAAGTTTGTACCAAACTTGTTCCTGTGGGTGAGTCGGCTTGGGGAAAAAGAAGGGGAGGACCACCTCTTATTCCCTGTGGAAGTGGGTGTCTACCTTGGGACAAGAGGCTGGCTCTAGCCTAAGGACCGCTGAGGACTCCTTAAAAAGACTTGGCCAATAGAGGGCTTCCCGATACAACAGGTTCAATCATTTAGATATTTGGGCATTTTGTTCCACAGGTTGGGTGCCTGGCGTTAATAGAGCCCTTAATAAGGTGCATGCACCCGTCAGGGCTATAAGTAGACTTTTTGCTAAACAGGGTTGGACGCTGGTTCTTCCAGCCCTCCAGGTTTACAATAGTAAGGCCAGGGCCCAACTCCTTTACGAGGCGTAGCTGTGGGCCTCGTTTCTCTCTGAACTAGTGAATAAGGCACAATCACAGTTTTTGCAAAGGCTTCTGGGGATTCCCCGAGGTACCCCATCAGCTGCAATACGAGCAGAGCTCGGCCAAGTAACGTGGTCTCAGATTGCTAGGGAGGCAGCCCTGAAATTCTGGGTAAAGATACACTCTGAGCAGGGCTTACCCCTTATAAAAGGAGTTTTGGAGGACCCCTTCGCTGACCATTGGTCCGTGAAAGTTGAGGCCCAGTTAAAGGCCTTGGGCATTCCTCCTGTATATTTGCAACATAAACCCCTCGCCTCCCTCAAAAAGGAGGTGCTGCTTCGACCTGGGGATATAGGGCGACAGCTTGAGGTCAGTAGGATTAGAGCCTCTCCCCATATGCAGGATTATCTGAAACTCCTGCCTGAGCTGGGGCAGGTTGCCCCCTATTTGACAATCTCTATCTCTGGGAGGGCAAAACAGCTGGTTTGCAGTGCCCGGTTTAATGCCTTCCATTCTAGTGTGTTGGAAGGATGGATATTGGGGATCCCCTATGCTGAGTGTATAGGCCCTTTCGATAACATGGAGGTTGAATCGATTGGGCATATAATGTTCAGATGCCATCTATATGACAGTCCCCGTCAGAAGTTCCTGGGTCCTCTTTTAGACAAATATCCAGGTAGAACTGACTCTGCACTTTTGATTCTAAGCCTTAATAGTCCGGATCCTACTGTAATGAGGAGTGTTGCCGCTTTTTTGCTTCAGGCAACTCGTTTTAGGAACATTTGTTTAGGTTTTTTTCCATTGACAGAGTAAAGGGCATTCTCTGATCATGTTTACAGTCCCAATTGGGGCTTTAACAATTACAAAAATGGTTAAGCTTTCTGGCACTTTTTCTGTACCCTAATTTGTTGTACATGTATATGTATTTGTTTGTCAGTGCAATGACTTATGTCACACAATAAAGTATTATTATTATATTATTAAAAAGAGCAGCAGGAGGAGGAGGAGTCCATGGATAGGGAACTAAGTTCAGAGACTTTGTGCCAAGGCCTATGAGAAAAGAGAATTTGAGGGACAGATAATAAAGGGAGACCTCTCTGAGGAGTTCAAAGGGTATCTTGGTTAGGGCCCTCAAGACTAAATTCAGATTCCATGTGGGGAATTGATGAGCCACCAGAGGAGAGAGAACTCTCAACGCCTTCAGGAAACGAACAACAACATGGCGGTGTTAGCTACCTTGCGGCCTTTGACAGTGCAGAGCATGCTGTTCAGGGCTGCTACCTGCCTCTGGTGTGTGTTGGGCTTTAACCCTTTGTCCAGCCCCCTCCTGAAGGCAATCTAAGATAACCCTAATGGGGGCCTTAGCTGGTCTAACATCCCTGTTCTCACACCACCTGGCAAAAGTAGCCCAGGTACCCTGGTATATGCGTTTCATGGCCAGTTGCCTAGATTGTAGCATAGTATTCAGGAGTTGTTGGAAGTAGCCCAGTTTCCTCAGCGCCCTCCATTAAATTTCCATGCTGTTAGTTTCAGGGCTTCTGGGTTGTAATGGATAGGTCCCCCAAGTCAGGAGGTCAGGAATGTCCTGGAGCCTGAGGGGAGGTTCTGAGCTCAGGTCTTAGATGTCTGCAAACCACGGGTATTGCAGCCAGTAGGGGGCGACCAGTATGGTGGTTGACCGCTCCCTCTTGATCTTTGCCACCATCCTGCCTATGAGGTGAAATGGTGGGAATGCGTATGAGAGACCTGGCAGCCAGGCCAGGTTCAGTGCATCAAATGCTGCTGCTTGGTGATCTGGGAACTGAGATACGAAGAGATCGGTCTTTGCATTGGTTGGTGCTGCAAACAGATCGATCACTGGCTGCCCTAAGGACTCAACTATGGTCTCTAACGCTGCTGGGTGGAGAGCCCACTCTCCCGGGTTGATCTCTTCCCGGCTCAGCCAATCCGCTTGAGTGTTCATTTTTCCTGTCATGTGAACCACCCTGAGGGATTTCAGGTTGCTTTCCGCCCACTTATGAGAACTGTTGCCTGCTGGTGGAGAGATTTAGATCGAGCCCCTCCTTGGTGGTTTATGTACGCCTTCACCACTGCATTGTCCATGTAGACAAGGATGTGTGGTTCTTGAAAAACCGGAGCTAGGTCTTGTAGGCCTGGATAAACCACACGTAGTTCCCAAGGGAGCCACTTGCCTTGTGCAGTCTTGCCCTGTGAGTGCGCTCCCCAGCATGGAAGGTTCGCATCCATGTCACTGTCATCCTGTCAGGATCTGAGTGTGGGACGCCCTGTTGGAATCGGTCCCTCTTTGTCCACCAGCAGAAAGAGTCCTTCAGTGGTGCCGAGACTGTGATCCACGGGTTTCCTCCCTGCACCAGGTGGTCTTGCCATGGGCGTAGGAACCATTGTAATGCTCTGGCATGGAATCTGGTCCAATGCAGGAGTCTCAGACAGGAGGCCATGGTTCCCAGCAGGCTGGCAAACGACTTCAGTTGGACTTGCAGGCCTTAGAGATTCATCTGATCAGGCCTAGTAGTTTTTCTTGCTGCTGTATTGGAAGGAAGATCTTGTATCTGTTTGTGTCCAAGATCACCTCCAGGTGTTCCAGAACTTGTGAGGGAGTAAGGTGGCTACTCTTCAGGTTGACTATGAACCGTGGTTCTGCAGGTACTCGATGGTTCTGCGTACATCCACCAATGCCTGCTCATAGGAGGGCGATCGTATGAGGATGTTGTCGAGGTATGGGTGGATCCAGATACCCTCCCTCCGTAGATTCACGATGAGAGGGATCAGGAGCTTCATAAATGTCCTGGGTGAGGTGGCAAGGCCGAAGGGCAGGGCTGTGTATTGCCAGTGTTATGTGAACCTGAGCCACCATGTGTGTGATGGAAGGATGGGGACATGCAGATACGCTTCTTTTGAGTTCTAGGGACGTCAACCACTCGCCTTCAGAGATCGCTATGCAGATGGATTGAAGGGTTTCTATCTTGAACCTTTGAACTTTGACAGACTGGTTCAGGATTTTTAGGTCGAGGACTGCTCACCATTACCCTGACTTTTTTGGGACGAGGAACAGGATGGAGTTGAGTTCAGACCCCTTGTCGTGGGGTGGTACTGGTTCTATAGTTCTGATGGATTGGAGTCTGTCTATTTCCGTTTGTATCACGGAGTGCTTGTTTGAGACCAGTGAGACAGTAGGAGTTTCAAGGGAAGTGGGAGAACTCAATTGCGTATCCCCTCTGTATGGTTTGGAGGTCCCATGTATCTGAAGTGGAGTCGAGCCATTTTTCTGCGAATAGCGGCAGCCTGCCTCCTAGGGTTGTCGTGTTTGGATGGAGGCAGGCCCCATAGTCATGTGTCCGTTTGGGGGCATCCAGAGCCCTGCGAGTGCTTGGTTCTGTTCTTGGATCCCTTCTGTTTGTACCATCTAGGCTAGTATTTCTGCTGGTTTCCTCAGCGAGGGTATAAGAGTTGTCTGGTGCCACTTGCTCTCTTCCTCTTCAGAGTGGATGGATCGCACCTCCTCAGAGGTTGCCCCTGAAGAAGAGGGGGAGTTGAGAGGTCTAGGGGTCTTGTGTGGCTTCTTGGGCAGGGGAAGCTTACCTTTGACAGCACCCTTGGAGCGACCCTTGTAGGGGCAGGCTTTTTTGGGCTTAAGAGATCTCTTGAGCTTGTTGGCACTTTAATTCCAGCAAGAGCTCTCTCAGGACCTCCATATCTGGGGCTGGGGCATGCAGGGGGCTTACTGTTGGTGCGGACGCCACCTGGTCTGGTACTGTGCCTGCCGCAACCATTCTCCTTGTGCTGGCCATCTTAGGGCTGGCTACTTCCCCTTTCAGTTTCCTCGCAGCCGCTTTTCTGAGCAGCCTGGAGAGGAAGGAGCAAGCTGAGGCCTCGCTTGCTGCTGCGTGCTGGGCAAGAGAGCCTGCAGGGGCTGGCCGTAGTTTCTGTATGCACCACGAGTTGCTGTTGGGTGGGAGGGGAGCAAGTCGGGCCTGGCCACTGCAGCGTTTTGGCGCTGAACCCTCCCAGCACTGGTGGAAGGGACCCTGCTGTGCTTCTGGGCCCCTGAGCGTCCAGCTGGGGGTGAGGAGGGGGAACTTGCCTATCCACCCACTCCCAAGCTGGTTGGGCTGGTGCTGTCGGGCTCCGTGCCACTGGAGCGGCTGGTCTCTCTTCCGGCCATTTGAGACCCTAGCGGGGTAGGAGTCCCAGGGGACCAATAGCTAGAATCCCCTGGGGTACTGCTAAGCCTGCTCTATGGGGGCCCCGTGCCAGCTGGAGAGGGGGCACCCGGATCCTAGCCCTTCTCCACCTGGAGGCTACTCGAAGAGTCCTGGAATAAACTTCCTAATCTGCCTTCAAGAACTGGCCTGTGACGGAGGTAGCTAGCCTTCATCGTACCAGTGTGGAGGCAGACAAACAACTGGAGCTTAGGGGCTAGAGCCCCACTGAGCATGCTCCAGGAAAAATCAGGAAGTCTGCCTCCTACTGATAGTGTCGGGGATCTAACCCTACAGTTTTACTAGCCGTCCAAGAGGGTTTCCTGGGAGAAGTATATTCTCCTCGTCTTGTTGCTCGGGTAGTGTTTGGAAATCTTGCATTCATGGTGTAATCTCCTCAACTTATTGGTTTAATTCTCATTGTCAAATCCCCATCATCATAACACTGCAGTGACAGCCCCACAAATAAGTGAAAGTTAAAATACTCCAATTTTAGAGATGAAATAAGACATCAATTCCAACAGCTTTCTCCTCTCCCCCACCTTCCCTTCCTAGACAAGGGAAGTGAGAAAGGAAGAGAGAGAGCCGAGGTGTGGGTGTGTGTGTAGATGACAGTGACGTGGAGACGGAGGGGGGCCTGGCTCACTTTCTTCCTCTCCGCCGATACCCCCACCCTCATCGGTGACTTCAGCATTCATTTTGATGTCCCTTCCCAGCCCTCCATCTCTCGCATCCTCTCACTAGTCTCATCCTTCAACCTCCACCTTTGGACCAACTCCCCCTCCCATGCCAACAGCCATTCTCTTGACTTAGTCTTGCTCTCCTCTCCTCCCATCCTGCCCACTGCCACAACGCCCGTCCTTGGCACACCCCCAGTATCCACCACCTCTGCTCCTGCACATCTCTGTATTCGACCACATACAGTCCCTCCTCTCCCCTCTTCACTGGCTCCCCCTTCCTGAACGAATCCTGCACAAGCTCCTAGTCTTCACCTATAAAGCTCTTGCTCCCCCCTACCTCTCTGCGCTAATTTTCCCTCCATACTCCAGTCCATGAACTCCACGCCTCCTCTGTCCCTTCTCTCGCCCTCCATCTCCCCTGCTCCCCTAACCGCCTTTGTCCCTTCTCCCTAGCTGCCCCCCCCGCCTGGAACTCCCTCCCTGCCCACATCTGCCGCGCCCCCTGCCTTCATACCTTCAAATCCCTCAAGACCCACCTCTTCCACTCTGCCCTCCCCAACTCCTTACTCCCCTCACCAAACTCCTGCTGATACCCTCCAATCTGTTGCCTGAGGTCTGTACTCATATCCTCACCACACGGACCATCCATCAATCATTCTCGATGTAACCAAGCCAAGTGCATACACATGGAACATGGGCGGATTCAGCTGGGGGGGGGGCAGCTCAGGAGGCTTCAGCCCCCCCATTTAGTTTTGGCTTTCATTTTCATTGGTTTCAATGGAAAACACATTTTCAGCTGTAACTTTGTTGTTTTTCACTATATGTGGCTGAAACATGGGCTGCATATACGTCCAATGGAAGGCATTAAGTGTACCAAATTTCACAAGGATTGAGTAAAGGAATCCAATTTTAGAAGCAATTGAATTATTTTATTATGCAAAATTCTTCATATATATTCTTAGCTGTAACTTCTTTGCCTCATATCTAATGTAGATGACACTTGGCAGGTTTACACCCCTTCCCATATTTACTATCTTATCCAATACTTCTGGAAGTTGGCAAAAGGCTCCTGGTGGTATAAGCAATTAACATATAAAATGTATATCTGACTAACATCTTTGTAGCCCAACCAGTGTACATGAAACTTGACAGGGCTGTATATAACACTTTCATTATTATCTCTGCCACATATCAGAAAGCTGTGATAAAGGGTCCCAGTTTTATATGCCTGCACAGCATATACAGAGAAGGAGCCTATGCCAAGGATTTTCTTACGTCACTGTGGTATAAGATCGGTTGGTGATGCCGATTGGCCAGCAGAAAGGTCAACCAAATATCCTCATTCTGTGCTGNATAAGATCGGTTGGTGATGCCAATTGGCCAGCAGAAAGGTCAACCAAATATCCTCATTCTGTGCTGTGACCATCCCAACATCTCTCCCCCACTTGTTACTGGAAAGTCAGAAGCATCTGTTTAGGAAAGAGTCAATAGAGATTCTCTTATGTCCTCTGTCACAGTGCTGCAGGATGTGATTGTGATGATAGTTGACCAGCCTGGATGTGTAAACTATGTCCCCTGATTGCTGGGATGCTATTCCCAAAGTCCCAGTTATGTATTTATGCCCACCCTCAGGGCAGTCCCCTATGCCTGCCTCGAAGCCACTACCAATTGGTCCTGTAAAGCTGGAAGCATGCAGTAATTGGCCAGTGAACATGTCTGTCAGTCTTTTGGTTTGCTCCACATCTTCCCTCCTACAATCTCTCTCCCCCTGCTATGCAGGGTGCCTGCCTCTGACTGGCACTGCATGTGCTGCTATTTATCTGAATAATGGTCTTCACAAGGACAATATCAATTGCTTATAAAATTGGGCACCTTTATCAAATTGTTCTGTAGTTTGGCAGAGATAACAGTGAAGGTATGGGCTATATTCCTGCCAAATATCTTTTAAAATCGATGGAATATACAAATGATACAGCTGGAAATGTATTTTCAAGTTAATGTCTTATACCATCAGGACCCTTTATCTAATTTTTCTGAAAATTGGCAGGAGTGTTAGGCTTATGGAGGGACATAATATTCACAAGTATAATGAAAATTGGATGCAAGATAAAGAAGTTGTAGCCATGAATGTGTATGGAGCTTTTCTGAAAATCACAACATTCAATTGCTTCTAAAATTGGTTTCCTTTACCAAATTATTTCACAAATTGGTACATGTAGTGCCCTCCATTGGGGGTACGCCCTCCCCATGTTTAATCAGAATTTAATAAGGAACAAAAAAGTTACAGTCAGAAATGTGTTTCAGGTTTTTTCCTTTATTTCAAAAACAAAATGTCATTTTCATTTCTATTTTTGTTAGTCATTTTTGATATTGCAATAACGATAATGAAAACATTTATTACTGTAATAATGAAAATGACATGCACACCCCTACAAGGGGGCATGATCTGCCCATCTCTCTTTTATTGTTCTCTTTGGGTATGGAGTGCAGTGGGGATTTGCTTCTTACCTGATTGGCTTGTAAGGGGGCATTTCCCCCCCCACCGTTTATTGCCCTCTTTTGCAGAGTGAGAATTTGCCTCTCATCTACTTTGGGCTTAAGGGGGCATTTGCCCCTCCCTGATTTATTTCCCTCTTTGGCATGGGATACAATGGGGATTTGCCCCTAGACTTTGTATTTTCTGGTAGTGAGACTAAGGGAAGGGGTTATTTAACCATCTGTGTTGGATGCCCACTTTCAGGCGGCAGCTGGAGCCCAGCTATCATATCCACTGAACCCGAGTCCCCCTCCCCTGTTGGAGCTGTGGCTTGGGGGGCTTCCCATGGCTTTGGGGGTGGGGGATAAACCGGCCTAACACTGTTGCTCACTTGGTAGGGGGTAGGGCTAGAGGCAGGGCCTACTCACCTGGGGAGAGCTATACTAACTTTGGACTTCAACCCCCCCCAGCCACATCACTTCTGGATCCACCCCTGTGGGACCTCGCATCTTCGTGAAGGTTACACTCCTGGTCTCTCCCTCTGTTCCCCTTCCTTCATTTCCCCCCTCCCCGATTGTAACCCCTGGGGCAGGGACTGTGTCTATTTCACTACTTTGTAAAGTGCCAGGTACATTGCTGGTGCTATATAAATACTTGATAATAACAGAACTGTAACAGCTGTGCAGAGTTCTGGAAATCACTTAATATGCTCTTTGGCTTTAGGTCTGGCACATTATTTCTCAAAGTACAGCAGGCTGCATGACATCCCAGGAAAGATTAAAGTAGCAGTTTATAACATCGCACTGCTTTCCCCTTAGGCGCTGGATTTTGTGTTAGGTTTGAAGAAGAAATCACAGTGGAACTTAGCAGTCATTGCAGAATGTTTGGTATGGATGGACTTTTGCACCTCTCACTAGAGTTTGCATTATGGCTTAAAGTGTGTTTCTCAACATAGTAAGACACAAATGTTATGGTAGGATTTAGATGCATTTTCTTTTCCAAGAGTTCCCACACAATTCTGAGTATTCCTTCCTCCAGCCAATACAGGAGAAAAGAATGTACGGCTACAGTGAGTTCTTACTCTCTCCCCTCCTCCCTCTCTATCCAGCTGAAAAATAAACTTCTTGGTGCAAACCTCAATTTGTCTAGTGCTGGTTAAATGAATGGGTCTCACACAAGTGCAAAGCTCCAGTGCTGGCACTAATAACCCAAGGACTACCGAGAGAAAAGATGGCTTTGACATATTGGGCACTGGTGTAGGACATAGGCCTGGGACTCAGAAGATCTGGATTCAATTCCCCCCTTCTATAAGTTTTTCTTTGTGACGTACAAAGCTGCTCTGCCAAAGTTTGCTATCTGTAGAATGGGGTTTATACTTGCCTTCTTCTGTCCTGTGTATTTAGATTGTAAGCTCTTTATTTACAAAGACTGTCCTTACTTTGTGTCTATAAACATCATAGAGCAATTGGGCCCTGAAGACAAGGCACCACTATAATACAAAAGGATGCAAAATGTTAGATTGGGAAAGGAGTAAGGAGGAATGTTGTTTGTCCTGTTATTAATTTCCCACAGCTATCCATTTACCATACATATATCTTTAAGCATTTAGTACTACATTCCTATTTTTGACTGTTCAAACTTTGGAAGTTTTATTTGTGATAAGAACTGAACCATACCTGAAAACTGGCGACAATGCCCATTCCAACACAGCCCAGCAGTCCAATACACAATGTAAATAAGTTTAAACAGGGGGCAATGAAGTATGATGACTCATTTTGCTTCTCTACTATTAAATATCTCATGTACATTGTAGCTGCACCTAAAAAGGAACACAAAAACATTGTTTACAAATTGCAATATGTTGGACTGTTGTAGAATAATTTTCTTTGGTGAATAACATCAATAATCTTAAAGTCATTATACACTGAATTACATTTCCTGTAATTCTATTAGACCGACGGTGGGGTCGGTTTAATGTGGTTGAGTTTAATGTGCGCTATTTTCAAACACATCTTGAAGCAGTTTCCTCAGTCCTGTCTTTCTGGGTTACTTCCATAAACAACTTTGAAGCTTAGGAAAAAGGCACAATTAGGAAAAGCTTTTCATAGTTTCGATTGTAGGGAAAGCCATGCGTTTCCAATAAAGACAGGTTACATCAACAGTTGGAGATAATACTATATATAGACTGTTGAATTCAGTGTGGTTGCTGTGTTGGTCCCAAATATAAGTGATGGAGACAAAGTAGTTCATATGATCTCTTTTACTGGACCAACTTCTGTTGGCGAGCATATGCAAGCATGTAAGATATCAGAAATCTTGAGAAATGGTCTTGTGCAATTTGAAAGCTTGTATACACTCACCAACAGAAGTTGGTCCAATAAAAGATGATATCTGAACTATTTTGTCTCCATCTTCTGTATAGAGGGCATATATCTTCTCTAAATGGGACTATTAAAATTGTTCTCAATTCCTGGGTCCTGATTATGGAAATACAGTACATCATCAAGGGCCTGACTAAACAGGATGTTTTTAAATGAGCAAGGCTTGAGGGGAGGCCCGTGTCCGAGTAGCACAGCTGTGGGGCACCCACACACATGAAACGGGGAGGGATTCTAACAGGCGGATCCCTGGGTGTCCATCGTGCCCACTGAGGCAAACTCCATGCACTCCCTCAAGCACAGACCAGCTGTGCAAACAATTCATACAGGTGACCGTTTCTCCTCCCTCCACCCCACCCAACCCGCTCGCCCTCTGCCATGACACACAGCCCTGGACACCATGGAAACATGGAGCCAGTAACTCCTTCCTGCCCAGGAGATGACTGTCAGCAGCTGACAGTCCAGGGCTACAACAGAGGTGCATATTTATTTTACAAATTTATATCCCGCCCCCTCCTGCAATGCAGCTCGGGGCGGCTAACAACACAGTAAAATATTAAAACCACTTAAAATACAAATATAAAAACGTCATCTAAACATATTACATAAAACAGGGCTAGAAAATAAATAAATAAATGGGCGGGGGATTAAAATCACCCCCCCCCCACAGGCCTGGGCAAACAGCCAGGTCTTACAGTTCCGCCGAAATGTCAAAAGGCTTGGGGCCAGGCGAGCTTCCTCCGGAAGGGAGTTCCACAGCCGCGGCCCTACCACCGAGAATGCTCGCTCCATCGTGGCCCCCCGCTTAACACGGGGGACCTCCAGGAGGGCACCCCCGGCAGACCGCAGGAGCCGTTCCGGGGCGCGAAGGGCGAGGCGGTCCCTAAGGTAAGAGGGGCCAAGGCCGTATAGGGCTTTATAGATCATCACTAGGACCTTGAACTTGGCCCGGCACACTATCGGCAGCCAGTGCAGCGCTCGGAGCACCGGTGTAATGTGCTCCCGGCGACCCGTCCCCGTAAGAAGACGAGCCGCCGCATTCTGCACCAGCTGCAGCCTCCGGGCCAAGAACAAGGGAAGCCCCACGTAGAGCGCGTTGCAGTAGTCGAGCCGCGAGGTGACGAAGGCATGGATGAGGGAGGCCAGGTCCGGGCCAGAGACATACGGACGCAGCCTACGTACCAGATAAAGCTGGCGGAAGGCAGCCTTAGCGACTGCCTCCACCTGCCGCTCCAGCCGCAGGTCTGCGTCCAATATGACCCCCAGACTCCGGACCTGCTGAGCTACAGGGGGGCAAACCCCCCCAACCAGGGGGGCCACCACCCCCTTCGCCCTCCCCACCACCATCACCTCCGTCTTATCTGGGTTGAGCTTCAGTCTGCTCCGCCGCATCCAATCCGCCACGGCCTCCAAACATTGGGATAGCACCGAGACAGCAGGGTCTGGGTCAGTAGAAAACGAGAGGTACAGCTGAGTATCATCAGCATACTGGTGACATCGCACCCCGAACCCTCTCACGACCTCCCCCAAGGGCTGCATATAGATGTTAAATAATAATGGAGACAAGATCGATCCCTGCGGAACGCCACACGGTAAGGCGCGGGGGCTCGATGTTTCCTCCCCCAGCACCACCCGCTGGCTCCTCCCCGAGAGGAATGAGCGGAACCATTCAAGAACAGTCCCGCCCAGACCCCCCCAGGTCACGCAGTCGCCTCAACAGCAGCCCGTGGTCCACGGTGTCAACATGGTGGAACATGCAGGAAGCTGCCATCAGTGTTGTCCTCCATGGTGTTGGCTCTTCTCCCATGCATCACGGGGGAGGGGTTGGGTTGTTGTGCTTTGAGCCAATGCTGTTTTGTATTTTACATGTGTTTCCTTTTAAGAGCTCCCCAGAGAGCTCCTCGCAGGGCTGTGGGTGAGACCAGGGAGGTGGCCAGGATCCAGACCTGTCTGCTGGTGTGGGTGGGAGCCCCAGTTCATATGAGCAGGGAATGCATAGGCGCCTGTCCACAAACGCAGTTTTGTGTTGCCCTACATGGCACATTCCAGATTTTTCAGCAGTGCCCTGTGAGTGGATCACGGGAGCGCACCTCTCCACCCTCAAATGAGCTGTAGGATGCATAGTTAATGGGTGGTCATGTGTGGAATTGTCTTGTTTAAAAACACCCACCGTCAGCCTGCAGGGATTCAGCTAAAACAAGATATCTGTATCAATATTTTATAGATAAGGCCTTGTAAGAATCAGGACTACAAAACATTTCAGTTAGGATTTGGTCTGAGCCTGTCTACATAAGACAACTGTAATGTTTATGAAGAATTCATTCCACGATCCTAGTCAGTATGCAAGAATATTCTGTTAATAATCCAGGGTTTTACATTGGACTGGAAAGCAGAAGGCAGTCTAGAGATAGCTGGTAGTTAGTTAAACTTTGTTGTGTGCTGTGAGCTGCCTGTTTTAATCTAAAAAAAAGTGTCAATTTCTGAAGTGGTCATTACACTGGCACACAACAAACAATAAAATCTACTTCAGCATGGGTGGAGCAACAAAGTTTTAGAGAATTTCCTAACCCAATCAACTTGTTTAGCAAATAGACATTTAAAGCGAGTTAAAGTTTGGGGTTACAGAGGTAAATGTGCAAATATAGGTTCCATACCCCTGATCTATACACTCTCCAAGCTCTGGCTATATCTTATGTCCTTGGGCAGTCATTGATGGGGCTCGGCCTCCTCTGGTCGATCAGGTTCGCAGCTTTGGAGTGCTTCTGGACCCCACACTGCACCTGGATTGTCAGGTTGCAGCAGTGGCCAGGACAGAGCACTTTTCACCAACTCCATCTGGTGAGAAGGCTGTGGCCTTTCCTTTCAGACTTAGATCTGGCCACAGTCATTCATATTTTCCTCACCTCAAGGCTAGATTACTGCAACACACTCTACGTTGGGCTGCCCCGGGTGACTGTTCAGAGGCTGCAGCTGATGCGGTGACTTGACTTCTTTTGGGGATGGGTCACTGGGAGCACATTACACCTGTGTTTTGAAGCCTGCACTGACTGCCTATCGTATTCTGGGCACAACTCAAGGTGCTAGTTTTGACCCTTAAAGCCATAAATGGTCTGGGTTTCATATATCAAAGAGGCGGCTTATCCTACCATGTTCCACCACGGCCACTATGGTCGGCTGGGGGGGCGCCCTCTTGCAGGTTGCATCCGTTAACCTTGTCCATAGGATGGGGGTGTGCAGGAGGGCATTCTTAGCTGCTACCCCAGTTTTATAGAATTCGCTTCCCTGGGAGGTTCACTTGAGCCTGTCACGGGGGGTGGGGGAAACTCCCCATGGGGATAGGAGGGGACAGGATTCACACACACACAGACCCACCTGTTCTCCCCTTGAGGTCTGGCCACTCCGGAGTTCACTCGGGAAACGATCGAGGTAGGAAGGATGCCCATCAGGTTAGAGTGGTAGCCCTGAAATCCCAGAGGGATTAGGCCTCTTTCATCATAGGGTGCCAAGGTATCTGGACCTGAGTGTGCCGCCTCGCTCCCTACCCCCCAAACACACCGCTCACACACCAGGGGGGAAAGGGAAGAGGTGCTCACAGTGGGGGAGCAAGGAGAGGGGTCCCCTGGGAAGGTTCGGGAAGGGAGGATCCTTGCACATAAGAAAACAGGGAAGAGGATCCCCGGGAGAAGAGGGCTTGCACTCCTTTTGCTCCTCACAGTCACCAGGTCCAAACAATCAAGGGAAGGCTCAGGGAAAAAAACAGGAACATGCACCAATACCCACACACCCCAACAACCTCCCTTTACCCAGACTCAAGACAACAGACAGGGGGACAACACCACACCAAAATCCAGAAAGGCAAGTAATCAAGGGGCCAGTCTAGGAACAGATCACGCAAAAGGGGCCAGTCTGCGCAAAAGGGGCCAGTCTAGGAACAGATCACCGGCGCTGTGTGTCCAGCAGCACCAGTGTTTAAAGAGCAAGCCACGCCCCCTTGACGTGCCTGCAAGCGCAGGGAGCGGCGCAGCTGTGCTGGCTCCACCCCCATGTTCTGCGTGATGGCGGGGGAAGTCCCTTCTTCCGGGTCTGTCGGCAGCGAGGTCTGAGCACCCGCTTTGTCTTGCGTGCCTGCGGCCGGGAGGGGGGCGGTTGGCCCTGAAGTGGATGAGCGGGCGGGCCTGAACCCCCGCGCTGCACCTGGGATCGGCTGCCCCCAGTACCCTGAGAGTGGGTCTGGCGGCCAGCCATGACAGAGCCTAAGCATCTTTCGGAGGCGATGTAAAGCTTTTTTATTTGGAAGAGCATTTGGCAGGTGGGGATGAGGGTTGGTTGGATTATTGGGTAGGGTTGTAGGAGGGTGGGAATTTTGAGGGAATGAGTGTTTTATTGTATGAGTTTTTACTGTTAGCCACCCTGAGCCCTTGTGGGAGGGGTGGTGTATAAATCTGAAAAATACATAAATACAATACATTTAAGGTTCTTGTTAATGGCAGCCTCAAGATTAGCACCTCTACAGTATTTTGCAGGGTCTGCAATAAAAAGACAAACCAATTTCTGCCACACATCCCCCTTCTGACCCCTTGATTTCAGATAGAATTTGATCAATTTTTTGTCCAACCTAAATTCACTATACATACCTAGGAATGCTGAAACATTAATCATAAATCCAAAGATCCCACTTTCTGGAGGTTTTGTTCCTGTGTCACTAAAACAAAGAAAAACAAAACTGTTCAACTGCCATTGGTTATATTCAAACTCCAAATTATACTAAATTCTTATCAGAAAATGTATATAAAATTTAATCAGGTGGAGCCTATCCAATAGATGCAATCTCTTCTGTTGCCATCACCTCCAAAATCTTAATTTGCAGAGTCAAATCTTTAAAATGTTCTTTCACACAAAAATAGTTATTGCCTTAGCCCACTGATTCTTAAGCTTCTTAATTTCAGTTCAGTTTATTTCATTTGAGATACTGGCTTCCACCATGATCCATACAAAAAGAATTAAAGGCATACCGATTATGTACAAATGAGCATATTATTTAAACTCAGTCAGAAACCTATGCCTCAGTTCTTCAGCTCTGAACGCAAATGCTGCTAGTCTGAATAAAAAAGGTTCAGCCCGCTGCTGAAAAATCCAAAGTAATTTTTCAAAATTTGAGAATGATGACAAATGAGGTGGAAAGGGAAATAACTATTGCCTAATCTCAGCATATAGCGGACACTCCAGGACATAAGTGGCCTCTAGGACCTTTTTACAAAATGGGCAAACTCTCTCCCTATATGGGGTTCCCTTCCAGCAACCCTCCAGGATTGCTGTATGGGTCTGTTGTAGTCTCAGCCTGCTTAAGGCCATCCTGTGCTCCCTTTTAAGGTCTAATAAACAATATTCTTCTACTTCCTCACCAAAAGCCCAGTGGATATACAGTGGGGCTGTTTAGGATGCACAGGCTATTGCTAAGTCTGTTTGCCAGGCAATCTTGGACCCTTTGGCAAATCTGATGTGTATTGGCTAAGGACGGAAGTTTCAAACCCCCTAGAACATAGTAACCCAGCCCGATTAGTCTTAAAGAGTTTATCACAAAGTATATCCATGGCGATTTGTTAGAAAAGACTAATGTATTTTCTTGGATAAGACACATTTTTGGGAACCTCTTTGGTGAATAAGTCAACGTTTTACACCAATATGTCAATACTCTGAGAAGGGCCTTGGTGACAACAGCCATAATTCCCAACTTCAAATGCAAAAATACTACTGGGGATTATTTTGGGGTATATCAAAGTTCAGACCTGCTTCCCACCCCCATATCTCAACTCCATAAAGAAGCCGAGAAGTTATTTTCAGTTCATAAGATGCATGGGGGGTTTGAATGGACTTCCCTGCAACCGAAGCATGAAATCACTCTACCGCCCGAGCTGACTGAATTGCTTTCGCCTTGGTCTGTTTGAAATGCTGTTTCTAAGACAGGGCTAAGGATAATGACAGCCCTGAATACTTATAAACTTTCACCCTCTCAATTTTGGTTCCTCTCACACACCAGGTGTGTTTGAGATCCTTTCCCCCAGACCATGATCTTAATTTTATCCAAATGAACTTGTAAGACATTCCACACACACAGCTGCTCAAATTTTGTCACTGCTCTTAGCAGCCCCACTGATGTCCTAGAGAGTAAGACTGCATCATCAGCAAATAATAATATAGGAATCATAGTGGTTAACAGGTAGGGGGGATGAAAATCAGCGATCTGCATGTCCTGTATGATCTCGTTCATGAACAAATTAAATAGAGCAATAATGCAGTCCTAGCGAACTCAGTTTTAGCTGGAAATCTATCAGTCGCTTCACCGCTAAGCCCCCACCTCACCCAAGTCCAGGTATCTTTATGATAGGCCATCAAGAGATTAAGAAGTGGTGAGTCCAGCCCCATACAATGTAATTTAAGCCACAGGAGTTCCCTATCAAAGTCAAAAGCAGCTGCCAAATTGATAAAAGTATAGGGAACCCTTCTTAAGTCTTGTATACTTACGGCGCAAAAATGGTATTACAAACAAGTAGTCTACGGTGGAATACCCAGATCTAGAGCCTGCTTGATATTCCTGCATAATATCATTAGGTACTATCCAGTCCATCAGATGTTCCAAATATTTTTGCTGTAATACTAATCAGACTGATTGGTCTGTACCACTCACGATTGTATCCAAGACCTTTCTTAAAGATTGGGACATTCAAACTCCCTCTCTAATGGTCAAGAATTGTTACAAATGCCATAATAGCATTAAACCAAGCTGCTAGAAGTTTGGTCCACCAATCTTTATTTCCTAGAAAGACCTCCGGCTGGATCCCATCCGGTCCCAGAGCCTTCCCTTTCCTCAGTCCAGAGATGGGAGAGAGTGTCTTGGAATTATAAGGGGCAACCGAACCTTCAGGGGGAACCACTATCAGAAAATCCGAGGTAGAATCACCTGAGTGGGCAGCAAAGTGTTGGGGGGGGGAAGGGGGGACTCACCCAAACCTCAGGGGGAATATTAACATAAATGTTTATATCATAATTATTCATTGCCCTATAAACTAAGTACCAAAATTGCTTAGAATCCTTTGCATGAATTGCCAGCAATTTTCCCATAAAGCTTTTTAATTGCAACACCCCATTTTGAGACTTCTACCCTATGTCTCCAAATGGAAACCAGACATTCAAAGTATTGAGATTGCAGCTCTAGTTGCATGACCCCATTTTAGGGTCACAACTCACAATCTGGGAAACTCTGCATTAGACAAAAGGCAGTCTCTAAGCTCTAGGTTGTCAAACGGGGGGGGAGGGGGGAGAAGAGAAGGCCCACCCAAGGGAGGCATGGAAAGTATTCTGGGGATTGCAAGAAGGTTCCCAGCTGGCAAACACCTTGCTCCACACTCTCACTGAGCTAGGGAGAATCTTCCAAATAATGGGATGCAAGAGGAGAGTCAAAGAAAGAAAGAAGCAAAAAGAGGGTCGAAAGAAAGAGAGGAAGAGTGTAAGCAAGATACAAGTATGTGTGTGGTGGGGGAGGGGCCTCAACTACCACAGTCAAGAGGAAGGAGGGGAACAGTTCAAAAAAGGTTGAGAACCATTGATTTAGGCCGTTTCCTTCTGCCCTGCACACTCACATAGAACCATGCTGGCTTGCCCTTTACACAAGACCTATCTGCGTAAAGAGATAGCTCAGGAGGACATTAGTGGGGTTAATTTGGCTATTTAGGTTAATTTAGAAATTAGGGATCAAGGCATATAGACGAAAAGATTTTTTATGGATTAAATATGGTTTCAGATTATGGATCCATATTTAAATAAAAAATGTTAAAAAACTTTAAAAAGTTTTTTTTAAGATCACTGTGCATGCACAAAATGGCTGCAGGGCGTTCTGCGCATGTGCAACCCTTTTCCAAAACAGCAGCAAGAAACTTCGCTGCCATTTTGGAAATTGACAGTTGGTCTATGCATATGTGGCGGCCACTGTGCATGCACAGAACAGCTACTGTTTTCAAAAATGGTGGCAACGCTGCCGCCACCATTTTCAATGAGGTCTGTGCATGTGCAGAACAGCCCCTATACCATTTTGCACATGCCCAGTACGTTTTTAAAAAAATTAATGTATTTTTAATATGGTTCTGTAACTGGGCCAAATTTTTTAAATGAATCTGCAACTGCTGTTATGGATAATTGTGGATTAATCCCCCAGTTATGATAACATTTGTTTTAGTTTTCACATTTTTACCCTGCCCTTCTCCATAGACTTAGGGCAGTTACAACATTAAAAATATAAAACACATTAAAATCTCTTAAAATTCTAACATCACCCCAACCACCCACTCACCCCATCCTTTATCCCCACCTACCGCCCATCAATCCTTGTCCCCAAACCCATCTATCCAATCCCGCGCAACCCTATTCCTGCCTGCCAAATGCCTGGCCAAACGAAAAGGTCTTGCATCTCCTCTGAAGGCTAACAGGCTTGGGAGGGGTTTGACCAATCGTTGGAGACGTCTGGGACTGGGACGCTGGCACGGAGCTACTTGAACCCATCCCAACTAGGTGGTGCCTAAGGACTGCGTGCGCGCAAGGGCATGCTCTTGTATGCATGGCCTTAGGCGCCGGTCGCAGAGGATCTTACCAGTCCTATAGGACTTGTTTGGACTATATTGCTGGGCATGGGTTTTTCTTTTGGGGATCATCACCATAGGTTGGAGAGGGTGCCCACTGGAGAGTGTACCTTCGGGGACATGACTAGAAAAAGGAGAAATCAAGGCACAGTAGCCCCCTCAGAGGAGGCAAAATCTAAGCAGCAGAGGCTTGATGTATACTTGTGTTCTAAACCTGGACTAGATGGTAAGACCTCCCCAGTAGGTCAACCGTTAGTAGGGGCCTCTAGTCTAGTGTCACCATCAAAAGCTTTATCAGATGCTCTCTCTAAATCTACATCTAGTTTGACTCCTCCCGGCTATGCTTGGAGGACTCCTTACTAGATGAAGGTTTTGCCTTCATATCAAGATCAAACTCAACAGCGTATGATATACTAGGAAACCAATGTTTCCTTATTGGTAGCCTAGTCAAGAAACTTCTAGCGCAATTAGAGGAGATTACGTCTTTGCTTAGAGTTCAAAAATCTCAGATGGGTAACATCACAGTATATACAATCTTAAGGCAGCCAGGATGGGCGAAGCAGCCCAGGACATTTTAAACTCTAGTTTAGCTCCCCATATGAAGGTACTGCCCCCTCTTGGTCACCAACAAGGTTGTTCTGAGTTGGGATTAAATGTGGGCAGGGTAAGTAACCCAGTTGAGCGTCTACAACTGATTCAGGGAGCTGTAACTTTTAAAGTTCAGCCATTACCGAATGGCTTATTCCCTAGGTGGGATACTAAGGGGGCCATTCGGAGACATTTGTCTTTTATTTTGTCCTGTGAAATACCAGCAAAGCATATAAAGTATTTCCAAATTTTGCCAGCTGCTAGATTCACCCAGCAGATCCTGGTTGAGTTTCAAGTCCCTAGATTAGCTATGCTAATCATGGAACAGCCAGATCTTTTTAGTTCATGGGGTATTACTCTAAGGGAAGTATATAGGGACCTAGTATCTGTTCCTCTCTCCTCCAGACAGCAAGCCGTAGAGAGGAGTTCTGGAGGTAATGGATTGCAATCGGATACGATCCGAAAGGCTGAGGTGGAAACGACACGATATGGGTGCTAGAAGATCGTTTAGTGCACATAGGGTAAGAAAGGGATTGTATCTTAAAAAATCTAGAACTATACCAACAGAAATAGAGACAGAACCTATGCTGGTTGATCAAATCAGGGATACGTCACAGATACATGCCACAGCTAAACAGAATTTATCTTCCTTGGTTAATAGATCATTGGAGGATAGAACCGCTATCCAAAGCCAGATAATATTATCCCCTATAATGGAAGGGGCTTTAACTCCCAGCTCAGTTAGGGAGCAGGGGAGCTATTTTAACCAGCCCTCAGATTTGGTGGTTCAAACTGATGGGGGCTCTGGACAGGATACCTATAAGGAATAGGGGTAATACCAGTAAAGATGTCCCGATAAATGATAAACTTTTGCACTTGGCAGATTCATTGGTACGTCTGGGACACAGCAACTCTGAGACTCTGATTCAGGAAAGGGAAGATAATGAATTAGCCAGCTTGAGTACACAGGAGACCTGTGTAAATTTGGTTAGAGGGTCCCATGAGGACTGTGAACCTAGGGAGGCTCCGCCACTACCGCATGCAAATAATAAGGTAATACCTCTGGATGAGAATTCCCGTGCTAGGGCGTCATGATACCATCTGAACCAGGAGCCTGACTCTTTTTTTATTTGTTCCTGGAATGCTTCAGGTTGGCAGTCGTGTAAAAGTAACATGGATTTTATGGTCTATGTGAGAAAAGCCCAGGTAGTTCTTATACAGGAAACCTGGACTCAAGATCTGTTAAGGGATAGAAGGCTTCAAGTCCTTCTCTCTCCATGCTAGCTCAGTCAGTAGGAGAGGGCAACTCAGTGGAGGCTTGGGATGCTTCGTGGCAGAAGCTGTAGTTCCCACAGTGATCCAGGAAGTTAAGTGTTCACCCTTTCCTTTGGGCCTAGTTTTTAGGACTGGGTCCCAGTTGTTTATTCTGCTTACAATATATATTGTTCCAGGTAACGCTGGTACATATAAGAAGGAGATTTGGGCTGAATTGGAGAAATTGATTTTGGACTTACTTGCAAAATATCTAAGGGCCCTTTTTTATAATGTTGGGAGATTTCAACACTAGAATTGGCCAGGATGATGAAGCTCTTCAAATTTATTGTGATTATTCAGTAAGTCTGGTTGCAGATAAGTTGGATACGAGGTCCTCCAAGGATGGGAGGATAAATTCTTCGGGTATTAGGTTTGCTAGCCTGATAACAGGATTGAATTTATGCATAATAAATGGCTCTGGTTTTGGCGATAGGGAAGGTGATTTTACATTTATTGGGCCACAGGGACCGAGTGTGGTAGATTTTTTTGTGGTTTCTCCCAACGTTTTGGAACATGTGAAGGATTTTTTTGTGGGCCCTAATGTAGCAAGTGATCATTTGCCTTTATCACTGCTTCTCAAATCTCCCTGGGGGTTACATCAGTTTCTATCTCCCCCTCCTTCCCCCCCGTCAATATCTATCCCTGGCTCATATTGTCTGGCCAAATGGAAACCACCGTTGTCCCAATCAGTGAAGCTTTTGATGGAGAGTGAACCATGTAAAGGTTGGGTGGAGGACATCTTGGGTAAGGCTGAGAGTCAGGTTATTCTAGAAGCCTATGTGCTCATGACTCTCACCCTCCAAAATCATATCCAGAGTGTAGCTTTTAGATTGCAAGCCACAGGCAGGGACCGCGTCTAATTCTATGTTCTGTACAGCACCAGGTCACACGACTGGCGCTATATAAATGTTTATAATTATAATAATAAAAAAATAATAATAATAGCTTCCTCCACCCTTAGATTTGGTTTCGCAGACCCCGAAACCAAGTCTGGTTTGACTCCGAGTGTAGGGAGGCTCAAAGAAAGTTGAAAGTGGTATATTGGGAGTATCATCAGGGGTCATACTCCCAGTTACCAGACCATTATTTTTCCTTTAAGAGACTATACAGAGAAATTATAAAATCTAAAAATTATCTTTATGAGGAAGATAGATGGAAGGTGCTGGTGCAAGCTAGTACATCTAATGATTCCAAGGCATTTTGGTCTCTGGTAAGTGGCTCCCTAAAGAAGGAGATATCTGAATGGTCCTTGCCAGTCCCTGAGCAGTCTTGGGTAGATTTTTTTGCTCTTGGGTATCTTGAAGATAAAGGGGGTTGGGGGCGCGGGGAATGGGTGTCTCCTCTGGAAGCAGAGCTAGAACTTGGTCAGTTACCAGTCTGGCCCACAGTGACAGAGGAGGAGTTCATGGTAATAATAGGGACCTTTAGTAACAACAAGGCCTCAGGACCTGATTTAGTCCAGGTGGAATTTATTAAGGCACACCTGGATTGGTGGATCCTGGTACTGGTGGCCCTTTTCACAGCAATAATCAACTCAGGTAACGTTCCAACCAATTGGGGGAAAGCTGTGGTTGTACCAATTCCTAAGAAGGACCCGTGAGCCAGTCCGGAAAGCTATAGACTTATTAGCCTCCTGAGTGTAGTGAGTAAAATGTTTGCGAAATATTTCCTGAATAAACAGTCCCAATGGATGAAACAAAATAACATTTTCCACCCTGAGTAGGCAGGGTTCCCGAGGGGCCGCTCAACAGTAGAACAATGTCTAATTTTGTTCCATTTGACTGAGAAGTATAGAATACGAGGGGATATATTGTATGTAGTCTTCCTAGATCTTAAGGCTGTGTTCGATTCTGTATGTAGGAATCTGTTATGAGAGAAATTAAAAGAAACCACCATGGACAGAAGATGCATTTCTTCTGATCCAGAATCTGTATAAGGATTCTACTTTGGAGATAAAAACTGACAAGCTAAGGCACACCATGAGAGAGATCAAGGTGGGACTTGGAGTCCACCAAGGATGTGTACTAGCCCCATCCCTATTTAATCTTTATATTAACGATGTTGTTCCTATGTTGGCCCACCCACATTTTTTTCCTCCAAAACTAGCTTTAAAGTCAATAGGGGCACTTTTGTATGCCGATGATTTGGCAGTTTTCGCAAACCCGGATTGGACTGACCAGGCAGCTGAAGGCTCTCTCAGAGTATTGTCTTAAAAACAGGCTCACTATTATGGTAAATCAAAGGTAGTTGTCTTTTCCAATAGTCGGAAAAGTTATAAATGGCCTATTAATAATCAGTTCCTTCAGCAACTTACTTGCTTAAGTATTTGGGAATTCTCATGCAAGCGCAAGGGAAATGGACGGATCATTAACACTCTGCTACTTTGACAGCTAAGGGCTCAGCACATGCTATTCTAAGATTCTTCTCCGGTCAGGGGAGGAGGAATATCGATTTAGCTGTGGGGGTTCTGGATACCAAGGTGAGAGCCTCTTTTTTATATGGTGCAGAACTTTGGGCTCCCTTGGTGGGGAAAGATCTAAATGTTATTCAATCTCTGTTTCCTAGATTTCTCTTAAAAGCTCCCAATGGCACTCCAACAGCAGCTATAAGATTGGAGTGCGGCCAAAGGAGCTGGGCTTCAATGGCCTGGCAGTTTGTGTTTAATTTCTGGCTTCGTTTGTGTAAGAACGCAAATCAGGGTTTATTGCAATTTTTGATGAAAGACATTTACAAAAATACATGGCTTAAGGCAATTGAACAACGTTTGTCTTATATAGGATTTTCAGCTAATTATTTTGATACTAAAAATATTCTGACTGCTAAAGTGGAAATTACATTAAGACTACGAGATATTGAAAGACAAGAGGAATTTCTAATATTGATAGTGTGGCACATATGTTTGCTATTCTTTGTGGTTACCTCCTCTGGGGGAAATGGCCCCTTATTTGACTTCTACTCGTACTTTTAGAGAAAAGTTACTTTTTCTCTCTCTACCTGTGTAAATGCCCTTCTCTCCAAACTTTACGAGGGTCATTTGGGGGGCATGGCATATGACGATCGGCTTTGTCCGTTCGATATGCTTGCTATTGAAACCATGCAGCATATATTATGTAACTGTCATCTATATGACCAGCTTAGGGCAGAAATTCTCTATCCAATTGTGGAACAGTTCCATGGTTACACTGACTGGGGCTTGTTAGAATTATCCCCTAAAAATATTTCTCAAGAAATTCAGCCAAAGTAATGAAATTTCTGATGCTGGCATTTAACACTAGGTCTCTGTTTTTGCAGGTCAAAAATGTCTTCTCTTGCTGTGACTAATGTCGCCTGATTGTTGCTCTGTTTGGCATCTGTATTAGTTTTGAATACTTGGCTATAGTTCTTACGAGGTTCTTATGTCTCTGTTTATGTTTATCTAAAGTTTATGTTAGTCAATTTACTTTAGTTAGACAGACAACTAATATAATTATTTAACTCATTTACATGATCCTTTATTATAGAAGAGCTCAGCATGTATCTTCTGTGTTCTGTTCTGTTTTTTTTTTTGGTATGGTTTGACAATGGCCTATGGCTACGTTTAATAAATAAATTTGAAAAGGCTTGGGCTTAAGTGAACCAAGGGGAGGGAGTTCCATAATTGTGGGGCATCAACAGAGCACACACACCCACATGCCCTCATAACTTCATGGGCAGTTGGCACTTACAAGAGGGCACCCTCAGTCAACCTTAGAGGCTGTGACAGATCATAAGCGAAGCGACAGTCTTTCGGATACCTGGGGTCCAAGCCATTTAGGGCTTTATATGTTAAAATCAGCACCTTGAATTGTGCCTGGAAAGCTATTGGCAGCCAATGCAGACTCAGGAGCACCAGTGTAATGTGCTCCTGGCGATCTGTTCCTGACAGAAGGCAGGTCACTGCGTTCTGCACCAGCTGCAGCTTCTGAATAGTCTTCAAGGGCAGCCTCACGCAGAACGCATTGCAGTAGACTAGCCTCGAGGTTACGAAGGCATGGATGATGGTGACCAGCCGAATCAGATGTAAAAGGTTGCAGCCTTCTCACCAGATGAAGTTGGTCAAAAGTGCTCCTGGCCACTGCCGCAACCTGACAATCCAGGCACAGCAGTGTATCCAGGAGCACTCCAAGGCTGTGAACCTGAGAGACCAAGGGAGGCCAGACACCGCTAGTGACAGAGGTTCCCACCTCCCCCAGGACATACGATTGGCCAGCCACTAGCCATGTAGTTAAGTACAATGTTCTGTATGGCTTTTAAAATTTTTTTTAAACAGTTAGACTTCTACTGTAGTTCAACCAGGAGTGCTGGTAGAATTGAATTCAACGGAAGACACGGGATTGGAGAGCTGCTTTCTGATGTTGCTATGCCCCCTTCCAGGCACCATGATGTCATGGTGCTCAGAAAGTGGGCATGGCTTGGAATGGTCATGGCCAGGCAGGAACCAGAGGGGTAACCTTGTACCCCTCTCCTATGGCCTCAGCTGATATTATTCAGACTACTGAGGACATACAATTCTTTATTGGGTCCTGCTGAAAATTCTACTTTGCAAAGGCAAAGTTTTCTTCCCAAGTTACAATGCAGATCTCCATGCCAATATGTAAATCCCCAGCATATGCAACAGTGATTTGATTTCAATGGGAGTGGAGGTAAAAATGAACAGCTTTTTAATTGAATCACGAGTCCTCCTTAAATATAAATCTTTGCTAACTTCGCTTGACCTATCAATATATGCGTAAAACCAGTATTAGGGGAGATCAGCCCCACAATACGCTGGTATTGGACAATCCTGAAATTGAATTATAAAATCTTCAAGTGGATTATGAGCCAGATTCAGGAAATAAAAACTGAATGGGGGCATAGGAAAACTTCTCATTGATGGAGTCCAGCCTTCTTTGGTCACTCAAGTTCACAGCCTTGGAGGCTCATAGATACGTTGCTGTGGTGGCCAAGAGTCCCCTTCATGAACTCCATCTGGTGAGAAGACCGCAACTTTTTCTATCAGATTCTGTGTGACTGGAAGCTGCAGCAGGAGCAGAATGTGGCGGACTGCCTTCTTTTGGAGATGAGTTGTTAAGAGCACATTTACTTTTGTGCTTCAGAGTCTGTGCTGGCTACCAATAGCTTTCCTGGCACAATTCAAGGTGCTGGTTTTGGCCTCTACAGCCCTAAACAGCCTGAGCCCTATATCTCTGAAAGACCATCTCCTCCCTTATGTCCCATTGCAGCCTCTGAGGTCAGCTGGGAACACGCACTTGGGAGGTACCATCTACCTGTCAAGCTCGTACAACAAGGGCACGCAAAGAGACGAATTTCAGAACTCTCACCTTTCTCGACAAGAACCAGGGTTCTCAGATTGAGCAGAATCTCCTGGATTCTCACAAAGGAAGGCTGCCCAGCAAAAGACCTGGGAAGGGCCTTTTGCAAACCATAGCTAGGTTTGCAAAAGACCCTGTACTCACTGCAAATGCTTCTGCCACTCGGTTTCTCTCTCTCCCTGCCCAGCTTCTTTGAGTGGGACAGGGAAGCGACGTCGGGAAAAATAAATAAATAAACCACTACACAAAATGGCCACCATGGCCGTTCTGCGCATGCCTTTTCCAAAATGGCAGCAATGCTGCTGGCACCATTTTGGAAAAGGGCTGCATATGTGCACAATGGCTCAGCAGCCATTTTGTGCATGTGTAATGTAATATATTATATACACACACACAGTTTTATAATCCTGGTGAAAATAAAGTTACCCTAAATTATGATTTCATATTTTAGGTGTCTTTCAAATCAGTTATTAAGATATGCAAAGTGAAACAATTTGGGGGGTTTTAAGCCTTGAATGTTCAGTCTCTTCCTCGTATTCATTGAGCAGTTTATGAAAGCGACAGAAAACCTACTTCCACAGTAAGCCACTTGTGACAAGTCTGAAGTACTTCTACAATTGGAAACTGCTCTATGCAACCCAAGTACAAGCAGTGATCACTTCAAAGTCTTTGAAGGGTATTTGGTGAGAAGAGAATGGAATCTGCACATGTAAAGAATGCAGCAATTTAAAGTTCTTGGAACACTTCATAGTTTAAGAGCAATCCAAATAATTTAAAAAATTGCATATAACTAATTTAAGCTTCCTTAAAGACAATTTTATATAGGTGTTCTGAGTTTGAAAGTACTCAGTGTTCTGAGTTTGAAAGTACTCATTCCATATCCATAGGAAAATATTTTAAAGTAGCCATTTCTCATGCAACTATCATAGGCTCATCTGTAATATAGCTACTATGTACAGTATTGCTGTGTTTTCAGAACAAATCATTCTACCTTCAAATGTTTAACTATGGAGAAAAGCAAACATAAAACTACAAAAGAAAAATCAGACATTTAAATTTATTCTATGCTTACATAAAAATTACTTTGTTTTATAATTGTTTACAATAAAAGTATATAGATTATATGAAACCAAACCCCTTTAATGTTAAGACATTGGCACTGATAGTGGCTCTAGTATAATTAAGATGCTGGTATGTATTTAGTTTGTGTTGCTTGTATTTTACTCTGACCATTCTCCCCCCTCCATCTCCCACTAGTTTCAATGGGAGAGATGAACATTTTTGATTATCTAATAAATCAAGACAAATTTGGCACACTGCTCAACTGAGATATTGCTCAACTGAGATATTGCAATTATTATTTTTTATTTTTTTTGGGGGGGGGACCATGCTGAAGTATTTCTTAAACTAACAGAATGAACTAAGTACTGAATATATAAAAGTGTGTTCCAGAGGGTTAACAAGAACGGCCATATTGTCGTGAACTGCATGCGTAGTCCACCTTTTATCAAGAACAGCTAACTTCAAAGTCAATTTAAAAAAACAACAACAACCAAGCACTAAATTACTGAATATCCTGTGTTCCAGTAACACATCTTTTCTATGCTGTTTGGAAAGATTAAAGCGCCTTTAGATATGGCTTACAACTAACATGGGACCATATTTGTCTGATGGTGTTTTGTGGTAAAGGAATTAGAGATGATCAGCAAGGAATTTCCAATTAATTAGTCTTCTGCCCATTATGCTTCTTTGTGATTAATTAGGTGTAAGCAGTTATTAAAAAAAAGTGTTGAAAGCTCTCCCCTCCCCCAGGTAAGCTGAGCTCCATAAGGAAGGGACCACCCAGAGGGCGGAGCTGTGCTGGGGGGGATTGGCCTTTAGATGCTGCTCGAATCAAGTACAGTCGGCTGACTCTTTCCCATCCCCCAGGTCAATTTCAATTTTATTAAGACACTAGCTTTTGCCATGGTCGACAGAAAACAAGCATATACAATAAAACAAACAAATATTGCAACCAGTACCCAAGAGGGGTACAAACATAGTAAATTAAAAGCAACAAACATGTGCCACACAAAAATCTGGAAACAGCATTCAAAAACAAACTAGTCAACAGGGCCGGCCTTAGAAATGCGGGGCTCTGGGCGAACACAAAATGCGGGGCTCCCTCAGCGCCACGCACTTTACACAGCCCGCCCACTCTCCCATGGCTCCTCCCACTTTCATGTGGCCCCTCCTGTTTTCCAAGGCCCACCCACTTCCCTTTGACAATTAGGGAATTGTCAAATTATTTTTAACATGTCGGTACAATGTGCTCCAAAGAACATTTAAATCTGGTTTGGATGAAAGGGAGCTCAGGATACAGATATGGTTAAAAGGCAAAGACTTATTTAAAACACAGGAGGGCATGCACACAACGAATAGGGACAGATTATCCATGGCCTGAACCCTCCTTCCCTATTCCTATTACACTCCCAACACAGGCGTTCAAACATAGATCCAGCTGACCAAACATAAATCAAACAACCCACACACAGTCACAGCCCGCCCCCCCATGAAAGCAGGGATGAGGAACTGAACCTCAGGCCCAGAGCAGCCAAACGCAGCTCTCAGCAAAACTCTCTCAGTGTGACCCCTTTCCAGTTATTGGATTTAAGGATCTCAAGCACCAAAGCACTGAAAATCCAGTTAAACATATCAAACACGAAACAACTCCCCTACAATCACAGCACCCTCCTTCCCAAGCCATCCCCCAGATGGCCCCACTCTACTCCCAAAGCCCCACAGACGCGTGCAGCAGCCCAAGTGAGCTCGTATCAGGAAAGAGGAGGAAGAAGTATTGGCCGGGGGGCCCTTACTGTCCTTACTGCTGTTGGGCCGGGGTCTTCTGGGAGCCGGGCTGGAGGCTGGCAGGCTTAGGCTGCTAGGCAGGAGGGGACAGCAGGAACATTCTGCTGGGCCTCTCCTTGGGCAGGGGGTGGCTCCCTTTCCCACTCCAGGAGCCGTGGGGGAAGCCATCAGGGGGACAGCCATGGGAGGGGGAGCGGGGTAGAGGGAGCAACTCCCCCTCGCACACACACACTCACCCCCACACATACACCCTTCACTCTCTCTTACACACACCTCTCACACATTCATTCTCATACACATTCATTCATTCACTCACACATGCTCTCACCTCTCACACACCCCCATTCAAACTCACACACACACTTTCACCTCTTTCACAGACACACACCCCATTCAAGCTCACACCTCTCCACTCACACCCCCATTCAAGCTCACACATACTTTCATCTCTTTCACACACACACCCATTCATACTCACATGCTGTCACCTTTCTCTTTCACATACATACACCCATTAAAGCTTACACACACGCTTTCATCTCTCACCCCCCCCAATCCCTATGTTCTCACCTCTCTCTCTTTCACACACACACACACACACACACACACACACACACACACGCTGCACAGCCTCCTCCGGTCCCATCCCAACAGCCACAGGTCCGCCAGCGCCTCCTCTTCTCGGCCACTCCCGCCTCCAGATGATCCCCCACTGCCACCAGCCGCTGGCTGCTGCTCCGACCGTCCCACCGGGCCTGGCTCCTGCCTGCCTAACTCCGCTCCGTGGGCACCCCACCACCGATACAACCCAGAAGTTCCGGAACCGCCCGCGGCGCGACCCCCACCAGCCAGAAAGTGTTCTGAATCCCGTGCCAGAAAGTTGCATAAAGCAACTTCTGGAGGGGGGACGTGACGGAGCGAGGTGGAGCAAGGCCGGCGCGGCAGCGGGCAAGGAATCGCTGGTGTAAACGTGGGGGTGGAGCCCAGTGCTGCGGGAGGGACAGGGCGGACTCCAGGGGAGCAACGTGGTGGGTGGGTCAAGTGGCGACGGCGGCGGGGCCCCGCGCTGCCGCTCATGACAACTCAGACAGCCGCAGGCGCTCCCCCCCCATTTTTTTTTTTTTTAAAAACAGTCTAATCACGGGGCCCCCTAAGGGGCGGGGCCCTGGATGGCCGCCCCTAGCCGCCCCGCGGTAAGGCCGGCCCTGCTAGTCAAGGTCATAGCACCACTTTGTCACGAAGCCTTAAGCCTAAGAAAACAAATGTAGCAATTGCCTTCATAATTTTCTAATTTTGACAATCTCTCTATTTTACAGGCAGCTAATAAATATCCTGTCTCCTTCCACAATGGGACCAGCCAGTCCTGCCTCAAGTTATCATACAGTGGGCATTCAAATAAAAAAAATGTATTAAATCCTCTATTACGAGGTTAATGCAATGACAGGTTCGCTTCTCATAAGGAATGCCATCATAGCGGCCTTTAGTAGTTGCCAAGAGAAGCAGCTGAAAACGCAAGTGTATAAAGGCTCTACGCAACGTAAGTTCATTTAAAATATCAAGATATGGCTCAAGTCTGTGCAATTTCTTAAAGTGGCCAAGCCAGGGAGTGACCTTCCAGGATGCCAGAGTGGCCAAATCTTCCTGTCTAGTAATATCGCTCAACGTGAGCTTCACCAAACTTTTTTGTAGGGATAGATCGATCCCACAGAAGCATGAGAATGAAAGCCCCGCATGCGCCACATAGGACGCTATTTGAGAAATCCAGGGATAAGAAATCACTCCTGAATGTTCTAGTTCTTCTCTCAGGCAGAGAGATCTCATCCTGGCTGCTCGGCTTGATCCAATATGCCTCCCCCCGGTAAGCTGAGCTCCATAAGGGACCACCCAGAGAGCGATGCCCTCTGGGCGGCAGCCAAAGGGCTAAGAGCCGTTGGCAGTGGAGGCAGCTACCAGCACAACTCCAAGATCCATCCCAGCTCCCCCCCCCCCATGTAACCAACCCACCACAATGCCTGTCCTCCTCTCCCCCTACTTTTCCCCTCTCCTCCTGCCCCCCACCAAACCTGTCATCTCTCTCCACCGTCCCCAC